>JBBMOI010000004.1:41055000-41090000 GCA_038088405.1 Porites divaricata
ATTAGGGAGCACTATGACCATAAAGATATTTTGGTGATTTTTGCAGGCAGAGCATTAAAACTTGAAAAGTTTTTTTCAAGATTCAATCCATGTCTATCATTGCCATTTATTGTTTACAGATGACAGTAGGGAGAATCAACTCCTAAAATAGTTTTTGTCTTGAATAACAAAACTGAACCATTATTTTGTCGTGCTGCCGGGGGGGTACTCCTTGGAATTCTTGGTGGGGGGGGTGCCGCCCGGTTTCTCAAATCCTGACCCGATTTCACACCAAAAAATGTAATTTTCCACACCCGTTTTCAGACTAGACCTCTAAAATCCATACCCGTTTTCAGACCTGGCCTATATTCAGAAATTATGTTATCATTACTTAGCCGTTAGACCGCAAGCAAAAAATTGTCCAAATCCATTTCGAATTCGCATATTCCTCTTTCTTGCTTACTCATTTGAAATTGAAACGATAAATACGTTCATACACTCCGTAGTTCCCTCGAAAACCATACCCGATTCCAGACCAAAACGGCGCAAAAACCCTACCCGACGGGGCGGCACATACCTATATGGCTTATATAAGGGAGTACCCCCCCCCCCGCCTCCCCGGGCCGTGCTGTCACATAGATTTCAAGTTGCCGGGTAAATACAGCAAGAAGGCGGGGATTTCTAGCTAGGCATTTCTTTTGGTTCTATTTTTCTTCTATGTATTTTTCTATGAAAATAGCCGGGGGCCACGTTCTCAGTAGCCAGGGGAAATCCCTGGCCCCCTCCTCTTAATGACAGCTCTGCTTTTGGAATTCAGTTGATGGAAAAATGTTTTGATTTTTAAAAAGAGAGCAAATAGCGTGACTTACGTGTAGCAATTCATATGTCATGATTTCCTAAGCAAGCCTGTGTAAGAGTGTAATTTGAAAGGCTGATTGAAGTTTGATGGAGAGGCGAGGTTGCGCATTCAAGGGCCTGATGTATTTTTGTGGCTGGTATTTTCTCCTTCAGTGGACCTGGGAACAAAGTTTGTGAATGTGCATTCGTATTTTTTAACAGGTTTTCCTCTCTTTAACACACCTAGACATATTTGTAAATGTTACAAAGATGTAGTTTTGTTACAATCACTAACCTGAATATCTACGTGAAGGTAAGGGCAGATAGTCAAAAATACTAAACCGAGCAGTCTGAGTTGCTTCCATAACACATCCAGCTCCTTTAAGGAGAATAAGATACTGGTCTGCACTCTTCATGACTCTAAGTGGTTTTTCAAAGAGTTAGTGAAAAAAAGTTTAAAGGTTAAAGGTTTGTTTACAGTGGAAAGTGCACTTAGCTTATCCAGCTTGTTTGCAGCCACTCCACTCTAATAATAGTGAGAAACAAATAATTCAAATATAACATAACACGATTAAAAACCCCAACTGGCAGGAGGCAACCAGTTGGCTTTTTACAAGCGTGGTCGAGGGTTTGAACTCGGGACGACCGAGAACAAATCCGGCAAGTAGCCAGCGTGGGACTCGAACCGAGGGGCCCGTTTCTCGAAAGTCCCGATAACTTTTCGGGCCCGAAATCAAATATTCAAATTGAAATATGAAGAATAAGAGCGCGGGTCCTGGCTAGCAAACTACTCCATTTTGTTCCTTAACTGATAGGTTTATACTGTTAGATGCAAAACTATTGCTGATTTTCAGTGTCACGCCATTCAAAATAGATCAAAATAAAAATCAAAACCGTTCAATAGATAAAGTCCAGAATCTGGGAAATGAAAGGAGGTACATATGCAAAGACCCTCGCCAAGATTCAGGTCAGAGGAATATTTCATATAGTTACGAGATATCCGAAAAAATGTTTTACCCAAACTTATAGAGATTTGTATGGAGATGCCACGCTGGTGCTCACCTAGGTGAGCACCAACATGACGGACGGAAACCAACAGAAACATCTGTTACCGAGTTTTGCTGCAAAAGCGTGAATTTATTCGAGAAACTCATAAACATTAAAGTAATACTTTTTCTAATACATGAACTGTTTAGATTGCAAAATTTCCTGAAATAAGACATTTTTTTAACCTACAAGACAGCTCTCTTGGCCGTCATGTAAAGATCGTTTTCACTGACACACAACGAAAAAATACACCCGGCCATGCTGCCTCCTAGTACAACAAAATAATTGAAAAATATAGAGAGGATATTATACGGTGGCGCGAAGATATGAATTTTATTTTCGAGTGGCAAAAACAATATTTTACGAACGAGCGCAGCGAGTGAGTAAAATATTGTTTTGTCACTCGAAAATAAAATTCATATCTTCAAGCCGCCGTGTAATGTTCTTTTTATTATATGGACAAAAAGACATCGATAAAATAATAGAGGGAAATGACTGAAATTGCGTCATTGATAAACTCACTCTTGAGATTATGGAAAATAAAACACTCGGGTCCCGGATGTAGTTTTTATGAATTTTACGAGTGGTATATTTTCCAGTAAAACACTCATGTCTATATAATAAAATTATTTATTGACAGCTGGTGTCTTTGACGTGTGATGGATTAACAGGAGCTGTTCAAGACAGGATGCGGGCGGAACACCATGTTCAATCACATCACATGATGTTTAACATGAATCTCTGGTCAATCGGCATTTTGGCCATCTGTAAGTTTAGCTGTTTTCTTTTTATTATGATAATTTGAAAGGAGAGTGCCTATCCAACCTCGTTCCCAGGTTCTCTCTCCTACCTGTCGAGAGACCCTGGTTGGGTCTGGTCACGTGTCTCCCAGAATCTGGGAGATTACAAACAAACGACTTGGGGGAGGGGCGGATAAGTGTGAGATTTGTCTCTACAAAGCGTAGACGTCAAGGTCAGTGGAAACTGTGTATGTGACCTTGTCTAAAAGGGCATGTTTTTTATAGTTCCCAGACTAGTCAAGACAAAACCTCGAACGCCGAATCCTTTGACAGCGAAAGCGTAACTTCCTGCAGAATATCTGGATGTTTATCGGATGTTGCAAAGGAAATCGCATGTCGCTCCGTAGGGACGGGTAGGAGAGAACCCTGGGAACGAGGTTGAGTGCCTATCGTCTTTATTTAATCAAGGTAGCCCTTACGACACTCTGCTGATATCCATGGGGACCCTGTGTGACTTTCTACACTGTATGACTATGTAACCGTACGTCCCGCTTACCAGGAAAAAGAAAACGTTCTATTCGATAACTTGAAAATGAGCATCTAATAAGAGTGAACAGAATGCCCCCAAATGAAATATTCATGTTTTTAATAATTCCCCTAGCGTGAAGCCTGAAACATAAAAATTAATAGCAAGGCATGTGTTTAAATGCTTTAAAACAAGAAAAGAGAAGGAAGACAAAAAGTGAAGTAAAGTATTTGTCTGTACATGTATCACATGTATGTAATTATCTCTATTTGTAATCACATGCTGTTAGTGAACTGATCTTCAAGGCAACAAGTTGTTATATTAAGAATGAACTATATGAGCCTGTGGACCTAAATGTCTACTTTTTGTTCGGGGAGGCTGGTTGCACTCAGTCAGCCCGCGCTCTCTCGGTTATGTATAAAAATGGGAGTCAGAAATCCCAGGGGGGTACTCGATATATCCTTGGGTGGGGAGGCGCGGCCCGGCCCATCGTACCCTGACCCTGTCTAAAACAAAAATCGCTGATTTTCCTACCCTGTTTAAAGGGGCTGTGTCACGGCAGTCCAGTTTATTTTGTTTAATTTTGCCAATTACTCGCCCTCAATCGCTATGGAACTTAAAGTAAGCAGAGAAAATACATGTAAATGACAAAATCAGAGATCTGAGACAAACAAATACGTCTCCTGAGCATTATTTTTGAAGTTGCAAACAGCAGGGATCAACTTTGAAAAACTGTTAGGCTGAACAGTTTTCAAAAACCCTAATTTCAATCCTTTTCAATCTTCTTCTGTTTTGCCCATCCGTGGCATCTGTTGTTTCTGTTATGTTATATTAACCTTCCTTTAACGTTTGAAGCGGTTATTTTTATGTTTCTCTCAATTGAACGGGCATTTTGTAATTTCCTAATTTGGCTGAATTTCGTGACACAGCTCCTTTAAGACAGAATTCCGATTTTTGATACCCTGTGTAAGACATTTAACCCGAAACCATACCCTGTGTAAGAAAATAATAAATATCGAAACTCTTTCGTATTTAATCCATTGGCAATCACAAAACTATTTACAGCTTGATCGACAGAGTCACGAGGAGCTCTTTACGCTAAGGACGTAGTATACATTAAGCACTGAACGCCTTTTTTCTTTTAGTTCGTAGAACATACGCGCAGGCTGTTTATCGTCCAAGAAAAGATACCCTGTTTAAGACAAAAATTGATGAAATCGATGCTCTGATTGGTCATTGAGCAGGGATTGAATATTCGATTGAATACTAACTTCGTGTAGTCATGATTACTTGTGTCACGCATTACTTGTATCACTCATTACTGTTTCATTGTAACTTTGCCGGCGAATACAGCCTTCTCTCCTCACTCCTCACTCCTCACTATTCGCAGGCTAATTGTATCCAAGCAACTGTGAACAAAATCGTTGAATTAAATATGAGTTTTGTTTACTGTGCTGCTCAATTAAGTTTCCACGCTCATGATCCGCCGCTGACAAAAACTGAAAGGGCTTTCTCTGATTCACGTACACAATTATGAAAGCGGTTCTCATCAATCACATCTCTAAGGTAAACCCACATGTTCGCCTCCATTTACTAACCACCGGTTACTGCTAGTTGCTAAAAATACGTTTAAAACATTTTCACGAAGAAAGTGACTGATTCGCATATACCTCCGACTTTTGCAATAAATTAATCGCGTCCCCGAGTGCCAACTCCATGTACACACGTCCTAGTGTCCCCGTCCCCATGTCCCACTCCCATTTTTATACACAGCCGACTTCTCACATATTTTGGAGCAAAAGAAAGAATGTTACAGTCCACAAATAAACCGGGCGTTTTTTGGTCAGTTTTGGCTCATCAGAACCAGACAATGGCTTGACTAGCTTCAAAAAACGTTATTCAGCAAAACTCCCAGGAGCGAATATTATACACGTAATGTCGTATCCCCAGGGAAACAGTTAGTTTTGTTTTCCCGAGAGTCCTGATGTTTCTCGAGACGAAGTCGAGGGAAATATCAGGACTCGAGGGAAAACAAAACTAACTGGTTTCTCGAGTGACCTGACATTAAGTGTTTTGTGATATTTTTAGGCTTTCACTTGGACAGCAACAAAAGAATAACCGGAGCGATCCAAAACAGTCGACTCGGTACTTATAACAACAAAATTTAATTCTCAAAACCACTGAATGAATGATTTACAAAATACTTTCCTTATGCTATCTGCATCTTTTTTCCTACACTAGCCGCTGTTTCTCTTCTGGGATAACTTTAGAAATCGTTGCTTTTTAGCTTGAGGCTTCATGTTTGTGTTGTGTTCATTCACGAAAAGGAAAACTGGCAGTGTTTTTCCCTCCTTCTGTCACGCCACTTCCACCATGCTTTGATCAAGTGCTGTAATGTAGCCCGAGCTGGGTACATTGCTTAATGTATCGCGATCGGGATACATTTGATTTTAGTAAAGGCCACGTGACCAAGAATCAATCAATGGGAGTCCCTGTTTAGTTGGTGAAAGTCTAGGAATATAACAAAAAACCTTGTTCTTACATTGCGAAGCTACGCGCGAACCGTAGCCGTTGGATTCTCGAACGAACGTGGCATTTCGGAGGATAATATTAGTAAGCACAGTACTCTCAGAAGCAGCATCCTTAAAGCGCTTATTGCTTTATATTTTATTATTAAAATTATTATTTTTTGACATTGTAATACTGATACTACAACAAAAAGAATGATTAGTATTTAGTGCTGTGTTATTAGTGAATGACTCTTTCTGCCAGCGGGATTCCTGGCGAACTTAACATCTCTTTTAGGAAACAAACATTTTCCTAAAATTTCTGCCTTATGATTTGACAGCACTTTTGACAAGCGGAGAAGTATTCCAGTTTGTGAGTTTCTGTCAGCGGTATCCTTATGTGTTGTTTCATATACTGTCGTTCAGTTTGGCCAGCGCTATTGGACAGGTATGACTTACTGTAATATCCTTCTTCTTATAAGCTATTACAAATGCCCCATTTATTCCAACCAAGCATGTTTAATTATTCCAGGTTTTAAAAATGAAAAAAACAGTCACGGAAAAATGGAACACAGGTTTTCACACAAGTGAAATTCAACATGTTTTGTAATTTGCACTCAATAGAGTACTAAAGTGTGACGTCATAAAAAATTGAATTTGTGAAATTATGGGATTCGTCAGGATAGTCTGAAAGAAAAACATCCAAGAGGCCTTCTTGCCAAAAACTAGCATTGTGGGGCAAATTGTCTCTGAGATATTAGCCCAGTTATGCTCTGATGACTCCATACAAATCCTTCTAAATTTGACTTGGGTCTAAACGTTTAGACAAATTCAATTTTTTATGACGTAGTCACGGAAAAATGGAACACAGGTTTTCACACAAGTGAAATTCAACATGTTTTGTAATTTGCACTCAATTTGCAATTAACTTAAGTCAGTAAGCAGCTTTTATGAAGGAATCAATTTTAAACCGAGTTTATCTAAACAGCTTTTAATCATGTTTGAGCTTTGGAGTGAATGGAGCTAAAGTCAGCGATTTATAATACTAAAGGGATTCACTTGACTCTGACAGGATAAATATTTAGATTTAGCCAGGGATAAAAGCGAAGCTCTCGTTAATATCTTTAGTTTACTAAACAAAATATAAAATCGTGTTACGCCAAGGGCGAAGGCAACGAAAACAGCCAAAAAAATCACACATGCATCACACTTTTATTTCACTTGCACGTGCAGCACACTTTTATTTCTAATTAGCAAAAAACAACTTTTCACGCTTTTTTTGTACATTTCTTTGCCGCTATTTTGCACGACTACAACGTGAAACTTCCAGAAACTTCCTAGTTACACGTTTTATGGAGAAAGGTACTTGAGCGGAAATGCGTCCCGCAATTGTTTCTGGGATCATTAGGGACTTTAAGATTCAACGACGCGACAGCAGAGAGAACGTCGCTTAAAAAGTGGATTTGCGTTCTTTCAGTCTTTATCGCAATTATTCCCACCCACTTACTTTATCAAATATAGGCGAACCCTCCTGGAGTTGAATTCCTAGGGACCATATCTAAGTTCAGAAAGAGAAATAGCATTTCGTCGTTGCTTGTTTACGTACTCCATTTTCACGTCGTAGTCGTGCAAAAACGGGTAAAGAAACGTACAAAAGAGCGTGATGCTCGTGCAAAGTTGTTTTGGTTATAAGACCTAGAGAGTGTTTTCACTCACGTGGCCAGCATCTATGCAAATTTATTGGAACAAAAGAAAGTGTTTGCATAAGAAAAGAGTTCAACTCCCAGAGGATTGGTTTGGGACACCAACATGGCCGCCGTTTCATTGTTTTGGGACACCAATATGGCTGCCGTGACGTCATGTGAAAACACCCTGTTGTTTTTTTGATGTTTTCGTCGCCGTCCGCGTCGTTGGTTCTTAAAGTCCCTAATACTAGGGATGCAACGCACAGCTATGAGGGAGCTTTAATAAGCAAAAACGCAAGTCAACCAGAGGTAACCTGTTTGCTTTGTTGGGCAGTGATTTTGCCTACATTTTTGGCCAAATCGTCTCTTTAGGAGCAAATACACTTGACAATGAAAATTTGTTAGCGTCAAGGCATATCCACTTCCGGATGACGTGCCTCACTTCCGGTTGACGTGCGTCGTTTTTTCCTCTGTCCTCAGTAACACTCCCAGAAGTCTTTGCAAAAGTTTATCCGGCCCAGTTCCCGTCTCGTTTATAAAGTGCCGAATCAGCAACTGGCACTGTACACGCTAGCTTATTTGGCAGTGTTCTTCTATTCGGCGGTGCAAGAAGGGCTCAGTCGTATTTGGATGTCTCTAATGGAGATCGTTTCGCGGTCTTTTGATTCCTTTTGTTTCTTGGGATTCAGCGAGATTTTTCTTGTGTCCCTACACAAGATCTTTAGAACAGTTTTCCGAAATTCACGAATCTTGAGGGCATAAATGACGAAATTCGCGAACGAATTACTGTATTGCAAGAACTTGGCAAAGTAAGTTAGATGGAGAAAGTAGCACGAGTCGCAAAACATGATGATGAGGTTCATGATGTAGAAGGGAACCCAGGTCAGAACAAACACAAGAGTAATAATCGAAAGTGTCACGGCAAGTTTCTTCTCCTGCATCGTGGTATTCCTGTGGTGGATGTTCACAGGCTTCCTAATCTTCAGCCAAATCATGACGTAGGCAAGACTGATGAGAAGCAGCGAGGTGAATATACAGACCATCATGGAGTAGTTGAATACATCTCTCAACACCTTTTTACTGGTGAAATTTCTTATAACACGGAGACTCGCCATGCCGGCGGCAAGAAACCAAACCAAAGCGATTTCGCACAAGTAGGTTTTTTTTGAGATAGTTTTGTGCTTATGAGGGCGTAACACTGAGTAGGCTCGGTCCAACGCGATTGCAACGAGGGCAAAAATGGACGCGAAGGCCATGAAAGCATCTATGGGCAGATAGATCTCGTTAAACTGAAACCACTGTTCTTCTTGAAAGTCAAAAAACAGCATTTCTGCCACGAGCAGCGGGATAGAACATGCTCCTACCATGAAATCCGCAACTCCCAGGCTCACCAAGAAGTAATTAGTGCGGGCGCTTGCCAGTTTTTTGTTAATGCTGAACGCTGCAATTGTCAAGGAATTGCCCACCATGACTGCTACTGACACTATAGCGTACGATATGGCCCAGCCTAGCAGGCCTGGGTGCAGTCCATCGGCTTGTTCAGTTGCAGTTTTTGATCCGTTGTCTGTTATATTTTTGGAAATCATTGTGAGAGATGAAGAGAAAGCGAAACAAAAATGCCGACTTCGGTTCCGCTCACATGCAGTGAATTGTTACCTGAATAACAAATGGTAGATTTTTTTTCAGATTTAATACAAAACAAGCACAAAATCAAACATTATAAAAGTTCAAAACATTAGGAGACCTAGAGCTCACCAGTTTTTATTTGAATGGCCTCAGGTCAGATATTTATCAACGGATGCGAAAGATGGAACCACCTTATGCAGCAAAATAAATAGCAGAATGACAAAATTTGTTGTCTCTACTAAAAATCATTACAAAATTTCTTTTGTTAAAAGATTTGCTTTAGAAAATACATCCGCTCCTAAAACCAGTAATTTTTTAAACAACGCGCGTCAGTCTTGAATTGAATACATTTTTCTGCGTTAAAATTGGGCAAACAACTTTTGCCGCGTCCGAGGCGCGTTCAAAAATTGATCAATTGGCGTTTCAATTGTTTTTGTTTTGTTTTGTTTCGTTTTGTTTTTTCACTAAACTTTTGCGAGCCTCAAAGCAGGACAGAGGCGCTTTGCAAAACAAATTTGGTAGGAACTACATCCAATCCTATTAAATGTTCCTTGGCCAAAACTTCTGCTAAGTTTATAAAACACTAGCCAGTGCGTATGTGACCGGCTTAATACTTTGTAAAATTCCCATGAATGGCCTTGCCACCTATGTCTTAACAACGGTCAAATCAGTTTTAGCTCGATCCTCAACATGATAGTAAACGTGACTGAGAATGAATGAATGATCACACTGCCAAGCTTCATCCGCCAACTAAAGTCCTAAAACCACATTGGTCCCTGGTGCGATTTTTCTCGTATTCAATTTCCTTTCAGACCTACCAAATCCATTAAACTGTTTAAATAACGCCCCTTAAAATCGGCGACAGTCCAGAAAGCTTTCCTTGTGAATTTTCTTTCACTTGGTAGCATACAATATGAATCTGAACGTTAAAGCTGCAGATTGGACTAGTTTACAGGTGTCATTGAAGGGGTGTATGTGGTGATTTGAAATGTTTTAAAACCGTAGAGTCTTTTTTTAATATGGTACACTTGTTCATGTTTAAGTTTTACATTGGAGCGGTTTCTTCGGTATGAATGCAATGGGCTTGTTTATAAAAAATGTAGATGAATTAAGTTTCAGGTAGTTTAGTTTCTATACATTTGCTCCTTTATTTTTCAACAGCTTTGTCAGTTTTTATCTGTTTGTCTGAGTGCTGGGCGGCGTTTTTTTTCCTCAAAATTGCACACTGTGTCTAAGTTTTAGTGTGGCACATTTGTTGTCTTGTCCTTCTTGAATGTCGTTTCATTTTATTCAAATTACATCTTATGTACTTTTGCGTTAATTGCCAACACAGGATGTCTTCAACGTTTGCTAACCAAATTACACCTTGGTATGAAGTAAAAACGATAGATCAACACCAGGCTCCAGTTGTTCAAAAGGTGGATAGCGCTATCCACCGGATAAATCTCTCTCCAGTGGATAGTGCAATTGGTTTCCCTAATACTTATCCACTGGATAGAGACTTATCCGGTGGATAGCGCTATCCACCTTTTGAACAACTGAGGCCAGTAGTTTAACAGAATACGAAATGACATCAGAAATACAGCGCCGGTTAGCTTGTGTGCATAAATTTCAGTCGCAGTGTTTTCTCGCTTCTTTTAAATTTTGTTTCATATTTGTCTTGCGTCTGTTCTTTGCCATACGTTTTTCTCGACTGCTGGGGCATAAATTTCCGTCTTTGTAAAAACCATTTTTATTATTTCTTTGGTAGCTCGGAAATGGCTTAAGTAATTTGAAGGTAAAGTGTTTTCTTTTAATGTTTTGTTTCTACAAACCCTGTTTTCGTTTCCTCGATAATTGCTCCATTTCAGCAACGTCCTGACATGATATGTTGTTTCTCTCGCATTGTCACATTTAAAGGTTAAAAGATAAGAAATACTACCGAAACCAAAATATGTTCTAATTTAAACTTTCCCAATGTTAATTGTTGCAGTTTTTCGTGTCTTTATCGCAACCTTGGCGCAGTTTTCTGACCAAAATAATAAAAATTTTCAAAATGATTTTTTTTTGTTTTATTACCAAAGTGGATTTAATAAAGTGCGCAAGCTGGCCCTTTTTTCCTATAATTGCAACACATTGTTCATTTCATATTATGGTTGAGAAGAAGTTAAAATTTTATTGATGTCATTTACCTGTAGAGTTTTCTGCATCAGAAATCTAATTCTTATTCTGAGAAACAGCTTTCTTCGTTTTGTTTGATTAGCAAAACCTATGGCTTCATAACTTCAACAAGCCAATTCAAGTTCTGTTTTCTTGAGGTCGCTTTTATCTTGTCATTCAATTGCAATGCGCCCGCGTTTATCCTTGTCACGGAAACTTGTAATAGCCGGAATGAATTTCCATTTTTTTTAAATCCTGACTTACCTTTGAGTTCGATTTCAGTGCAATGTATTCTTTCCGTTTTCTTAATCGTGTATATTCTCTCTATGAAGTGAACGTCAACTAGCACACTGTTCATGTAATGCACGTACTGACCGTTTGCGTAAGAGTTAAAGACCTGTAGATGGTGTGGTGGCAGATTTTCCTCTTAACGCCAGCACCTTCAGCTTTGAACAACACTTTCCTCGAGTTGTTTCCTGTCTTTTGACCAATAGCATTTCACCAGTCCTTAATCGTGACGACTAATTTGGGTTTATTCTGCAAATAAGGGTAGCGACAGTTAAGAAATCGATCGTATTATCAATTTCCCCTTTGTATTATTTTTTACCCTCAGGGTAAAAACCTTGAGACTGAAAACCATTGTATTCACTTCAGACGAAAGATAGGGAAATATATTGGGAAATTTTCTTTTAATTGCTTTAAGATAATTATATCCTTTCGTTACGACTAAAATAGTTCCGCAGCTCTTTTGCCAATTTTCTTCCCGCATTCCGCTTTTCAATCATTCTATCATGTTTTCTGCTCCGCTAGATCATGCGATTATTCTGCTTTTTGACTTTTCGTCGTTTCCGAGGACGTAATTTGAATGGTTTTGTTGCATTTTTATCTGACTTCACCCACCACTGTGATCTGTTCTACTGAACGTTTCATTTATAGCATGGGTTCCTTTTTCTTAAGCAAACATGGTATGATAATGTCCCGTTCTTCGAGTATTTTTTGGTTGTCTTGAAAGAGTTGATTATTAAATTTTTAGGAGTTGAGTTATTTATTCCATCCAGCCTAAAACGAGCCTGTCATAAAGATGACATCTGGTGTTGGCAACTACACGTTTCGCCGGTTTTGCTGCACGCACATTTTTGGCGTAAAAAACAGCAACATTGTTACGAAAATGTATCTCCCGATTCCTAAATAACAGAACCAATACCCGCTTAAATCATTTTCCCTCAAGAGGACAAAACATGTAGGTTCTTGTCGGAATGTATGAAGTACTTATTCAGTGTAAATTGGCAAATGAATGTAGTTTTTTTTTCCTGCGATGTTTACTGTAGTGTTTAAGGCGACTCACTGCTTATTATAGTTTGATCTTTTATATGAAAGCTACTGAACCTCACTATGCGGTTTTAGTTTTTTCTAAGTAAGACATGCTGACTTTGTACTTTGCGAAGGTGGGTTATAAATTAGTCATGTACTAAAACCGATCTTGACTGAAATAGGCGCAGTTAAAAGCGCAACAATCAATCATATCTCATAATTTAAGCGTGAGGAAAATCACCTCAACTGGACTTATTTAACTTCCTTAAACACGAAGGATGTCGAGGGTCACTTTTTTATTATTCAGGTCGCGTCTCGTGGCAATGCGGTTTATCTTTGCCCTCTCAATTTAGACTCACACCTTGAGTAGTGGACTCATTTCGATAAAATAAGCGTATTATCAAAACGAGACTTCGAGCCTTCGGATAACAGCAAACGTCATCACTGATGGAAGGGATTCCGAGAGCGCTGCGTAACTTTCAACAAATTGTTGCTGTTGAAGAATTATTTTTCTATAATATAATGTCTCAACAGCAGAATCTTTACTGTGTCAAGCGTACTATGTTTTGTCACGTTTATTACCAGTTACAAATACGTCTCCCAATTGTGATAATAACTCAGTTCTGTTACTGAAACGGTTAGACTTTGTATTACACGGCTCAATACACGGTATTTTTTTTTTCGAAGCGCAGATCTCCAAAATGACAATTTAAAAATAGATTTTGTTTTTACAACCACGAAAATAAAAGTGATTTTAGAATCGAGGAAATTTCTTCGTTTGGACGCCCTAATGTGACATCAGTACTGAGTATTAACGCCCTTGTACGTACGGCGCCTTACTGCCCGCCACAGATGAGATGAGATAGGGAAATAAGTGCTACATTCAACAACAACAACAACATAAACTTTATTTTTCATTCGAATTTTGGAGTAGCCATTGAGCTATTATCTTCGAGCTGACCCCACATAAAAATACATTACATACAAGTCCAGACATAAAAGAAACTAATATTTACAATTTTAAGTATAAGTATATAAAAGCAAAAAGGAATCTACTTAAAAGTAACACCCTGTATTTTAGTCTTATGTCAGCTAAAAAAAACCAGTGCGAAAAAAGTCAGGCAGTGCCCTCCACTGCTTACCATAGCTGAAAAGTAAGAAAAGGCGTTAAAATCATAGGTAGTTGTTTTAGGTTTACTGAGTGATAGAATGTAGTTGTACGGTCAACAGCAGCACGAAGTTTGTAACGGACCTTTCTTATTCCTAAGATCAAAGTGATCGGCCAATGCGCCTGTTAGTCGGTAACGGAACTAAACCTAAAACAAAGTAACTAGAGTTTATGCCTGCATACATGATTCGCACTTATCTAGCCTTATCGACTCAAAGTTCTTTGATAAAAAATATGGCTACTTAAAAGATTGTTAATTACAGGAGCCCCCTTTATTTTCTCAACTTTTTCCTGTCCTCTCACATTTCCGCCGTTTTCGGTTGCGCTTTTGTTTTTTCTGTCACTAGTCATGGTGACAGTTTTGTAATACGCCGTTTAACAATAGCAAAAAAATATATGGGAGAGAAAGAAAGAGTTTTAACAAATAGAGGGATGATTTAATTAATATTAATGTAGTTGGTGATGAAGTTTCAGTCAGAAATCGCTTCGTAGCAGCAGACTCATTACCGAAATGAGGCAGCAATTATCATTCAGAATCACTCCAAAAGACCTCTGATGAATTTTCTAAATTTGTTGATGTTCGAAGAAATTTTTGGTTTTTTTCTTTTGGTCTGTCCCGTATGAAGAATCTTCATTCCCTAATATTTTTATTATTATTATTGTTTCAGAATTTTATTTTCATGACAGTTGCTAACTTTGGTCCCCTGACCTGTTCCATCGTCACTACTACTCGGAAGTTCTTTACCATCCTGGGCTCTGTGTTGCTGTTTGGAAATTCACTCATCGCTCGCCAGTGGTTTGGTGTCATTTGTGTTTTTGCTGGACTTACACTCGACAGTATTTATGGCAAAGCAAAGAAAAAAATGTAAAGGAAGTCAGTAATACGATTAAAAGTCGCTTATTTTAACTTTCACTAGATTAAAATTGTTTTAAATGTCGAACAATCTCGTTAAACAATTTTATAGAAATGAATTAATTCACAAAATTCTGTCTTAAACAGCTTAAAACAGGAGCCTACTGGCCTGTACTGCTTGTGGCTTTCGTCGGAGCACGATAAATGAAGTACGTATTCGCGAGAGAATTATCTGTAGGGCGGCTTCGCCACAGATTTGTCTTAAAAACGCGCCCCGACGAAACTGTTAGGTGCCGGCTAGAAACCCACAATCCTCACCGTGTAGAGGTACTAAATGTGCAATGCACGTGTCCTTTGTAAATTTTCGCTTGTTTTAGCCATTATTTATTTTAGAGGTTTCCAACCTCTAACGCTTTGTCCCTAAAGTCACAAAAGAGCCGAAACCGTTATACATATTAAAAAAAAAAACTAATTGCAGTGGATGTTCACAGAGATTACGACTGAAGCATCTGTTTAAGCAGAAAATGCTGTTCATTCGGAAATTCAGGCAATAGATTCGAGAAGATGGGACAAAGGAAATCGCTTAAAGCGCAACGGATAGGGAAAATAGTCACACAGGAAGCAGTTAGACACCAAGTAAATAAGGTAAAGCGATTTTTCTTTAAAATTCGTGCGAGTATTTATCTTCTTGAATCTCTTGTGTTGCCTGAATTCCCATACAAATCCTTTATGTTGACGGCCATTTTGAGAATTACGGAACCGCACGTACTCTCATATTGAGCTTGGGCCGCCTGTGATGTTGCTAGGCATCGTGGTATTTCTTTGGTAACGAATCGAATTTGCTGTTACCGTATTTACTAGAATAAGTACCGCTGCCCTGACGTAGTCTAAGTCAAGAGATGTTAATTCAGTTAGTTTAATAGAGTGTTTTGTGCGGAAAATAATAATTCCGTGGTTAACACAATTCTTTCATATAAGCGCCGACCTCGAATAAGCGCCGCACTTGAGATGTGAAAGAATTTAAAAAGCGCCGCGGCGCTTATTCGAGTAAATACGATACTCTACTTCATTTTATTAGCTTCTATGAAGAGAAAAAAATGCGAAACGGATGCTTTTAGTCTGAAAATGAGAATTCATCAACAGAGTATATGTATGAATAAAACATAACAAGTGCGAGACAAGTGAGAATTTCTCCCCCCCCCCCCCCCCCCCTGCGAGCAGAGTCTCCTTTCATCTAATAGCTGATGAGGTGATATTCGGTAAAGAAATATTAAAAAGTGTCGAATGTTTTTTTTTCGTCTTGCTGTAAGAAGAGGAGAAAAGGAGACTCCGCCTAAATCGCGTCATGCCTTTGACGTCAGCTTCTGGGCTTGTCAAACTGGTTTTTTCAAGTACGAGCATCCGTTTATCGATAAACCGATGGTCATAACCGAGCCCGCTGTACGTAGTACCAAGCGCACGGCTATTAGGCCTGGGTTCAAAACTGTATCCTAGCAACATTCAGCGCATGCAGGAGCCCATAACCCGCAGCGTCTAACTTCCATACTGCGCCTATGCAACGGCGTTTTCACAAGTAGGTTTATTTTTAGATCAGCTTTTCCCGCAAATTGCTTTCAAAAAGCCAATTACTAGCAATTGCGTCATCAATGATAAACTTTTAATACGCAACTAGGACAGCTCCTTCACATTGAAAAAAACATGGCGGACACACGTGAGGAATCTTCAGAGGAGTCTTCTGACAGTACTTCAAACGACAATTTCAGTATTTACACGGAAACTAGCAGTTCAGAAGAAGATTTGCAAAACCTAGCCAGGACGTCTACTTCGTCGACGACAACTCATAATTCACGCAAAGGGAATTAAATCGAAGTCATCTTCGAAATAGCCGACTGTGAAAAGGTCCAAGCGAGCTACTAACAGTCTAAGCGACGATCAAATGCGGGAATTGACCTCGTGGAACAGTTATTTTCCGCGGGAAAAGCTTATCTAAAAATAAACTCACTTGTAAAAACGCCGTTGCACGAATTTATGGCAGTTGAACGCTCCGGGTTATGGGCTCCTGGCGCATGCTCAACAAAGTCTCAAGCAGAGTACAATAGCAGGGTGGGATTTCTCACAATATCACGCTTGTCTCCAAGAAAGTCGATTATACTTGAAGGCTTTATTTTACAGAGGTAATTCATCAAATAAGCAAGAGATGTAATATAATACGAAAATAAAGTCATGTTTTATTTCCGCAACTTTCGCCATGGTTATGTTGTAGTCAGTGGTTTACCTCAGTTTCAGCTTGAGTTTTGAGTTTTGTGTGTCATGCTAAACATTCTGGTCTGGTATTTTTATAATACCGTACAGATTACAGATGCAAGTGTTTATCAAATTATTCTCTCGACACGTTTTCCTTTAGTGGCTGTATACTATCTGCCCTTACAAAGGAAATTTGGAATGCAAATTGCAGTAGTCACTCATTTCTGGCAGTCACTGTTAGCGTTTTTTTTTTTCAAAAACACATTTTCGATTGCTGCAATGCGGTGCTACAAATGACGGTATCAGTGTATAGTATTATTGGAGTAATGGCTATCGTTTTACGCGTATTCTCTCTTTAGAAAAGAGCGAAATCAAGTATTGCAGATACTAGAACAACCAGGTGATCTGTGACGTCATTGCGGGGGCCTGGGGAAAGAAATTTTAATGCCGTATCCCATAAACCAACGCGCGCACCAATTCAATTCAATTCAATCTGTTCCCGTCAGCTTTGGTTTATGGGATACGGCATTAAAATTTCTTTCCCTAGGCCCCCGCAGTGACGTCACAGATCACCTGGAAGTCAACAGGCTGCTTTGAATGTTTGCACCAGTTCTACCATTGATTGCTTACATATTTTATGTAACGATAGTGCGTGCACTTTTCGTCGCATTGATGATAAGGTTCGAGCAACATTTAATTTTAAAAAAAGGTTCCCATGCGAAAGCTCATTGTTACCCATTGTTATTTTTGTTTTGTTTCAAAGTCAACAAGGTCCCGTCCCCACGTATCCGGACAGTTTTGACACCGCATTTTTTTTTACCCGGATTCGTGTGAACTGGGCTATAAATCAGTTTGGAAACCAGTTTCAAAAAGATTTGGTCTCGGATTCACTGATTTCGTGTAAGAGAAAGGCCGATTCGCCTAAAAATATATGCGGTTTTTTAAAATATCCGGATTCTTATGGAAGTGGCCTTAGTTTATTTCGCAATTATGAATGAAGGTAAGGTTTTTTGTTCGTGACTGACGAACTTGATCTTCTGTCTGACCACAGGTAACCCAGGCTCACTGTTTGTGTCACGTACGGGTTAGATAACATAAAAGCCCTAAAATTTAGCCGTCAAAATTGGAAAAAAATAACCGTCGACCGTCAAAGCTACCAGGCGGTGAGCTGCATTTTTCATTTCCCAACAGGTCCACACCGACTGATTATGTCCAAACAAGAATTTCATTTTTAACATTAAAGATGCCATGTGACCAAACATTGTGTGTGTCTATGTAAACGCTTGAGCTGGTCGTGGAAGGCGCAGTTTGTCTTCCCGCTGATTCATCCTGTAATTCGAAAGAAAGGAGAATAACTGTGTTTAATTTCTGGTTTGTTAGAAAGCATTAGCGTTTCGCTTTTGTTATCCACTGATGTGGTTGTTACAGCCGGAAATGGACATGACATTGTTTATTCAATTTTCAAAAGAGACATTTTAGTGACGCTTAAATGAAATGATTAGGTGTAAAAAACCCGGATGTGAGCACATGGTTTTGTCTTTAGTTTTTGTTCGCTCGTACAATTTTGGATGGTGGCCTGTATAGGATTGTAAAGCTTATTTGGAAACTAATACAGTCAAGAATTGTTTCTACTTTGGTTTGGTGGATATTTTTGGTTTCGGGAACAGTGGTAATATAAGAGCAAAGCAAGTGTGAGAGGACAATTGCTTTGCTTAAAAGAAGCTCTTCAAAACCTTAAATATTCATCTGGATCAATTTTAGGGTAAAAAATAGAAATTTATTTTTATCACGTTAGAATAAGTTAATTAACGAAAAACAGCAGAAGACAGAGGAGGGCAAGTGAACGTTAGTTGCTAAACAACATAAGAGATATTGAATCACCCGAGATTTTCATTTGTCAACTGGGCTACGAAGGAGAATATATTGAAACCACTTTAAAGCCGGCGTTATAAAGTTGACATTTTGAGAGCTAAAAATTTGCCAAAACAAATCCTTTGACGACTGAAAAAAAATGCTTTTTCGGTCGGCGTTTAACTTTGCAGCATTTTTCAGCAATTATACTTTTATGGATCAATGCTACGACGCTTTTACAATTGATGCTCTATTTTTAGTTCCAAAAATGCCCTATGGTTACAAAACAAGTTACAATCTTTTTTGACAAATCTGATTGCCATAGCAACAGTTATGTTGGACCTGTTTAAAACATCCTTGATTTTAGCTTTGATATGTGCTTAATACAGTGAAACTACGTCGGTGACATTCATTTTGTATCATTTGTGATATTTGAATTGCAATCAGCATGTGCGTATACTAATTTTTCACAGCCTTTCCAAAAAATTTCAACCAGCAAGTTATAAGCTACGTTAGTGACTACGAACCCACTTGAAATTTTTTTTATATAACTTTGTAAAATTTATTCTTGAAAATCTGGTTGCGGTTTATTACTAAAGGATTTATTATTAAAGGATCTCATTACCCGCACCGATCTCCAGGTGGTCTGTGACGTCATTGCGGGGGCCTGGGGAAAGAAATTTTAATGCCGTATCCCATAAACCAACGCGCGCACCAATTCAATTCAATCTGTTCCCGTCAGCTTTGGTTTATGGGATACGGCATTAAAATTTCTTTCCCCAGGCCCCCGCAGTGACGTCACAGATCACCTGGCTTGTGTTTGACGTACAAGCACATTCAGTTAAAATAACCACAATTTAACAGGTTTTGACGTGGGTATGCTCATTTTATTGGAAAAAAGATTATGACTTGTCAACGTATGGTTAACCATTTTTGGTACTGTTATATTGAAGTATCAACTGAAAAGGTGAAAGAGTGTTAATCCAAAACGGGTTAAATATACAGAAATAAGCTGCAGAATTAAACGCCGGTTAAAAAAGCACTTCCTTTAGTCGTTAACAGTTAGCTCTAAAGATGCCAACTTTGTAACGTCTTTTAAGGTGGTTTTAAATTCGCTTTAGTAGCTCAGTTAGCAAATGAAAATTTTGGGTGATTCAATACTAAGGGATTAAGGGGTGGCACTCTCAGCCCCTGCCGGGTGGTAAAAGGTGGTCTTTAGGCTTCATCTTATACATGTACTTAATGCAAAGGTCATCTCTTCTTGCAAGGCCTCCATATAGGACTCAGCTTCAGATTTAGCTTCTTCTATATATGACAGAAAGCGACCAAAACAGATGGGGCTAAAGACACCTTATCTACTAAAGGGAGATACGAGAATCCTGCATCCCGAATTGTTGTCATCTCTCTATCCTGAATATCGTTTTCTTTCCAAATCCCGCATCCCGTGCCCAAATCAATGGCGAATCCCGTTAATGTTTCCCGCGTGAACCGACTGCTCTCAGTATTTTGATCAAATCCCGGATTCCAGAAATACCCTTCCAGACCCTGTTGAAGAGAAAAAAAAAAGGTAATGTAACGATATTTAACGTCGAGACTGTGATTTAACTCATAAACGTGAAGTCGACGGAGTGTTATTGGTACTTTAGTTTCGCGATTTTGGCAAGAATCCGCTTTATTTGATTGGCAATGTCTTTAGCACGAAATCTGAACGAAAGTACTAAATGGGGACACTATTTTTACGGAAGAGCAGGACCGCCATTTTACTTGGCTTGCAGTGCAAAGGAAGTACCTTCATTTCTCATAATTTTCTTCCGGACCCCCGAATCGAACCCGTGTGCTCGCATTCTGCAATCAAGCGCTCCTCCTACTGAGCTAATCCTGCTGCAAGAAAGTATTTCCCGGGGTTTTATTTTCGCGATTTTAATAGAGTGTTTTCACATGACGTCACGGCGGCCATATTGGTGTCCCAAAACAATGAAACGGCGGCCATGTTGGTGTCCCAAACCAATCCTCTGGGAGTTGAACTCTTTTCTTATGCAAACGCTTTCTTTTGTTTCAGTAAATTTGCATAGATGCTGGCCACGTGAGTGAAAACACTCTGTAGGCAAATATGATAAAGACATTACACTTCTCGATTAAAGCGTTCTCAACTTTTTTGTTTTCAATCTTCTGAACTTTTAAAAATATCGAGATAAAATGAATCAATAAAAACGCAATATTTACGTTATTGCTCAACATGCCGTGGAACGTACCAGTAAAACAAGCTAATAACTTGTCCTTATTTATCGACACATACATCATGTAAAGTTTATGTTGTAGATATTAATTAATGTCATTCATTTTTCTTCCTGTGATTTGAATTTTCTATAATTTATGGGTATTCGAAATTGAAGACCCGCGAAATTAAGTAGCAAATGAGCCGGTAGTTGAAAAGAAGATCCTTGCTTGATCATTTTAAGTAAGATTTTCAAAACTTACACATAACTGTAACATTAACCATTTATACTCTGAGAAAATAATTTAATTTGCATAGCTCAATAAACAAAATTAAGGACAACTTTTTCCACTCAGTTTCAGTACTCTTTCTGTTTTAGTCTTCTGTTGGACATTTTATAACTCAGCTGAACCAATTATTATTTTAGGTTATTTTGGATAATGTGCTTTCCTGCAAATAATATACAAGTCAACGCCTTGCATGAGTGAGCAACGTACGCACTTCTCAGGCGAGATTAAAATCTGCCACTGCAAGATTAGGAGCCAAGAAACTAAAGTCAAGCAAAAAAACATAAAATTCGAGATTTAGGCCTGAAAGGCAGAAGTTGGATAGTTCAACTTGTTTTTTAATTGTTAAAAATTTTTTCAGTTTTTATTATTTATTCTTGATTTAGGTAGGTTAACTGTTTTGAACTGTATCGTGCGGTTCTTTCGATTTGAATAATGCTATAATAAATAACTTTAAAAAACTTCATTTGCTTTTCTGTAATGATCTAAGGAAAATAGGTACTTCACGCTTAAATGCCAACCAAATTCTTCGTCTCTGTGATAACGGACGTTTGGGCTTTCCTATTTCAGTTCCCCACAGTTATTTATAAATAATCATTTTATTTTGTCTTCCTTAGCAGTATTTCATTGAAAGAAAAGATCATGATAGAAACAAGAAAAATTCTGGTAAGGGCCCTCCGGCTCGTCTCAAAACCTTCAAAGCTCCTGAGTACACGTCAGCACTTCTCATTGACGACTCGCTTCTGAGCGCTCGGGAAACGATTTGACTTAAGAGAGTTTTGAAAAAAGGTATAGTTTTCTTCGATTTTAATTTCTATTACCGATTAGGTAGCTTTCTATTTTGGACCTCCTATAGTTCTCAATTTAGTTCCAATGTCAATCGCATGTTTTATTCGCCTTTTAGCTAAGTTCAAACTCTAAAAAGGTCAGAAAAATCAGCCTGAGAAAGCTGCCAACATTTCACGACACCACCACTGGTTTCCCAGCGTCTTTCTCATGGAAACTAATGCCAGCGTCGTGAACATGATGTTGGCGGCTTTCTAAGGCTAAAAAAAATCTACTCTGAGAGTTAATTTTATCGCAGAAATCATTCAGGCTGAAAGCTCTTTCATCTTCTCTTGGTGACCCAAGACCTAAAAAAGGATATCGCGACAAAATTCAACTGATTTTAGTTTCTCAATAGAACAACCGTAGTGATGAAAAGGCTACAATGTATACATTGAAGTTTTGACATTAAGTCTTGATCATTTTGTAACAAATCTGTTGAGTTTTTTTTGATAGTTGGTTTTCTTTTTATATTCTTAGAGATTGTTGTTATGTTATCCAAACTTAACCTTGTCATGATACTGGCGGCTGAAATTTTTGTATGCCAAAAGGCTCTGGCGAGTTCCTGTTCTGGCTGGATCAAACTCAACAAATCCCCGGTCTGCTTCGGTGCTAAAGGCGACCAGTTCGGAAGATTCAAGTACGATCGGAATATTTTCGTGCGTTCGATAATGTTCGTGCATCGTTCGGGAACAGTGACATGCCGCAGTAGCATTGGTTACAGCTACTGGGGATGCGCTCCGAATACACCCAACAATATAAATACCATGTTGACCGATGAGAATAACAAGATATTGGCACCAAGCAAGGAAGGAGCGAGCCTTATGGCAGGCTATACATCTTCCTCCTCTATTGTTGTATTCTGCGCCCTCAAGAAACCCCTATGTGTCCTGGAAAATAGCGAACTTCGCCTGTGGTACTGGGAAGACTTAAAAAACTCGCAAGAGGGAGATAATGGCGGCAAAACGTGTGCTGATGTTTATGCTATGCCGGGTTAAGGCAGCACCAACTGTCAGCACACTGTGCGCTGACTAAAACCTCGACTATAAAGTGAAAATGTACTTTTTAGGGATGTTCGTTTGCATATTTGTAGTTATTTGGTTTTTGGCAATAAAGCAAAGTCAAGAAAGCCGTGATTATTCAATGCCTATGATCTCCATGGAATCAGGGTATTATCCCGACAAGAAATAATTTTGGGGGTTACATTGTTCCTGGAGGCAGTGATGCCATGTGGATGTTGGTGGATAAAAACTTTAGTGGGGGGGAACAGGGGGGTCACAATCTCCCGCCTCCCGTACCCCGTTCTCCCGCCTCCCGTACGTTTTTGTCTCTTTGTTTCCCGACTCCCGCCCTTTATTGTGTTTCTCCCGTTATCATGTAAATCACGCTGTTTGACTCCCTATTCAGATTCTAATAGGGTGTGCTTTGGCCTTGTCCAAAATAAAAAATTGTGTGGTAAATCGAACCACTCCGCACTTTCCAGCGCGATCATTGAAGCGGCATTCCTTCGACACAAGCAGGGCGGACAAATGCTGGGCGGTGAAACGAGCGCTCCGCTCTTCATTTAATATGTGATGCGGAGTAGGACTGGCACGAGCGCTCTTTCCGCGCTTCCGGTGCGCTTGAAGGCCGGCAAAATTTTCCTGTTTGCAAACCGGAAATCCTATTTTCTTTCTGAAATTTCAGGCTACAATGTTAAATTTTTACATATGTTAAAGGGAGATAAATTTTGTATAACAGAACAAAAAATTAGATTGATATATTTTGATATAGTGGCGTTGTACCGCTTCAAACTTTGCTCCTCGGGTGCAACGCGCCATGGCGATTGGCGCAATGCGTCGGAAATTCGGCAACCCCATGTGAAACAAAATTTATTGAGGTTAGTTTTAAGGTTTTTTCTCCGTTTTTCTCTCTAAAACAAAACAAGGTAATCAGTAAAAACTGAGGGGAAACTAATTTTGAAGTTTCGAAGAAACAGAAAGACGTATGAGATAATTATTTTTCAAAGTAAAAAAGAAGGATGATGGTCATTGAAATGCATAATTTCACCTTGCACGAGCTGCACGCATTTATAAAATACACGTCATCTAGTTATGAAACACCATCTGCTTTCTTGATGACATGGATGAGATTTTCCTTCATGTTTTAGACCGTACTTAGTTTATTTTTGTTTTGGAATAACATCAACATTGGCGAGTAGTAGAAGTAAAAAATAATTCAATGGTAGAGTGATGGAAGTAATAAGAGAAACCCTTTGAAGGAGATGGTTGTCTACTCCTGACTAAACCTCCCGCGAAAAATAGCAACATTTGCCTCTTGAAGACAGCGTACCAGCACAAAAGAACGAGGAAGAAGAGCAAGAAAACAAATCAACCGCCATAATTCTGTGACAGCGGCAGTGTTGAATGGACAAACCACATCGCAAGACCTGACCGAAGTCACAAACAAGCCAAAACAAGCGACATTTCTAAGCAGAGTCCCAGTCCACTGCATCACACCTTTTTGATCGGACGCGCTCGTTTCACCGCCCAACCTTTATCCGCCCTGACACAAGTTTACACCACGCGGCAAAATCTTCATAACAGTGTTTTGTGAACTACAGTCGTAAGGAGCGAGCTCCTAGGAAGGTCTTCCATAGAAGGATTTTTCCCCACCGAACCGAAAAATACTAAGACCTATCTAAATGGTCTTTGACGACATTTGACCTGACTCGTTTTGTCGCTCTTGCGGAGAATTTCGACAGCTAGCGGACAGACAAGACACTGACACGACTGACACAGTCGACACACGTGTACATATGTCATGCTATCTCATTCATGTCCTATGATGTATAAAGCGACTTGGAAAGGTTTCCAATTTCACAGGAAGTAATACCGTTTTTTTTACCCCCGAGCACGAATTTTCCTTTTTTGACTTTTCTCGAGTATAAAATTTTGCTGTAAGCCTCGGAAAACTTTAAATGGAAGTCAAGAAAAACGTTCTTGGTTTCGTTTCTTTGACTGGAAGTAAGCAGTAACAAATAGCAAAAGCTTGCCTTTTTGAATTTCTCTCCCGCTTTCCGCCATCGTAGAGATCCCGCCTCCCGCCCTTTCTTTTCCCGTCTCCCGTACCCCTCCCGCCCCCTGTTCTCCCGGGCTCCCGCCCCCTGTCCCCCTCCACACTTTAAGTCATCTTATTTTCTATTGAATAGTAGGAATGAATATTAACACAAAAGTACTCTTACTGTAGCCCGCCCTATCTCTTATTCAGGTCAAAATCCCGAGAAAAATTAAGACAGAATCCACCAGGAGATTGAGTACTTTTTATTTTCAGCGGACAAAAACCTTGTACCAGAATATTTAAGTTTATTTTTAAGTTTATTATAACAACTGTTGACAGTCAATCCGACTGACCTGCAGGTAGCGAAAGTAATCGAGGCAGGTCAGTCTCATAAGTTCTAAATATTACAGATTTCAAGAAAAGAGTTTGAAAAAAAGAGGTTAACAGTTTTGCAAAATAAAGAAAAACGTGTAAGTAATATAGTTCCACATTAAATCAAAAAAGGAAAACTAACAAAAGGACAAAAAATGAAATAATTATGATATGATAGGTACGTTAGTTCTTGTACTTTTGCATTTAGTTTGCTTTCTTCATTTCTTAACGATTGATTTTCCTGTCTTAGCTGTTTAGTCGTCTCCATGGTCAAAGCTGCTCTCAAACTATTTTCAATACGCTAGTAATGTCCACAAATACAATACCAGATATGCATCGAAACAGAATCTTTAGGTAAAAAAAGTGCGAACTAATACGGGGAAACAAACGATCGGATATGCTGCATGTACCGTCTGGGACAAAATTCCTTAACTCTTAAAGAATTAAACACGTACCAATTCCAAAAACATTTGAAACCTTATTTGTTGTCAGAACAACATAGCTAACATAACTTAAGCATATACTTTTTCTTTCTTAATACATTGTATTTTAAAACTGCTTCTTTGGAAATAAATCTATCTCAATTCTCTAAAACTTTAAATTCTGGAGAACTGGCTAGAAAATCTTAGGATTATTTCAGCTCCAGGTCTTATTAAGTACTAGTAAATATATATATATATTTTTTTTTTCTCTCTCTCTCTCTTTAATGTATGTAATTAAGTACAGGGCGAATAAAGGTATTGATGTTGTTGTTGTTGTTGTTACAGTCGAGAAAATAGTTCAATAGTTAGCTCAGCTGAAGCGCACGCGCACAGGAAACTGTCCAATTTTAAGCCATATCGCATTCTTTTTTTCACTTTTCAAGGGCTGTAAATGTAATAAGTTATGTGAAATAATTCCCAAGAAAAGGTTCTCATCGGAGCCCGAGAAAATAAATTTTAAATTTCACAGGAATTGAGAAAACGCAGCCAAAATCGTCGTTTCATTTTGTGAAGTTTGAAGCTCTTGAAGTTTGTTTTTTCGGTCCCCCATAAGAACTTTTACTTTCTAGTTATTTCATATAATTATTACATTTATAGCCCTCGAAAAGTTATAAAAGAATGCAATATGATTGAAACTGTATTCTGGTACAAGGTTTTTGTCCACTGAAAATTAAAATTACTCAGTTTCCTAAGTCTGGCCACGATGAGTCATATCGTCCTCACGAGGGGCCTGGGGTTAATTTTTGCGCCGCTGGCCTCTTAGGGCAGGGGCCTGTTTCTCGAAAGTCCCGGTAATTTACGGGCCCGTTAACTTACCGGGTCATTTATCGGGAAGCTTTATCGGGCCCGAAGTTGCGTTTCTCGAAGCACCCGTAACCGTTCCCGGTACAGCTTAGGCCCGAAAAAATAGCGGGCCGTTACCAGACTCTTGCGAGGTCACTTCACGGTCGTCCGCGGGAGAAGGAGAACGAGTTGCAACTCTATTTCATTCGAATCATTCGTTTTGCGCGACTGTTCGAGTGGACTGGTTTTTTTTTAGTTTCGATTCGAAAGACAATGCAATATGTTCTAAGTTTAACTTTGGGGTCGTCGTAGTTTCAAAGGAGAGCAACCAAGAGGTCATTTTTATGCATTATCATATAATTTACAAGCGATAATCGACGATGACCACAAGTCAGTTGCGTTCAGTAGTTCGATTCGACGTGTTATTGTTGAGCTATTCTCATGCTGATAATTCCATGGATGTGCCAATTGGAGGTTACATGTTTAAGTTTTTAATTTAATTTTTTTTTAGAAGACACAAGGCTGAGAGGTAAGTATATTGATATTTCTCACTGGAGTGCTCATTTATGTCACGCCAGACATTATAATGAATGTGTTTAGTCGCCAATTTTAGTGTTAAATGGGTGGACATGTCTTAAATTATTATGAAGAATTTTTTCATAGCACTAAAGCTCACCAAAAATCATCTCCAGTTGATTCATTAAGACACAATAATTATTATTGTGAAAATGAAAGCTATCTTTTTAATTACGGCATCTTTCACTGTGATTTTAACTTGTAATAAATGTTTGTCAAGTTTACATCATACACTTTGTATACTTTTCCTTTTGCAGGGTCAAACCAGCTCTTCTGTGGAAGAGTAGGTAGACCACTGGTATCATTCTTTGTAAAAATTGTAAATAAAACTGGAACATCTTATTTATGTTCAATTAAGACGGAATTCATCAGGAAATTGAGTAATTTTAATTTTCAGTGGACAAACATGTTGCACCAGAATAATAATTTTTTTTATAAAGAATATTGCATTCTTTAGTTATCGATAATAACACCAAAGAAAATTTATTAAGGGAGCCCTATAAAATAAATGTGAAATTACACAAAATGACTTCTTGCACATGAAATTTTCAGAATTTTACTCGTGTTTTCACAATTCTTGTGAAATTTGACATTTATTTTCTCGAATTCTTATGATAAATTTTCCTCGGTATTATTACAGATGACTAATTACATCTTTAGCCCTTGAAAAATGTAAAAAAGAATGCATTATTCTTTAAATTATTCTGGTACAAGGTTCTTGTCCACTGAAAAGTAAAATTACTCAATTTCCTGGAGGATTCCGTCTTAATAATTAACAATGTACATATGTAGGTATTTTATTTTTGATATTGTGGAAGGCGGGTAGCCAAAATCAATATAGATTAGTTTCAATGACCATGTTTGAGAGTCTTCATGCCTTAAAACAATGATGTATACTTTTGTAAATTCATGTAACGCTACGGATTTTACTCCGCTTTTCACAAACATGCAAACTCTAAAGTTCAAAAGTCGCCTTCACAATTGCGTTTTTGGCTGCCCTCAATCATAATTACGATCACAAGCAACGAACCGTGAAACACAGACACACGCAAAACGTATTGAAATCCACTAATCAAAAATCACAAACCATGACCTTTTGAACCCGCTAAAGAAAAGTTTTGTTTCCTAAGAGGTCCGTTAAGATGACTGACAGCAGTGAAAAACGCAATCATCAGTTGGCTTTTGAACTTCAGAATTCACATGTTTGTGAAAAGCGCAGTAAAACATACTACAGTAAAAACCTGCAAGTAAGAACCTACATTTTCTGGAGTTAGCCTTACAGCCTGGTTCTTATTTAAATAGTAGTTAACACAATTTTAGGCTATTTAGGTTCTTAAATAGGTTCTTATTTCTGTAAGAAAAAAGAAGCTACAAAACAAGATGGTAATCAGCCTATTTGTCAATTTCAAAATGTGATACAACAATAATAATTAACCTTTTGCACTTTATTTTTTTATTACATCAATAAATTAGCACTTTTATTTACACAGCAATGCCAAGTTCCTAATTCTCCAAACAGGATTCTTGCACAGTTTTGCAGCTGCATTTCAATAATATGATTGTAAAAAATAAGAACCTGTTTTTTCATTTTCTAGGCTAAACAGGTTCTTGTTTATAGGGGATATAAATGGCAAATTTTAGGCTAACGGGTTCTGAATTTTCAGGTTCTTACTCGTGGGTTTTCACTGTATTATGAAGGTCCAACATCCTTTACCACATGTACAATAAAAGTTATTACAGACTTCGTGAATTAAGATCTCTACTGGTTTCACTACTTTGGCCTCCAGACCTCTTATAACATTGACAATTGTTTTGTTAGCATGAAACATTCAATGATCAATGAGGTTATTTGTTATAATTACCATAAACCTGAAGTGTTCAGGTTTTGTTTACTGGGCAAATATGGTTGAGTGATGTTAAGCGTCACTCTCTTACCGAATAACAATTTATTTGCATCAGAAAGGAAAGTCAAATTTTGCCCTACAATAATATTTTGACTTGTTTGATTTAGAAAATAACTTTAACTGAACACATTATTTATAAGTTCACTCCTGACTGATGATCCAGCTGCATTATTGTCAGGGATGAGTTCACAGGGATCTGCAGAGGCCATGATTTGCTGTGGTGGGTAGTCAGCATTGACTGGCATTGCTGTATTGTCAACAATACACATATTGTGCAAAACTGCAGTTGCTGTTATGATGGTACAACAGTTACTTGGTTTGAACTGTAGTGATCCACCAGAAACATCTAGACATCTAAATCTTGTCTTCCATAAGCCAAAGGCCCTCTCGATGGTGTTTCTTGTTTTGGTACGGGCCTTCTGGTATTTGGCCTGACCTGCTGTGGAAACATCATCTGGGCGAAATGGGGTCATCAGGTATGGCTGAATGCCATAACCCCTGTCTCCTAAGAGCCACCCATTTCTACCCCCTTCATGTTCCATGTGCACTTGCAAGGCACTTGAGTGAAAAACTGCTGAATCGTGAACAGAACCGTGCCATTTACTCACGACATTTGTAAATAACAGTTGTGCATTGCACACCGCCATAACATTAATGCATGAAAGCCCTTGTGGCAGACATACAGGTGTTCCTCATTGTCTGGACCCTTAATTGCAATTAATGAGCCATCAATTGCCCCAATCACCCTCGGAAAACCAGCTATGCTGTAGAAATCAGCCATAGTTTTCTGAAAGAAATAAAAAATAGGACACTAGGTTCAAACCCCATGTACATCTTTCAGGGTTACCGCTTTAAATTAACCTACAAGGTTTACTGGAATCATTAGCACTGTACAACAAGGGAATGGAAAATTTGAGAAAATATTCATATTCTACCATGGGTGGAGAGCAGGGTAGGGGATTCAAAACTGGTAAAGACTGGCAGAAATTCCTTTATTGCTGATTAGTTGTATTTTGATAAGCGAAAACGATGCCACCCTTTGTGGGCAATGGAAATTTTCTGAAATTACCCCTATTAAAATGTCACCAATGGACTCTTACATTTATCTCCACTGTTGATGTGGGGAATGTTATCCATTCTGGAGCAATATTGGCCAGACAGCGTGACACAGACATCAACGACCGACTGACGCTTGCCTTCGAGATTCCCATGGTGTCACCAATAACCTTTAAGAAACTTCCGGTGGCATAGTATCGCAGTGCTGCCGAAACCTAAAAGCCATTATGTCAGGTTAAAATGGTTTGCCAATTTGTTCAAGATTCTAATAGAAGTTATAGCAGAAGAAATGTATTTTCCAACTGCAGATATGAACTTCTTTGAGATACAATAAATAGTAAACTGAGCCATGGAAAAGCTTGCAATAATTAAAGAAGTCTGGAAAAAGCGTAAATCATGCGGACCCCCAAGGAAACAGTGGGCCAAGCTGTTGTGTTTTGGGCAAAGTATGCTATCTTTTCAGCTTTTCTTTTTTATGTGTATATTAAAATTTGTCTTGAAAACTGACAAAAAGCGAAGTTCTTTGATCTTTAAATGCAAGTGAGCGCCATTTTTCTTCTTGTATAACATATCCCTAGCTACAGGCCGAGCAGTTTGAATCGTAAGTCATTGTTGGTTTTTATAAATTTGACGGCCTTGGAGATCTTTAATTCTGATTCAGATTGTTATCTGTTTAAACACATATGGTTGGAAATATCCCATGAAAATGACCGTCTTCTTTTCGATAGTTTTCAAAGATGATTTCTCTCTTAGATTTATTTTCCTTGACGAGTTCTAAACATCGCGCGATCTGCTCCTCAATACGGATCGCTCGCTTAATCAAGCATATAAATAAATCCCGAAAGACCGCAGAGGGCAACCAAAGAAAAAGGGTGTTATGGCCAGGTTAAGAAATTGGCTCTAAATAGAGCAAGCAAAAAGACGAACTAGCACACCGTTTTGTTTTAATTCTGTAAGTGATTACCTGCGTCTCCACGGAAAGCGGACAGCTTCGCGACGTATTTCTCTGCAGTTCTCCTCGGAACTTCTCCACAAGCCAATTTATTCTCGCCGAGGATAACCTGAACCTCTCTACGACTTCGCATTCGTCCATGTTAAACAAAACTGTTCGAACTTGGTAAGTCCGAGGTCGGCGAACCAGGAAAAATAGTCCGCCTGCGGCAGCCATTTTGTTTTTGTTTCAAAAATGTTGCCTCCCGGTAACTTTACGGGAGCTTGCGTGCGCCCGTAAGTTTACGGGAAAGTTACCGGGAAAATTATCGGGAGCGACCAAACTGGAAGATTCGAGAAACACCCGATAAGTTTACGGGAACTTACCGGGCGACTTACCGGGCCCGATAAGTTACCGGGACTTTCGAGAAACGGGCCCCTGTACAGCCCCCGAAATGATCCCACCCCGAAATGATCCCCAACCCTGAAATGATCCCCAGATTGACCCCGAAATGATCCCCATTTTTCTTCTTGTCGACCCCGAAATGATCTCCAAGGAATTATAGAATGGTGATGAAACATGGGACTGTGGATTGCTTTTTTGTTCTTTCTCGAAATGCTGCAATCCTGTCATTTCTTTTTATTCTTGCCAAGTTTCAAACAAAAGAAAACTAGTTGTCTGGTCACTTGCTCGTTCCAGTCGAACTTTGACCCATTTAGTTTGATGCAATGTCTCGAACCGCGTGGTTTTTAGTTCTATCTTCTGTGCTATGTTTTACAAAGCGTTATTTCGGGGAATGATGATAAGCCTCCTCATACAACCTCAACCGGACGGCACTTCTAGGCCACGAGGCCGAGGAACATTACCACAGTCTAGACAACGTTACCACTATTTCGAATGAGAAAGGGGAGGATCTTGTCGACTACATAAAAAACAAGTACGGTGAAGGAAACGTCTCGGAAGAAATTTGTCCGAAGTGCTGCAAGAAATTTAAGTGCCTTTCTGCGGGAATTTATGAGAATGAGAGTGGAATGATGCCATATTGTACCGACGACTGTTATGCTTGTCACGTGTGCTCTAAAGAGGAGGAATGGTACTGGTACTAAACGTAATATTTTCCACGGTGCGCGTTCAACGACATTTCAGATGCCATTTTTACATTTATTTACAAATTGGAATATATTTTGTATTTCGGTAAAAAAAAACACCACGTTTAGTCGATTCTTTGGATCGCGCCATGCTCTGCTATTACAAAGTTTACTATTTCAGAACGTTCTTAGCCATATGTTTCACTCTCATTTCCCTTCACTTGCGTGATTTTCGGATTCCTTGTAATGTTACCAAGACAAGGTTTTGTTAGCTAGCCATTTAACTCGTTAATATTTTCGTATCTGTTTCTATTGTTTGCTGTCATGTGATTAATTTTATTTGTAAGTTATGCATACCTATTAAGAATTAAAGTCGTTCCTGTTATGTGGTTGCATTATGTCAGTTGCAGTCCACCTTTCCTAAAAACATTAATTAGCTTCAGTTACAAATGTTTCTACAAATTAAATTTATTGCAAAATTTTCCCTATTTTTAGTTTACTTTATTCTCTTTTAGTTTTCTTTATTCTCTTTTAGTTCTCTTTTCGGCGCCGTAAATCTATTTACTACATACGCAAAAATGTCTTTACTTTCCCTAATTATTGAGCAATCCACAGTCCCATGTTTCATCACCATTCCGTAATTCCTTGGGGATCATTTCGGGGTCAATTTGGGGATCATTTCGGGGGCTGTACAGCCCCTACTCCATCAGTTATAGTCTATTCTGTGGCCAATTATAGACCCCATCTTAGTCACTTTTGGGCAAATATGTAATTTTCGCGATCCCAACTTAGTCACTTTTTATTTTTATGAATTGACCCATTTTTAGATTGACTTAAGAACACTTTGCTTCTCATCTGTAGTACAAACATTCTGGTACGTTTGCTACCCGTAAGTATGAAGAACTGTCTGGAATTCCCTGCTAGCAGAGGTCTCTTACGACGAGGCAAAAATGCGAGAAAGGGGAGAGTCTCTCTCCTTTCTCTCATTTTTGCATCACCGTGAGAGACCTCTGCTAGCAGGGAATGTCTGGAACTGTCTTAGCCCCCAAAAATCGGAAAATGTACGACACCATTCTAGTAACTCTATTGAAAATGCGATCCCATTAAAGTCAATACAGTCGTGAAAATGCGACCCCATCCGGCTGCACATCTCCATCAGCCTCTTATAAGGAAGCACCCCCCCCCCCCCTCCCCCAACCGGGATCGTCCCTTGATAAAGCGGGATTTGTTCATACGCTTCCGCACCCTAGCCTATGTGGAACATGTGGCAGGCGTTTCAATGTAGCATGAGCTACAATGAAACCTGTTTTGCTTGAATTTTTAAGACCGTATCAGCAGAGCTATGAGCCCGCGCTGTCTGGTCTGCGAATTACCAACCACGAGGACTTCTACATCATGTAAGAAATAACTGCTCAAAGATGGCGGATAGCGAGGATTCTTCAAGGCCCCAGTTTGGTAATCGTTTTCTCTCCGATCCGAGCAAGGTTTTTGAACATAATGCCTGGTAAGATATTGATAGACCTTAAATATTCCTTATACCTAGTGGATCAGGTTTTATGGTGATCGATGTACACCAAAACGGTTATTGACTTGAGAGATGATCAATATGTTGCATGAATGCACCTTGTTATGTTCCCAAACGTTTTCTTCCTCCAATACCTTCTTTCCCATTCAACCATTTTGAACAAAAATATATAGACATGAGTTATAATTAAATAAAAAGAAAATATTATTGCATTGTTGGCACCAGAGCTAATCACTATTAGTAAAATCCAACTAGTGGTCTATTATCAATGCTGCGTTCTGATTGGTTGAGCTACTACTAGGCTATATGTTATAGCCTACTAGTAGCGAAAAGCGCTGACTTGTTGGCGGCAAAAAAGAATCTTTTAACTAGCCAAAGTTGTTTTGTCTCGATATTTTTGAACAACTAGTTGGATTTTACTAAAACAATTATTTGTGGCCGAATGGGCTATTGACTCAGAGCCCATCTTGACTCAGAGCCCATTCGGGCTCGAGGAATGATTGTCAAATATATAAACTTCAGAGTCATTCGGCGTTAATACGTTTAGCCTTATTCCAGACGTTCAGTTAGTTGGGCGCAGGCGAAAAATTGACCAGGAAAAAATAGGACGAAAAAGGGGTTTCCCCTGGTTTTTTTCCTCATGTTCATTTTGCACTCACCACATACGATTCCCTCCCCATGGCCACTAATCTGAATGCCTGTAACAGCCTATATTCGGCATTTGACGTGGGGTGTCCGGTTCGCTGCTCTCATTTTTGTCTTGTCGTGAGAGACCTTTGCTAGCAGGGAAGGTTTCCGGATTCCTGGTCTTAGGCAAACCCCTAAAGAGGAATGATTGAGAAGTTTGTTAGAATCATACTTTCAACAAACAAACGCGCAAAACCTAGCAAAAAGACTCCGATCCAAATTTGTCTAGAACAGTTACATAAATTTGTATACTATTTCTCTTTCACGTTTTTTTGAAACGAAACCGACAGTCTATATTCCATTTCATGCTTACTTTTGTATTTGTTTGTTATATTTAGGGACAGTGTGGAATGGGATACTGAACAGGAGGAAGCTGCACAGCAAAAAATAAATGAAAATTCCAGAGTTAAACTTGGAGAAGATCAACAAGGTATTTTACCTTCATAGCTGTATTGTGTCGATATGTGATAAAAAATTATGCTTTTTAAAGTATTCATACCCCAAGAGCGGGGCGCGTTTGAAGAGCTCCCGTATGAAATGGGCATTGATACTTCTAAACTTATTTAGGAATGTTTATTGCAGATTTTAGTGTTACTTAGGAGACTGAGAACTTCCTTCCAATTTTTTGATGACCCTCCAGGGGAACTGGTTTTCATGTCATTGGTAAAATCCATTCTCCAGGAAATGGAGCTGTGTCACAAAATTATTTTTATCAAA
>JBBMOI010000004.1:41092500-41100000 GCA_038088405.1 Porites divaricata
ATTTGAAGACCATTATCAAACGTGAAATACAAGATGGAAAAGTGCAGAACTTGTAAAGAGAGCTAGCCAGAAAGGTGTGACTGAATATTAACAAACTAATAACTGTGACAAGAATGTGGAGGAAAGTATAACAAAAATGCTGAAATTCAAATTAAACCTAAAGCTAAAACAATACAAGCTCCTTGGCAGCTTTAATGCCATAGTTAAGTTGAGGTATGTAATAAAGATTCCAGATTTTAACATATTGATTATAGTTATTGTTGCCTGCCTTATTGTTGTGTTATTCAAAATAGTTTGGTGAATGTGGGAAGTGAAATGAGCTACATCGGCTTTGTTGTTAAGACAACCAGGCAAAATATTCACAGAAAACAAAAACTAAATGCCTCGCAGCTGTGTAAGCGTTGGAACATTGCAGAATTAAGGACAGAGCTGTGTTCGTCTAACCTAACTCTAAGACATCTATCAGTCTTGCCTATGTATTCAGCATGACAAGCAGGACATGTCAGTTTATAAATCACATGAGATGTAAGATACATTAAGGGTTTGGATCTTTCTTTGAGCAAAATGATAAAAGTTGCTTAGTTTGATAGAAATTTTAAAAACAAGCAGGTTCCTTAAAACAACGCTTTAATTTCTGCACTAGTCTGTTTACAATTGACTCTCCAATGTCACAGGCCTGCATAAGGCAGTCAAAGCCAAGTTGTCTTGCTAGTATCATTGTTGAATGATCTTGGCTTGGAGCCACTACATATGAAACGTTTAATGAGGTTAGACGCAACAGATCTAGTAAACCATTCCAAGACAGGAAAGTTTTGATCACTGAAATTTGTTTCTGAAACAGAGAGTCGTTATCACAAATGCGAGAAGCGCGATTTGAGCAGAGCTCTAGCCCAAGTGATCTTATGAGGCCAAGGTTCATAACTGGTGAAAGAGATATACTGGGTATTGTTTGTGTCTTTCCTGTAAATATCCATAGTAGTTCTTGCAAGGGAGATTTCCAAGAAATGAACATTTTCATCTTCAAACTTGTGGATCGTAAAACCGAGGTTACTGTGAAAGCTGTTAAGTCGACACAGAATAGCGTTAGCGGGGAATGTTCAGGTTTCGCGAAAACCAGTGTATCGTCAACATACCGACCATAGAAGTTCTTCATTTGCCAGCTGGTAGAGGGAGTGTTTCCTCTTGTGTAAGATTTTTTCAATTTCCACTCTCGTGTTTAAATTTCATGAAGGGAAAGCAACAGAGTTGAAGGAAGTTAGAAATGTGACCCTCATAACAAGTAGTAATCACAGAATGACACAGATTTTTGTCCTGGTTCCAATTCATACATGATATGACATGGTTTTTAGGCAACTGAGAACATTATGTGGTTTATCACATACAAGCAACAGAGAATGCTTATGATATATTGCTTGATTTTGAGGTAGTGAAGAATATGTCTCACTTTTGAAGAAGAATTTTATTATTATTATTGTTTTTTTAGGTTGGTTGTGGTGTTGGGAACACTGTCTTTCCAATCTTGGAAGCAAACAAGTAAGTTTTTAGTAAGGGGATTAAGAAGGATTCCATAATTTGTTGGGTAACTATGACAGAGTAGAGCCTCTGTGTGGGACCACCTTGCTCTCATAAGTAACCACTAATTGAAAAATACCAGAATCAGAATTCCCTGTAAAAGGGTACTATACATTCAAATGCTTGTAAGCAACCACCTCAGGAATCCATGAACAAAAGTGGTTGCAGCAAGACAAATTCGTAACTAAAAGCTTGTTAGAATCCTTCCTTTATATATCATTTTCTATAGTGTGTTTAATTTTTCTGCTGTGAAATTAGAAGTTAATGCTAAACTTTTACACTAAAATTCATGGCTAATTTACCAGTCACCTGTGATATTACTGAAACCTAACGGCAATTTGCAGCATTTCAGTTAATTCTCTCAAGCAGGGGGTCATGCAGACCATCTGATGGTCATTTACGCAATATTTTTAAGATTTGCAAGTTTCTCTCTCACGATACATGTAAAACTCTAATTCATGCTTTTGTTACTGCAAGGATCGACTATTTTAACTCATTGCTCTACGGTCAGCCTAAATGTCTCTTGAAACGTTTACAGAGTGTCCTAAATAGTGCTGCTAGGCTTATTCACCTTACTAGTAGATATGAGCATGTTACGCCGTTGCTTATTCAACTTCATTGGCTACCAATAATTGCAGTAATTACATTTAAGGCGCTTCATGGTGCTGCACCTAGCTATATCACTGATCTCATCAAGCCTTATACACCTGGTAGACTTCTTAGATCCTCCAATCAACTTTTACTTTCGACATCTAAATTTAATCTTAAAACTTATGGTGGTCAGTCTTTTACTATTGCTGCACCTTCTGTTTGGAATGCACTTCCATTCGAACTTAGATCTTGTAATTCCCTTTCTTCTTTTAAATCTAAGCTCAAGACTTGGCTTTTTAAAATTGGTTATGATGTTGTAGTATAGAATGATGATGTTTTTATAGGATGACAATCATGTAGTTTTGTAGTTTTGTAGGTTTAGGTTTTTGTTGTTATTTTTATTATGTAAAGCGCTTTTGGACCATTGGGAATTAGCGCTCTATAAATATTGTATATTATTATTATTATTATTATTATCTGAGGGGTCACCCGGATCATGTGCTAATTTTTTTGTTATATTTAATTTAACATTTCTTCTGTCAGGTCAGGAAGCCTTCTTTGTTGGGTCATTGACCCAAGTCCCCTCTCTTATCTGTAACTCTGAAGTTGTAAGACAACATTACTGTTATCTGCTTGAAATAAATGAATTTGATTAAAATGATTGCTTTTTTAAAAATCAATCCTTTATTTTTCAGTGATCCAGATTTATTTGTTTACTGCTGTGATTTTTCTTCAAATGCGATTAATTTAGTGAAGGTGAGTTGTCCTGAGTATGCAGAGCAAAGAGCCTTAATATTTTGAGTCACGAGTTAATGCAGTGAATCAAGTGAAGTCTCACATGTATTGCATGTCTTGTTGTAACTGCTGGTATCCTGACCAGCGGGCTTACCCCCTCATTTATTAACAGCATGCGCACGGGGCCTCGGCATTGGCGGGCACGAGGCCACCGTGAAATTACCACTGAAGTTTCACTAAGGTTTTCTTCAAGTTTCTCAAGTGTTTTGTAAGTCGTTTGTTTCAGTTTTTCTTTCTCGTGCTACGTATTTTTGATGGATGTTTGTGATGATACTTGTGAGTTGATTCAGCCTCGTGTATGATTAAACGTTTTGTTGTTATGTTCATCGCCACGGCTATCATGTGCCGCCAGTCACAGCCACACTTGTTGTTGAAACTGTATGATGATTGAGCAACCTTTCAAGAACATCATCAGAGTCATGTTTGCATTAACAAGTAACCTCAAAACCTCTGAGAATGGCTAGAGTAATGTACCAAATGTTGCAGTTCAAAATTAGAATCCAGGTTTAAAATCTTTGATCTTGTGTGACTTACAACATAGCTGAACCCCAACCTAAATTAGATTGAAAATCAAACTACCTTGAAATACAACATAAATCTCTGTACCAAGTATTTTTCTTATTGTCAGAGGCATAAGAATAATAATTCTTGTTCTGTGAGCCTGTAAATTCTAGGATTTCTAATGATGTTATGGTTCCATTGATGTCAATGGTATTTTCTCTATTTTCTTCCTTTGTTTCAAACTGTTTTTATTACAGTGCTAAAAATGAAAACATATATTTTCATCAGGGAAACACTTTTAAAGATATGTTGAAGGATTACAAATTTTCATTGGAAAAGGTCATTCCCCATACATACTTCAGACTTCCCTTGTATAATTAACCATTAGACCCGTAGCCCGCAAGGGCTACGGGTCAATAGCCCATGACCCATGGCCCTTGAGGGCGAAGGGTCTAATTGTTTTAGTATCACCCAACTAGTCGGACAGAAAAGGTAATAATAAAGTTAGCAAACGCAAGTTGAAGAAATTTTTATTTGGGAATAAAACGAAAGAAAGCGTCACGCTCAACTGCGCCAAATCTGCATAAATTTACATAACTGTCACGTTTTTGAAACACTTGATACAAAAGTGTAGCTTGTGAAAATTCATTCATTGATTCAGCTGTGAAGTTGGTGAAAATCCAACCAAAACTGTTCAGAGAAGAAAAAAAACATCTTTAAAATAGTGCAGTGACCCACAAGACTTTTATGAACTGCAAGGAAAGCTCAAGTGAACTAGATCAAGTTGGCAATTGATAATTGGGCCAAGTTTTCAACAGTTTGTCGATTTTTATTTCATCTCATGTAGTTGTTGTTTACGATGGAAAGAGAGCAGCCATGAAAGCTAAAAGACTGTGGCATTCCACAAAATGCGAAGCGGTCGCCATTGTTTTGGTAGGTTTTCAAAACCGGCAAATTTCGCTACTCAAGGACTATTACTAGTAGCGTAGCCAATTAAAATGCAGGATTTGCATTAGTCCACTAGTTGGGTGATACTAACAAATTTTAGCTGCTAAAACTTCATTCTGAGTTTAATATCCACAAAAAAGTGAGAGTTGGTCTAAAATTAAACTTCCAAGCACCAAAATTGTGCCTAAGGTTCATAACTTTCAGTGCTGTATCTCCAGGCTGGGGTCAATCACCCATCACTGTAAAACTACTGCAAATTGTTAAAATTAAATTAAATTTAGTAGATATGTTGTGGTTCAAGTTTAATCTTTGGTTTGAATTTTTTTAAACCAGTTTGAAAATTCAAACTGGTTGGAAATTTTTAACACTTAACTCATTCTCATTTGATTGCCTGGTAGGAACATCCAGATTATAGTACTGAGAGGTGTCATGCTTTTGTGTGTGATGTAACAGACAGCTCATTTGTTTTTCCATTTCCTGATGGCAATCTTGACATTGTCATCTTAATTTTTGTGCTTTCAGCTGTTCACCCAGACAAGTAAGTAAAACCTCTTTGTTAGAGAAATGAATAGAAATGAATTTGTTGTGATAGTGTACTTAGCAAATTATTACACCATGCAGGGTATCAAATTTTGTTCTCATCATAAAATTATTATTACATTTTAATACTTTTTCTTATTTTTCTTTCTTCTCCACTTCACCTTCTACCTCGATTACCTTAAGCTAACTGTGGGTTGTGTGAAATATTTTCTTTTTCCTTTTCAATCTTATTGCACACCTTTTGCTGTTCATTACCAGAAAAAAAATATTTAGATCGCGCAAATTAACATACAGGAGGATATGATCAAATGCGCTTTACATATTAAAATTGAATGCGAAATTACTATGTTACCTTTTTACAATTTTCAATTTACAATAAAATGCGATGTATACTATATGAAACACTAAAAAGAAATTATAAATTAAACGCTTCTCTAAAATAGTGAGTTTTATTTGTTCATTCATTTTTTTTTTTAGAATGCAAGATGTAATTTACAGACTATCTAAGGTTGGTTATTGTGTTAAACTTATTTTTACAAATTTAAAATTAAGAACAAACAAATCCCTTACCATTTTGCACAAGTTCTTAGTATCTATAATCAGGGTTCTCAGAAAGTGCCGGTAACCGGCTAAAAGTCCGGCTACTTTGAGGTTTGAGCCGTCTACTTTTGGGAAAAAATGGGTAAAATGAGGGCGTGAAAGCCTCAAATTGCCTACAGTACTTCAGTGACTGTCAGGTTGCCTACTGTTACGTCCTAGCTATGTACTTTAAAATTTAATGAGAACCCTGCTATAATCATGCCTGAACAAGTGCAGTAAAACCTTGCTTTGTGGACTCCCATTTAATTCGGCCAACTCATTACGACGGACAGTTTGCTTTGTCCAATGAAAAGATAGCCTTTACCTTTTATCTAAATTCAACCCGCCTAATACGAACACCCCATTAATACAGTCACTTTCTATGGCCCCATCAGTGTCCATGTTAACAGGGTTATTTCCAGCTGTTTCAGTTTTGGCTTTGCTTTTTCAGCTTCTAAAGCCAGGCGGGCTGATTCTGTTTAGAGACTATGGTCGATTTGATATGGCGCAGCTCAGATTTAAAAAAGGTAACTCTTCTTTTTTCGTTTTGTGCTGGCAGCTTTGACATGGTGTTACTGTTTATTTGGCACAATTACTGATAAGGCTAGTATTGTAGAGGATATTACATTGCCACTTGGAGATACGAAAGTTCTCTTTGAGTGTTGAAAATAGTAATAATAAGAACTATTTTGATATGATATTAAAATAACACATTGATCGGTTTCATAAAAACTACTGATTTTTCACTCTTGACGCTTCTGCTTTGGACTGACAAAGCATTTGTAACAGGTGTGAAACAAGAAATAATATGAACCAAAAAAATGTCAGAAGAAATCCAAAGATAAATTCCTCGGAAATTTACTCATCTGCTGTGAAACGGATAGATTAACATTCAGTAAAGTAGTTAAGCGAACGCTGGAACTCTCAACCTCACAAGCTGAAATATTATATATAACCACAGTCACTGAATTTAAAAACAACGAGAATGTGACGTTTTCAAATTTTTCATTTTGTAAAATGTTGAAAGACGAATGACACCATGTGAAAGAAAAAAGATTGCATTTGAATGGTCACACTATAGGATTTCATCTCTACAGACTCAAATGTCAGAACCACCTCCACGACACGGCGATCATTTCCTCAGGGGCACCCAACGTCAATTTTCGGAAAATATCTCTTCGGAAGACGATTTGAGATCTAGAATTGTCGAAACATTTGTTGTAAAATTTCTTGCTTGCCTGCCTCTCCTAGGTTTTTAGAACATCTAAAAAATGGTATAATTGCCCATTTTTAACGGGATTTGTACCCTAAAAAGGTCACCTAGAATTTTCTCGAGCCTTTTTTCTGGCTGAAATTTTCGAAAAGGTAAGTTTTGATCCCCAAAATTTTCGGATCATTAGACTTTCAGCTAGGAAATCGGAACAGATGAAAAATTTTTAGGGGATAAAAATATGCCTATATCTACCGTTTAAATACTAAAATACGTTTAACAATGCTGTGTTTAAGTGGTTTTGAACTATATTCTCCTTGGGTGCCCCTGACTTCCTTTGGGAGTGAATGGCGCTCTGTCATTGGACACTTCGAGGTCAATTTAAATTACGTCTACTTTTGATACTTTTTCCTGCTAATTCTGAGCGGGCAACATCGCATGCATGGTTTTGTCCATGTTTTAAGGTTGGTTTTGGCCAATTTTTTTATTTTCTCTGCGAGACATCAACTTGACACTTGGACTCTTGCCCCCCAGAAAGCACGTGGTATGGCGTGATTCTGTGGGTGTTCAGAGTTCTGGGTCAGGGCTTAAAATCATAGTGCGCGGTTATTTTGCATCAGAGTTTTCTCTGTTATGCCATACTGACGAGCCCCAAAAAGGGCGAAACAGCTGTCTATGGCTACAAACCCGCTATGTTTTGAGTTCTTTCGGTGTCTTGTTGATGTCTTGCAGAGTTAAATTTCACGTAGTACGATCAGCATTGC
>JBBMOI010000004.1:41107500-41310000 GCA_038088405.1 Porites divaricata
GTGCCCTTCGAGGAAGCAAGCAACTCTAACTAAAATAAGGTTGTATTCTCCTAGAGTGTATGATGGCTGTGTCTTGTAAGATAGTTTGAACTTTTAAGTCTGGGCCAAATCTTCCCGTGTGACTCAAATGGCAGTCTTTCCACATAGTACTATTTTGTTATTCAACATTTTACAAAATCAATTGGTCTTTTATTTGTCCAGGCTTTTCTTTGGCCTTTTCTGGTCGTAAGAGGGTGAACATTCAACAAACAAAGCTTCAAAATAAAGCGATTGAAAGTATGCCTTCTGTAGGATAACCTTTAACACGACATTGAGGAATACCTAGCATTAACTCCTTTTTTCGTGGCACTGGACAGTGTAAACAATCCAACATTGTAAAAACGTTTCAAGTAGGAAAGAAATAGTCTGACTGAAGTTGCAAGTCCTTTCGTCTTCCTCTCAGGACTGACTCCCCGTCAATATACGGCAGCCTCCCCCGGACGACTCGTTTCAGTTGCGTCTTTAATCCCACGCCAACTGTACATAACTTGAAGGAAACAGGTGAAATTACTTGACAATGCTATAGGTGAATATTTCTTTCGCTTCATCGATACTGAATACGACGAAACGGCTTTTGACTCCTATTAATGAGCAGCTTTGTTGCACGTTATCTTCACATGACTCCAGAACTTGTTTTTATCACTGAAGGTTTATCTTCTTCATGCAACAAACTCATAGGTGGTCTACAATACGTTTTGGTTGATATGATGAACTCACTTTGTCCGGAAGTCCACTCTCGAGTTCCTCTTGTAGTTTAATTCGACTGAGACCGTTGGCCAAGTTTTTCGCTAAAAACGTGCGTTCTATTAAACGTCACGGACACCCCTTAACATTTGTTCATATTCATCACTAGCGTTGATTGAAGTAAAGCCTAGAAAAACAACATTATCTGATTTAACAAACAAACCACGAAAATGAACTCTATTAGCGGAGTTTTGTACGTGTTCACTGGCAATGATTATTTAATAGAAACATTTTAATGTTACAACAGGTGGTTATGAAAACCTACAGGGGAAAATACCCCGGATATGTCGGTTTTATTTCAACTATAATTCCCTGTCGTCAAGACAAAAATGTTCCCTTGGACGTGATGTTATTTGGCATTGATTATCGAAATAAAGCCCCTCTTCAATAACAAGATATTGTGTAAGGTTAAATGGTGAATACATTTGACTAGTTAATTGGCAGGTTTTGCAAGATAAAATGAAAGCACTTTTCTTATGTTGATTATTGCAAACCAGTCGTTCGATCAACACCACAGCATTGATGTTTGTCTTTAAGCAATATTTCTTTTTTTCGCTTTAGGGGCTAAGAAATCTAATTTGCCGAGCTGATGCTAGAACAGCTATATAAGGAAACATAATGCACAGTTTTATCCGCTAGTTGGAACAGCGGGGAAACTAATTACAAGCGATTGATTGAATTTGACGGTCGCCCGCGCTCAAAGATAAATAAATCATGCCTATGGCTAGTAAATTGTGATTAAAAACTGTCTCGGTGCGACAGGTTGACGGCTCATTTTCATTGGTTGATACGTGGAGCTTGTCTAAGAACCTGTTGTGTTTTCTAACCTTTATCAAAGACTCTTTTTATGTTGCATGTTACACCTCGCAACCATCAATAGTCCTTTTTTAACATTTTTGTTTCTTTTGCGAGAAGAAACTCCATCAGTCATGTTGTTTCAACTCATTTCGGCTACTTCAGTTTAGTTTTGCTTGACAATTAAATGTTTCTTCCAAAATTAATGGTATTCACAATCACAGAATCCTATATTTCTTGCTTTTATTATTAGATTACAAACAAGCCTAGCAGTACAGTTATTTATATTGGTCCCCGGGGGGCGCTAACAGGTGATTTTAAATTGCGTCTTATGAACTCGCTGGTTTATTAACAAATCTTTACCAACACCAATAGCCTCTTTTCTGAAACAAGCTTGTTTCTGATTAAGCTGAATTCAAGGTGTTTTCGAGCGAGTTTTTCTTCGTGCGAGATTATTCACTTTAGGTCGACAGGTGTTTAGCGCAGTTAAATGCCTGAACAGATTATAGCGGCTGCATTGTCTTAGGATTACATCAACGACTAGAGCACTGAAAATGAAAATCCGCTTTATTTAGAAACGATCATCTTTGTACATTTTTTCTGTTCGTCAATATAAATTATTATCTTAATAAATTTTTCCAGCTTTAGCTCTTTTTTTATACTGGGTCGAGTTTCTGCTTCCTGTCTCTGTGTGCTCCCAAAATGTCTGAGGTTATTAAACACTTTTTTAGGCCGCGAAGTTAGATTGATCCAGTTGTTGTGGTAAACTATTCGGTTGCATCCTTGAATTTCTAAGACTTTGATTGTTTGGTTATCACTTTTCTCTGTCTCTATGGACAGCTATCGCCATGTTTTTAACCTGTTGCAAACCCATTAGTCACAAGGTGAACGAGTATTGTCTTGTTGTGCCTGATTTGCGGCTTCGTATTTCAACAAAAACATTTTTCCAAAAAAAAACAACTGAAATTTTTTTGGTGCGGTATTAAAACTTTTCGAATTAAGGCAAATGGGACTTTTCGGTCGAACCGAAAGTTCTGGAATTAAATCAGTCAAGTAGTGTTTCCTGGGCATCCGTTTTCTTCATGCTTCAGCAGCAAGGACATCCTTGAAAAAGATTTGGAGCACAAACTGCAGCAGTATTTCTTGACCTCTGAATGAGTTTGAAGATGCGCGCGTAGGTTCGATCTATCAGCAAAAGCTCTCTGACAGTTTGGACATTTGTAAGGTTTTTCACCCGTGTGGGTTCTAATATGTCCTTGAAGAAGCCAAGGTCTGCTAAACGCCTTCCCACAAATTTTGCATTTACAGGGAAGTGTATGCGTTCGGATGTGCATTTTAAGAGCCCCTAGCGACATGTAGAGTTTATCGCAGTACTTGCAGTGGAACGGGCGCTTGTGATGCGGGTGACAATGGTATTGCTGGTGGCGAAGTAGCGACGTAACCGATGAATAGCTTTTACTGCACTCTTGGCATTGTAATTCGTTTCTCGCTGTCTGCCCCGGAGCGATCTCATTACCGTTTTCATCGACGCTCCTAAAGTCAGGTTGTTTGTGTTTTTCCTGAGATTCCGTGGTGCCGCTCTTTGGTGCTTCCCTAAGCACTGTGAGTCCAGAAACTTCGGCTGGATAGGAGAATATTTTCTTCTCCCACCTGATTTCAGAGGGTATTTGTAAGTGCACTCTTGGGCTTTTGATATGCGGGGCAGCATGTTCAAATTCTTGACTATAACCTGTTGCGTGTGCAGAAAACACATGGCAGGAATCAGATATTTGGTTTACAAATTATTCAGCGCACTGTTAGCAACGCAAACCAGCGATCAAAAATCCGTGGCAAAAGAGCAGCCATTTGATAATTAGGCAAAGTCAATGCGAAAAGCAAGCGCAGATCACGAGAAACGCGAATGCTTTGATTTGGTCGAAGTTCATTAAAAAATTTTTCTCTATCCTCGCTACCTGTCCAAAATATGACAAGTGCATCAGAATTAACACAATACATTATTTCACTCACCGATTGCCTGCCTTTTGACGAACAGATTCGAAGGAAATCTTTTTAGTTTTTCACTCTTTTTCTTGACAAGGAACGCTTTAGGCATTTTCGTGTGCGCTTTTTCGGCCGGTTGACAGCCGCAGATTTCGCTTCTGTCCGATTTCAACTCTATACGTGTGCTTTGCAACGTTCAGTGCAGGGAGTTTTTGATGAGGGCGACTAAGACCCGTCTGTGTTTCAAGTGTTTTTATTGGTCAATTACTCGTGACGTCATGTGTCAGGTGTAACACATTAATACACCTTTTTATTGCCATTCCGCGCCAGGAGGCAAGTTTGGTATCAAAATATCAGCCGTGTCTTATTTGGCAACTTGGTAAAACCTCATTAAATTCACACCCTAGCTGGCATAAGCATGCTGATAAAAGACTTATTGACCTGAAGTGCGCATTCCCGACTTCGCCCTTCCTTCGATTTCAAGGAATCAGACCGATAGGAATTCCGGTGTCGCTATAAAGATGAGCTTTAGTGCAAATCAGCTCTTGTTTGAATTAAAGAGCAGAAAACAACAGGTGATGGAACTTTATTGCCATTGTTCAGCGTCTCGACCCATTGTTATAGCTCCAAAGTCAATACAAGAAGATAATTGACCACAGTGGACAATAACATCCCAAACATGTCGCTCTAGAAGTCAAAATCAAACACAGTCGATAATAAACCCCGAGAAAATTTGCATTTCAGTCGGGATTATAATTACTGGAGTTGCCAACTTGTTTGAACTCCCATTTTCAACAGCTAATCTTTTATGAAATCTCCTTTCTCGATCATTCTGAAGGAATCCTCGCCATTGGATGGCAGCGCATAAGATGTTCATGTAAACTATTGTCCAAGCAGGTGACTCCGCGATTAGCAGGGTAATCATTAATATCATGTGATATTGCTGTAAAAGAAACCCACCTCTACAAACTCCAAAAATAAACCAAAGCTGTTTTGAACTTATCGGTGAAGGAAATCGAAATTGAAAGTTCGGTTGAAACCGCAAGCTCTTTCAAGTTAAGAAATGATTTCGAAGTTCATCTAAGCAACCAACTATTAGTGTATTAGGAATGTTTTATTACCAAGGCGAGGCCTTGCCGTGAAACCAGTTTTCCGTGGCTTTAACCTGTGCAGGTTTCTTTAGAGTGGCGTTCGCTGGCAAATAGCTTTATTTCAATCTTGGCCAATCATTGTTTCCGGACATGGACTTCAAAATCAAAGCTTCCGCCTCAGGATTAAAGAGAGGAGAGGAAGACATACTTCTTCGTGTTGATATTCCTGAAACCACGCGAGGAATTTTATTTACAATCTTATTATATTGTAAACTATGCCAAGATAAGAACCACTGACTCCAGCAAAATAGTTGTTCTGCCATCGTAATATGATAGGCTAAATTCTTGTAAAATTCTTTGCTCTTCCCCTCTTATGAGTGGTAGAACTGAATGCGTCCTTTTTTGTTGACAAAAATCTTATCATTTTTTTGTTGTTGTTTTTAATTATCACGGGTTGGATTCACTATCTCCAAGCTATTTTAAATTCATTTAAAGCGGATTTGAGCTTCTTCCCATCCACAGCTGTCCATATTTCAACCGCTGTTCAGTTTTTATTCCCATCCTTTCTCGGTCATTCATACATACTGACAGCTATATTTCTTCAACGTCTTATTATATTTGTACGTGTACCACAGCAATTTTTCCTGCCGATACAAACAACCCTAATCCCGCTTTAGAAAAGCACTATTCCAGAGTAGATTTCTCTTTCTCGTATGTTCCATACAGGTGCTATAAACTGATTGTACTATGGGGGGTAGTCATAAGGGTCTGTGGAAAGATTCTCGCCAACAGGCAGCTTTTGCCGAGGATTTGGGTATGAAATGTATCTGATGCTGCCATCCCACCCGAGAACTTTGACTTTCTGCTCGCAAATACTGATTGTTTTAATCTGCACAATTCATTTTCTGCCCAAATCCAAGACCAGACAGTCACAAAACAGAAGAGTTATATAAGGTGTGACAGGGGTGGTATACTTATCCCGAATTCTATGTCTGCAGAAAGCTGGCGCAGAATTTTATAAATGGTGGATTTTATTTGACTGGTTTTACTAGTTTACTTAATAAGATTTACTACTATTACAGCTGTTCAGCCACTGAGATAATATATAACTAGATTCGTATTTTGTTAGTTTCAAAAAACAGGCAAAAATCCCTGATGCCCGCCTGGCGTTACTAAAACATTTTCAGCTGAGCGTGAAGATAAACGGATGTTTTGGCATCAACCACAGGCTTCAGAGAATTCTTTTTTTAAAAAATCGTTGTTTCTTTAAGTCACACCGGATACGTTAAACACAGTGTGTTCGTTTTTGGAAATGACTAAAGTTTAGAACGTGCTAGTTCAAAGACGGAAATACTCTCTTCTGAAGGTTTAAACTACTTCCTATTTCCTGCCACTAAAATAAAAAAAATTAGTGAAAAACAAGTCGATGCTCTTTTTGCAGAGAGAATCGCTGCTTGTGTTTGAACGCGTGCAGGCATAATTCTTTTGTTCTCAGCAAGGTTGCTTTTCTTGCGTTGTTTTTCTTGATGCACCATTAGTACGGTAAACCAACAATATAAAGCTCTTCTTACTTACGACCTTTGTGCGGACTATGGACTGTGAAACTGAAAACGAGTATTGTATCAAATTGTTATCAATATGGACTTATATTTATTAATTTGCTGTTGTGCCATGGAAAAATTCTTCAAGTTCTTGATTTGCAAATTTCCTATTCAGTACTTTATCATGAACATGTGTTGAGTCAGCTTGAATTGACACTAAAAGAGCGCTGGATTTGTTTGTAAGCGTCTGTTTATCGCTAAGTTTCCTTTTGTACATTTGATTTGTTTGTAAGCGTCTGTTTATCGCTAAGTTTCCTTTTGTACAAAAAGCGTTCACGAGTCGACACAAGCAGTAAATAGCTTGGCGTTATTTTGTAACAATAACGCGGTGTTTTAGCATATTTGCTAGACGCAGTCATAGCTAAACCTGATATGAAGCTAAGAGTTTTGTCTATACCACTGAAAAAAAGCAAATCGTCTTTTGTACCCGATCCCTGCTTTGTTTTTCTGCCTCATGCAGAAAGAGGACTTGAAAAATACTGGAAACAAATATTACTGCATAAACGTTCTGCTGAAAAGGTTTCATTTGAATGATCACACCACGACATTTCGTGACCCATAGAGTTGACTAGAGTTTACGACTCTTCTTTGTATCTACCATAGACCTCACTAGGCTACACTTAATTTCATTCCTCCATTGTGTGTGTACGCCGGGAAAATCGTCAGTTAAACCGAGTTTTTAGTTTTTATTCTCATCTCTTAATATCAGTAATTTCAGCCAATTCAGGCTTACGCGACGCTAAAATACCAAAAAATGTGTACAGCTGACTAGACTGCAAAACGGTCGGTTTTTTTCTCAAAATCAGCAAGGAAATCGGTAAAGCGTGGCGTAAGAGTCTTACACGCGCGAGTCTCGCTCTCCGTTTTCAGCCTCGTTCCAGACCTTTCGTTTGACTGCTCGCGCTTTCTTGAATAAGCAAAAATACGGACTGTTTTGCAGTCTAACAGCTGACAGCCGTTACACCCTTATCACCCCGAGGGACAACTTTGGAGACAGCAAATGTACTTCTAACTTTTGAGTCTGTGGACGAAATCCTATGATGTTACCATTTATGTGAAACCACTTTCACATTGTTATTTTGTATTTTACAGGAAAAAAAATTAGGATTGTTCTTGATTACCCTTCTAGCAGAGGCTTTTCCCTTGTGTTTCTCAGCGTTGTACTGCCATTCTCTTCGCGGTTTTGGCTGCTCCCGTTTTGTTTTGGTTGTCAGTACAACGCTGAGAAACACAAGGGAAAAGCCTCTGCTAGCAGGGTAGTTCTTGATTTCAGTTACAGGAGAAATGAAAAAATTACTTTCGATCATGTGCACCTGCTGCGTCTGACTTTGACGCCAAGGTGACAACTCAATCATGCGAAATGATGATTTTCGCAGTACGCACTTCAAAAACTTACTGTTATGCGTTCATTCAGCGGTAGTGTGGTTGCTGTTTACAGCTGTGAGATTTCCAGCTTTTCATGATGTGTTAGCGTTCAATTTAGTAGAGTCTGGATTCGCCAAGACACTTCACCCGGTTTCGGTGTGCACATGTGAAGACTAAACAAGTCGCTCGAGATACAAAGGCTATCCGAGATTTATCTTTGCCGAGGTATTTATTCTTAATTTAATTGTACAATCCGAGAATAAGTTTTAACCCCAAAAAAAGGGCGTAGATTTGAGTGTCAGCTAATCCTTGGTCATCCTTGGTTTTCTTAATCCTGTTTTGGACTCCCTCAGGCTGTAGCTAGCAATCCGCAGTAGTTTGTTATATTATAATCAGTTATTTTTTGTGTGTGCTGGTTAAATTATTCCACAGTTTTGTTTTTACCTTAACCTTGACTTTTCTGTTTCAAACAAAACGCAGCCTCCCCAGGCAGGAATTTAAAAACTCTAATTTGACCAATGACTCATCGGAATGCGTGCTTAATTTATAGTTCTCAATTACAGCCATTTTGTTTAATATCAGCGGTCAGCAAGTTCGAAAAAAATTTTACGGGCGTAGCTTTTTTTAACCTGTAAACTTGAGTTAGCAAGGTCAAGGTCGAATCGCGAAGAAATAAAAACACTACATAAAACAAAACACTAAATGATAAGGGACACAAACGGACCCAAACTTTTGTGCTTCATAAATATGCACTTTGACTAAGTGGGCAGTCTGGTGAAAAGCATTGTTTTCGTTGATTTCCAACCTTTTAAATGTCTAGCCAAGATCTCATTCAACCAAAAAATGACTCAATTAAGTTGGAGTCCTCGGTTCAGTAATTTCTTGAGAATTTTTGGGTGATTTTTCGAATGTTTTTTATGTATACAAATTAGGGGGTGATGTTTAAAATTTTGGAAAAATTGGAAAATATTGGATTTGGGAGTTGTTAAGAATTAAAATAAGAAGTGAATAATTAGTAGACAAATTCCAGATTGTCCGTCACCACAACAAAGTGCCTCGGAGCCCATTAACAGACTAACTGATTTAACTGACTAACTGAATGGAGTGCAATTTCTGTATTCGAAACAGAAATGATATGCTATAGAGAAAAAATGGTACGATTTAAAACAGAAATGATGCGATTTAGAACAGATTTGATTTAGAGCAAAAAAAATAGTGTGATTCGGGAATAAATCACACTACTGAGAGCCAATCAGTTTACAGAGATCACCATTGATTTCAAAATGGATGTACATACTAAATGTTTATACCTTTTCTACCCTAATTTATTTCTTTCCCAAATCAACATCATTTCCGCCACAAAAAAACACAGCATGCCCACAGGTAAAATTCTCATTACGACGGGAATATTTTGACCGGCCATTTCTGAATAATGAAAAGTGCTCTTAATCTCTTTCCTAAACCAAGGGAACAAACTGTTCCTCTCTATCTTGTCAACAATATCGCACCATCCACATTACATGAAAAAATTTCGGACGTTTACTTTTCGGACACTTTTTCTCTTACGGCGAACAAATTTCGGACAAGTATTTTCGGCCACCTTGTTGAAACATACTTAGGAAAATTCACGCTTACGAAACTTGAATTAGACTGAAGTAAAGTCTTTGAAAATGATAGTTTTACTCGGCCACCCTCAAAGTTTTACAAATACCCGACGAAAAAAATCTTATGACTGAATTTATTCAAGCTTATATCTCAAGCAGTGTCAAATAACCATTTACAAATTGTTTTTTCCCATGGTTTACCGGGTGGTTACGTTGTGTTCGGGGACGTTTTACTGCTCATTACAATACCCTAGACTATGACTACAAACTTTACAGTCGCCCTTGCTACTCGCCATACACGGTGTACTTAGGCTTTCCTGGTGACTACCCGCTGTCCTAGAAGACTAAGGACGCTAGGTGACTTAAAGTCTGTTTCCCCAATACCCGTTTTTATTCAAGACCTTCACATACTAATGCCCTGTACTTTGCTCTTTCAGATGAGCTTTCGCGCATGTTTAAACAGGCTGGACTTGTTGAAGAGCAGAACTACGTTGATCGTAGATTACAAGTAAATCGCGGGCGACAGCTTAAAATGTATCGTATCTGGATTCAGTGCAAGTATCGGAAACCATAGTGAAATCTACTGTTATGTAAAGATATCGTTCATTATTAAAAATAACGCGTAATTTTAATTATAGTTTTTGTAGTCTATTGGTCGGCTATTGGATAAAATTTGTTCCCAGCTCCCCGGTGACTCATTACCATACAACCTTGTTTCCAGGCCTTTTTCCATGTAAACTGTGCGAAACTTAATCGAACAGGTCAGCATTAGACAGTCTCCCCTCATGAAATTTACACAAGGTAGAACTGTTTTCTGCTTTTATATCACACTTAGGGGGTGTTTACATGAGAAAAGTCGCACCGGCGCGAGTTTCATACCAGGATGACTTTTTGATTTCGTATCGCGTTTACATGATGAGTGGGTCATTTCACATCTCGTTATTTGAAGGTACACTTCTTGTCGATAAAATGCACGTGTGATTCAAAATCGCAAACATTATGCATGCGCTACCCGTTCCAGTCTACCAGCAAATCGATTTCACACCGAAACGGGTGGTCGTTTCGCGTTTACATGATACCGTTGCGAGATTTCGTACCGGAGTGAAATTCTCGCCCCGGTAGGAGAACCGGAGTGAACTCACGCCGGGGTGAATCGCGCTGGCAGGACATTTGTGGTGGTATCATGTACACAAATACAGAGCCATGAGGGGGAACCGGAGTGAACTCGCCCCGAGGTGAATCGCGCTGGCAGGACATTTGTGGTGGTATCATGTACACAAATACAGAGCCATGAGAGGGAACCGGAGTGAACTCGCCCCGAGGTGAAAGTCGCCTCGGTGTCATGTAAACACCCCCTTAGATGATATTTCAAGCTGGAAATGTTCATGAAAGGTCAAGTCTCTTCACTTTGAAAGAAAAAAAATTTATGAAAGACAGTAGGGTTCGAACCCACGACCTAGATAGTCCAGTATACTACGTCCATATAACATTAACCCCAACCCCCAAAAAAGAAGCTAACCAGTTTCGAAACAAGGCTTAACCCTAATCAGTAAAGGCAGTGCTTAACCCTAATTAGTAAAGTGGAAAACTACGTTGTGTAAATTTCATGAGGTGTCCGAAGGGGCTGAGGTCGATGGGGTCTAATGATAACCATTCGAACACTTGTATGACCTACACAGTTTGACAAAAGCCTCGTTTTTTATTAACCAGCTTGACATACCGCATTTCTTTGTTGAAAAACTAGCGTGCTAAAGTTTTGAACATGGAGAACATGGAGACTTGTCAGAGACGAGATTTACCAGCCGGTAAATGAAACAACACATCGTCTGTTACGCAGGGCAATACGCAAGGGCAGTCTAGCCTCATACACAGACTCTCTTTCTCTTACTATGGCTATCCTCTTTTTTTCTTCGTTTACCGTCGACCGACCGACCGACCCAAATTTTGGGTAGTTATGTTGTGGTTCAATTTTATCCTTGGTTAAAATTTTCTTTTCTTTTGTTTTTGGGTATGGTAATGTATGATAATAACATGATAATGAGTTTGAAACAACAGAAAAGAAAATTTGAACCGAGCATAAAATTGAACCACAACAGTTACACCATTTTTCACTTGAAATAATTCTTTTAATCTGAAAAATGAGCATAGTAACAGCATAGAGAAAAACAGGAACAAAAACATGAACATTTTTCACGGTATATTGTACATTTTGTTAATCCAAATATGTGAATGTTAACTTTTAACGTCGTCCTGGGGTACCAGGGCCTACTATTCCGAGAATTCTTATGAATTTTTTTTAGGTTTTTTTTTTCAATCCGACCGACCGACCCAATATCAGGAAACGGTGAAAGTTGGCTTCGTCTCCACCGCGGTCAAAACGTGTCAAGTCTTCCACGCAGTCGTTCTAAGTGTTTCGCCACGCGTTCCTCCTGGGACAAGAATGTGGGAGGATTTTGAATTATTTTGCTTTTGCAAATTTCTCTGATTTGACCACGGTGATAGCTTCGCCTTAGCTTTCTTTACCCATGATGCATCGGGCTTGGCTTCTTTTCTGTTTGCTTCGTCTGGCGCTTCCGGAAGCGACTGTGGAGGAGACCCTGACTCGTCCCCAGTCGTCTCTCTCTGTCTCTCCTTAGTGGCGCGAGGGGTGTCATGGGAAGGACGAAAGCGAGGGAGAGAGACGACGTCGTCTTCCTCCCTTTTCCCTTCCCATCACCCCCTGCTCCCGCCGCGCGCGTTACGCGAAGACGACTGGGGACGAGTCAGGAGGAGACCGGGAAAAGAATATTCACGAGCAGATGGTAATCATTTTGGGCGAAGTAAAATCGCTTAAATATCTTTCCGGAAATGGTCAGAAAAGAAAAGTCTAATATTCTGTCGAAACCCCGTCTAAGCCTGCGCTACAGACGAAACTAAACCTCTGGTGAAGTACAGGGTTAGATCACTTGTGCCACGCAAGCCAGATGGTGACCCTGTGGGATTTTAGAAAGTATGTAATGGGATTGTCTACCTAAATATATAACGTTAGTGTTTTGAAATAGAACGAGTAGAAGAAGAAGACTTGGGGGTTTTGAGGCTCATCAATGTTATCACCACCCGCCGTTTTGATATGGAATATGAGTTAGTATTAATTCACGACAACAGGCTAAAAAAGCTTAAATATAGGGCTCAGTTCACTACCTGAGAATTTTTGAAATTCGTCAGACACTACTAACTTTCCCCAAAAAAATGTCCGGATGTTTGTGGAAAGCCTTAAGCAAAGTTTGCGACAAGAGCATTAAAGCCCCTGGGAGCCAGTTCAGAAACATTTGGCATTCCCGTTTATCTATATTTTCATTTATGTGATCTAAATATCCCATCCAAACAGACCAATTTCGAGTTGCCCTAAGCCTCTTTTTGAAAACGAGGTTAAGTGCGAAGTCTTTGATAAGAAGCAACTGCGTTTTTGAGCGACGGACGTCAACCGGAAGTGGACTTTTTGGTTTGGTTGAAACTCTCGGGTAAATCGTCTTTATAAGAGACAAGAACCTTAGCAATACAAATATGTTAGCGTCAAGGCATATAAAAATGGAGAAGGCCTCACTTCCGGTAGTCTACTACACAGCCGTTTTTAGTGTCATCACGCAACGCTCCTCCCCACGGAACGTTGCGTGACGACACTAAAAACGGCTGTGTAGCAGACTACACTTCCGGTTGAGGTGCGTCGCACAAAAACGTCTATTCTTAAGTTCCGTAATAAACCTTAGGCCGGGTTCAGACGTCGAACTTTTCGTCAGCCAAACCCAACTCGAATTAGAGCCGACCCAAATTATTTAGACTGGCTGAATTGATTCAGAAAGCCGTTCCAAATTCGAAATTCCTGGCTAGACTTTTCATGTAATAAGTGTATTAGTTTCCACTTGTAAAAAAGTTCGGCATCTGAATATTCGTGTAGTTTTCACGATATCCCCCAAATGGAGAGCTTGATGGCAGGCTAGCGTCTGAAACAGGCCTAAGTTGTCTAAGTCTTCACGTATACTTTGTTTAAATTAACTCATTTTCATATGAAGGTTTTACACTCGGCGTCAATTTGAAGATGAGTGTTTTGGAACTGGCCACTTTGACATTACCCAAAATACCCCTTGTTTATCCCTCCACCCCACACTCACCCCTCCCCTCAAAAAATTAATCGTATGGTTTGTCTTCATTTCTCCTGGATATTACAGTCGTCCCAAGAGAAAGAGAAAAGGGCCTTATGCAAAATTTCGGGGAAAGTGACAGGGTCTATCATGGGCAATGAATGAGGAAGAGGCGAATGGTCTATTAGTTGTCCCTGAGTCTCCAAAGATAGACTGAAGCTATCGGAACAGCTAACAGGATTGAGTGAAAAATCAATAAACAAACAACAGAAATGAGCCAAGCAGAGGACTATAGCCCTGAAATAATACGGTTTCGTCGGTGTTGGAAAGAACGAATAAAATTAGTTGTTTTGAAGGGCTTCGCCAACTTAGGGACTCAGTATCGACACTACTTTCATCACAAGAGCCGCCTCTCTGCTTTCTTTTTCAACGGCCCTCTTTCCCTTTGACACCCAGGTCATTGCTAAATTGCAATAGCTCAGAGACCCTCTAAGATACACCGTTTCTGTGTGTAAATACCAATACGCGTAGCCGTAAATACGGACAGATTGCCTCTTACCCTGGAGAAACGGGAGATGCCGGGTAGAACGGTGATGTCATTATCACATCTGGGAAATCATGGCCACCTTTTATATAACTAAGTGGCAAACATGTTCACCCTGTACTCGTAGACAGAAACAGTGTATCTTTGGGTCACTATTATCCGCTAGTGTCTGCATGAGTAACAAGATTTATATGGCCACTCACTGGCTCTGGGCAAACCCATTTTCAGATTTATTTAATGACTGATTCCTTATCCCTTTACTGGATCAAAGAAAAGATTGAAAACATACTGATCTATGCAACAAATTGGCTTTGCTCCCTCGATTGACCACGTGCACTCGTAAATCCGAATTCCAGTTCGTCAAATGGAACAAATTTCAGGTAACATTCCACAGCAGATTAGAATTAAGTTCTCGGGTAATTAGCACTGTTTTATCCCAACAGGGAACGAAAATCTATTGAATTGTTAAATCCGGACTTAGATTGGCAAAAGATAACACAATGACCTCAGTACGTTTTTTTTCTGGGGGAAGAGTACTCCCTAGAATGGCCCATACGAGACTCCGCCCAAAAGGGGTACCTTTTCTGTCAGAATTACAATCATGGACAAAAGTCGTGGGACACTTTTGCGTTTCTGGGGTGTTTTTCAATTCACACAGGTCCAACCCCTCCCCTCACCTCACCCCACAAACAATGTTGGACGCGTGTATCCCGAATTTTTTCAGAGATTCAACTTTGTATAGCGTGGGGGGAGGGAGAACTGCACGAAAATTTCGAAAATGATGCAGTTTTAAGAGGGAGCCGAGAAATGACGGAAAAATATGCATATTGCAGTATTGTCCCAAGGACTTTTGTCCAGGATTGTAGTTTATAAAAGGGTAAGGGTTGGACCTCAAGGTGGAGCCTCCCTTTTTAACACTTCGTTAAGTAACCCCCCCGGTTTTTCTTTTTTCGCCAAGACACGACACAAAATATTTTATCATCGTCAGATTTAATTCTTACTTATTTCCTGCTTTGCTAAAACTCTGGTAAACCTATCATCGCTTTTAAAACTATTAAAAATTAAGACCATGTTCATTTCTGCCCCCAAATTCGTGACACGATGATTTTCTTTTTGCAGATTTCCCATCTTAAAAAGTGATATACTTTGTTTTCTTTACACATTTTGTTTAGCGGGTAGGCAGTAAAAAGAAACAGCAAACAAAAGAGAAGTGTACACAATTGTACAATAGACTATTCACAGTCCCTTATTCTTTGTTTTCACTCGCGTGGCCAGCATCTAGTATGCAAATTTATTTGAACAAAAGAAAGCGTTTACATAAGAAAGGAGTTCAACTCCCACAGGACTAGTTTGGGACACAAACATGGTCACCGTTTCATTGTTTTGGGACACCAATATGGCCGCCAGGACGTCATGTGAAAACACAATTTTTCCAAAGACGGCCGGCCGTAAAGGTCGGTACACAATAGGCAACAAGTTGCAGCAACACGTGGCGGCGACACATCACTCCATGTGTACAGGCCTGGCGACTAGTTGCAGCAACACGGTGAGGCGACACGTCGCAGCAACAAATTGCTTCGTGTGTACTGGAGAATTTTGGTGAAAATCTTTGTCTCCGCAACAAAATTTTGTCGCTGTAACATGTCGCAAAAAATCAAATCACAATGAATTTGTGCGACTTGTTGCGGCGACAAAATTCTGTTGCAGCGACAAAGATTTTCACAAAAATTCTCTAGTACACACGAAGCGATTTGTCGCTGTAACGTGTCGCCGCGACATGTTGCTGCAACTTGTCGCCTAGTGTGTACCAACCTTAAGGGAGGTGTCCGACGATCTTACGGAAAAATAGGGGACTGTGAAATGAGCAGTTTATTAAATAAAGTATTTTACTACATATAAAAAAATTCGCTTTATCGCAAATAAACATCATATCAGTAATATCACACCTTGACCGCTGAATAATTTTGTTAAACTCTCATTTTTAACAAGTACTTCGCTCTTTATAATCGAGATAAGGGACCTTTAGGGCCAAATATTTAAACGAAGTTTAGCCAGTGTTTAACAAAACCGCCTTCTAAGTCATTTTCAATTCGCCCAACGATTTTATCTAAACACCATTTATTGTGAACAGTTTTATGAAAGCATATATAGAAGACTAGAAAAGCATTTATCTTTTTAAAACAACCCACCAAAGAAGAAAGCTGGAGATTCAAAGATTCGTTAAACCGCGGCTTAAGTTAGACTTCGTTGAAATATTTGGTCCAGAGAGATTCTAAGGTTAGAACGACTGCGAGGACAAGTTTTTCTCAACACGAAGAAGTGCGCGCGCGCGCGCGTGAACCAGCGTCAGAGGAAACGAAAGAGTGGCCATCTCGACTCTGCGGTAGGAAGACAGAACTTTACCGAACTTCAGACACGGCAAACGTACTCACATATGCAAGCCTTCATTTCTTAAAAGGATCTATAGCTTCTATTCGAGAACCCCATAAGAAATGCTCGGAGAACTAAAATAATTTTAAAAGCTCTCTTTTTGATTCAGTTAATGAGCACGACAATTTTTCAAAACTTATAACATTGGAGAGGCATTGGCAAAACCGTTACATTTAAATAGAGTCAAACTTCCACTTTCTATCTTTGAAAGCTGACCAAATCCCAAACGGGTTGCTGTATTTTGTTGTACTGACTAAAATTATTTTCTTTATACATAGCAGACATTGACTTGTGCACTACTCCCTGTTTTCCTCTCTGTCAAATCTTGTGTGTTTTGGCCGTTTTGCTTTGATCTCAGAGGCCTGTATAAAAAGAACAAAGGTGATGAGGAAGAACAGAACTATTAACACTTCTCGGGCTATTCAGCTCTCCGAAATCTGGTTCTGTGAACTGTTTATAGAGTTAAGTTATGTTAATTGAAATATATGAAATGAATCAATTCATGCATCACACTGTAAGTGTATGAAAGATTAGTACCTGGAAATGCCAAGAGCCACTGGGATCGGGCAACCTTACACAGTGACAACTTCAATGACCAAAAATTTCAACCCAGCCATCACCCCCCACATTGGCATGCACTAGTCACATTCACTTACAAGGTTTGAAAATGTCCTGTCCAGAAGTCCAGGACAAGATTACATTTTCGGATCAATTGGGGTCCTGGGAAACTACCCACCAACCCCTCCCCTAAGCCAACATTATTACTTACCTCTCACTAAGGGCAACATGTTGGGTTAGGGGAGGGGTAGGTGGGCAGTTTTCCAGAAACCTAAATTATTGATTCACATCTTCTGGCTGGGCAAGTAACTTTGTCCAATGGGTAAGGGTGTGGCAAGTCATCCTGTAACAAAATCATTACCAAAGGCGAGCAAGAAGTGGCCCAGAACAAGCAAATGTGACAGCTGCTTGCCCAAAGGACAAGCTGGAATTCAAGATTTTTCAACCCCCAATTTAACATAGGAAAAGTATTCGGAAGGGACAGATAGAAGTGAGATGATAATTGGATGAACACTCCATAGAAAATCTTCCATGCTTCAACACCCTGAAATATGTTATGTACGGCTACAATGAGGATCAAGTGCTCTGAACATGCACCAATATTCAGCTCCTAATGATCACTATTAACAACCCAGCTTCTCATCGCTAATAACTTAGTTCAATTGCATGTTACTTTATGGTAATCAACACAACGATGACTTACATATCCTGGAAATTCATAATCAATCCCTAGCTCTTTCATCTTTTTCCTTTTCTTATTTTCTTTCTTGACAATATTCTTTACTTGCTTCCCATGTTCTTTGTCAGTCTTTTCCTGAAAGGTGCGCATAAAAATTATAAAAGCATTGTGAATACCTTGATGTAAGCCCCCCTCACAGTTTATTCCTCTTGATCTCTAAGATGGAAACTGGAAACTGACACCGAGTGACATAAAAGGTTCTAAAAAGGTTTCAAGCCTATGGTTTATAGTGGAAAGTGCACTTAGGTTATCCACCTTGTTCACAGGCAATCCACTCAAATACTTAGAAACAAATAATTCAAATACAACATAACAGGATTAAAAACCCAACCTGGCAGGAGGCAACCAGTTGGCTATTTACAAGCATGGCCGAGGATTTGAACTCGGGACGACTGAGAACAGATCCAGCAAGTCACCAGAGCGGGACTCGAACCCAGGACCGCTGGATTGCGAGTCAGACACGCTAACCACTCAGCCACGCTGCCTCCTTATAATGCATTTCTCAATTTCTCACTGCTACATACGACCTTGTCTTAAAAATAAATGAAAATAAAGTTGAAAAAAAAGCAGGGATCAATTCTACAGAGTAGGTGTTTGTTTATTGCAGGTTTCCATTCAGATAAAGCTGACAGTACATAACTTTTTCTAATGTACCTTATATATGAATTTAACTGCCATGAAGGGAAATCCCTTCATGGCAGTTAAATTCAGCTTGCTAGACAGTCAAGTTGAGCTTGGGGAGTTGTTAGAGAATAGTTTATATCCAGCTTTCTCTCAGGGTCTATAGTAACCTATACAGGAAGGCTTTGACCAAAAGAGGTATCTTTTTCAGGCTCAAAGCATGCATTTACAATCTATCAATAATCTAGACTTAGAAAACAGCTATAGATAGCCGAGAATATTTAATTCAACACTCCGAGAGTCGCACGAGGGGAAGCCACCAATTTAAATTTCACATGCCATATGCAAATAAAGACGTTTTTAAATTTTCGTTTTTTCCAAATACTATAGCGGACTGGAACTGCCTCCCTGAGGCTATTGTTTCATCAACCTCCTTAGAAATTTTCAAATATAGGTTATCAGCTTTTCTGAAATAATAGTTGTATATAGTTTATATAGTTTTCTTTATTTAACTTTTATATCAATATTTTGTATATTAATATATTTGTATTTTATCCATTTACTTATTTTATTTATTTATTTATTTGTTTTCTTATTTTCACGGTTGGGGTGATATCTTAACGATTTTACCGACCTAATAACATGTAAATGTAAATGTAAACAGCCGACTTTTTGTAATGTCACCACTGGTTTCCCCTGGAAATGATGTCTGAGAAACAAGCACAAAACTTACAGTTTCTGTACAATACTGATAATGCATCACCACTCAGATCTGGGTAGTGCCTCTGGTTGGTTGAAGCAGATTTCCCACACAGCACGACCAATCAGAAGCACTACCCAGATCTGGGTAGAGACATGTCATCTGTATGAAATTTCTGTGCTTGTTCCTCAGGGGTCATTTTGTGGGGAAACCAGTGGGGCACTGCAAAATGTTGGCTATTTCCAGGGGCTATCAATGATCACCTTGTTCTGCTTCTTTTTTTCAGCATTTTTCCAATTTATGTAACGAAACTTTCTGTCTGATCCTTTCCAAAGTCTTGGATGAACTTTTTCATTGGGAATAACTTTGCCTGGGAAAGAAAAAAACAACATTTCTTGAAAACTTTTATGCCACAGTCCAAAGTCAGTAAATTTTCAGCAAAAATTAGTGTGTGGAAGTATCAATAATATATTATTATAAAAGGAAAGCTATAAGAAACTATTTCAAAGCAATTCTGGAAAAATTGAGACACCTGGATTACTGTAGAAATACTGTCTAGAGCCATAATTTTTTGCATTAGCCGACAATGTCTACAAAATTCTCAAAAACAAAATGAACATTTAAGGCGTAAGTGACCTCTAATTAACTGCTTAATGCTCCTAGTATTTTCTTCATGAGAGCTGGTAACCAGAATTGTAAAGCTAATCACTAGCAAGTAACTGAATAAGTTTTGAACAGCCATTCAGCCATTAGTCTTGGCTTTTTACAATATTAAGTTCTTTTAATTTTTATTACATGATTGTAAATAATTTTGTAAATAGTTCTTATTTGAGATCTCCTGAAGTGATACAATACTCAAATTGGGAAAATTATGCAGGTTTTTACTGTACATGACAGTGCCATCAACCTTATCACTAAATAACTAGGAAATCTGAGACAAGATGTCCGCAAACATTTCACACCCTCTTGCCCACATCAGCAAGCTATTACAGAAATGAATGCTTTGCAAATTTCTTTTGCACACTTTTTGAGCCACAAGGAAATATGATTGTAGCATATGGCTTCAGTAAATGTGCTTTTACTCTTGACAGTAGTTGCGCTTTCAGACTCAAGAGTTAACTCATGAGCATCTGCGAACCAGTGAAAGGAGTCTGGTTTCAAATTACAAAGACAAGATCTTTTTGGTAATTTCTAGGCTTAAAATACATTTTTGAGTATCTTACATTCAAACTACAAAATTGAATCTTTGATACAAAGTGAGATAGAGAAAGCTTAAAGAAATTTGTTAAAAAATTTCTTTGTTCATTTAAGTAGAAAATAATAAAAAGTTTCAGCTTTTTCCTTACCCAGCTGGACAAATTTTTGATAAAACATTTTCCAGGGGTGTTAGGAGTGCCTATAAATGGAGAGGCTTATATCCAAGGGAGCTTATATACAAAATACCTTTGATCTTAAAATGAGTTTCAAAACAAAATAGTTGATAAAATAACATTCATTTCAATACATTTGGGACAGAAGCTTGAGGGGGGCTCATATCCAGGGGGCTTAACCCATTCGCCCCTGAGCCGCCCGTAACAGCCCGTGCAGATCCACGTCCCTTCTACTGCTTGTGACGTCATTGGTCTTAATGTTCAAGGACAACTTTGTCCGCTAATGCGTGCAGAATGAAGAGATCTTTCAAACCATACCAGAAAGAACACAAAAAAACATGTAACACTGACCCATCAATTGCCATGAAAATCTTGTTCCACTACCCACCTAGCTTTCCTTTCACCTAATCCTAAGATCCTAAAAGCTTTCCTAAAAACCCTTCCCACAAAAATGAAGCCTACTAAATGCCCACCAAAAGAAAAAAAAATGAGGCAAGAAAAGCATTGGAAAAAAGAGGGGAGGAGAGAAAGTGAAAAGTAAAAGTCAAGATTGCTGTGTCACTTTTAAACCCAAAAACTATCTCGAAATTTTGCTTTCTGCGCATGCCCAAACTTTGCAAGCGGATATTTTGCATCTGGATCAGAAGGCCGCGAAGTGTACGACCTCCAAACGGCTTTGTGTAAGTGTTAGCTCTTTATAGCCTGACAGTCAGTGACAAGAAAACCACTCGACTAGCTTCAAAACGCGTTTTTTGGCAAAATCTCCAGGGGCGAATGGGTTAAAATCTGATCTATAGACCAATACAGTTAATTAAAGTACAAACGGGCAGATGGTTGATGGAGGACCATAAGGCAGGCAGCCTTCTTTTTTTTGTTAACATATAAACTATAGTATTTTTGTGGACTTTGTCCTTCCTTTTCTTTTTATTTTTTTGTAAACAATAACAGTTACCTGTAATTAATTGTAAATGTAATGTATTGTAATTGTTTGTGTGTGCAAAATAAAAAAAAAATCTGATCTATAACTGGGGGGGGGGGGGGTTATAAGCAGCAGTTTATGGTATGGCTTAATCACTGGTGTTTACAGTCATGTATTTCTCAGTTAGCTATTAAAAACAGCAAGGCTATACTCTGGCAGCACCTGATGCCTAAATTTTCCTCTCAGGCAGTTAAAAAATCAAAGTTTTTTTTCATGGAAATCATAAGCTTGGTGCCCTGGATTTCACAAGTTTACAGCACTGGGCTCCCTTCAATTTTTCTTTAAGCACAGCCTTGAACAGTGATACATGTGGTAAAATAATATTGTTATTCTATATGTTAACCCTTTAAGTCCCAAGTGTCCAAGATCAATTTTCTCCTTACAATTATTATCCATACACTTTAAAGAGATTAGTTTTGAGAATCAATAAAATGATCACCCAAGAGAAAATACTTTGATCTTTGAACAAATTCTCTCAACTAATTTTTTAAGGAAATTTATGGAGATCAGTTTGGAGAATTTGTATGTGGATACTGGGGCTTAAAGGGTTAACTAAAATCTTTTACTTTTTTTTTACTCACATTTTAATAATTTTCCAAACATCATGTAGTTATGCATAGTTTCAGCTACAATTTTGGCCACTTCATCACAAGCAAATTCCACAAAGGCATAACCCTTTGATCTTGCAGTCTGAGGGTTAGAACAAAGTAAAAACTCAAAACAATTCCACCAGAAAAGCTGACAAAAGTAATGACCTGCAGCACTTTCTAAAACAAGAAATGACTAGTACCTGTTTTAGTTTAAACTGAAACCCAGGATAAACAGTTTAAACGTAGTTTGACCCTCAGGTTTTTTTGTCTTATAACACTATAGAGAAGAGAAGTGATGATGTCACAAAAACTAATTTTGTGAAATTATGAGATTGGACAGTATATCCAAGAAGAACAAGATGAAAACTGTTCACTTGCCAAAAATCAGCCTCTTGATGCAAATTGGTGGGGAGATAAAACCAACATTATGCTCTATGACTGCTTATAAATCCTTCTAAGACAGGCCTGGATCATTAACGTTGCGATCCTAGCTGATTTTAGAAGGATTTGTATGGAGTCATCAGAACAAACTGGTGCTTATATCTCCCCACTAATTTGCACTAACAGGCTGCAGTGGTAGATCCAGACCTTCAGATAAGGGGGGGAGGGGGGGTCGGTCATCCAGACCCTGAGATAAGGGGGGGGGCCCGGACCCAAAAATTTTTTTTTTGGCCCTTTTGACCTCAGTTTGGTCTAAAAATAAGGGGTTGTCCTGGCCCCCAGGTCCCTCCTCTGGATCCCCCCCTGGGCTGGTTTTTGGCAAAAGGGCTTTTTTCATCTTGTTCTTTCTGAACATGCTAACCAATTCCATAATATTCCCAGATTTGAATTTTTGAGTTGCCAAACTTCTCTTCTCTGCTACTTATGATTAATTAGGATTAAGAAACAAAGGAAATTCATAATCAGACTAGGAGGAAACCACTTTTACCAGAATTGTATTTTCAACTACACCATACCCACTATGAAAATTAGTATGTGTAATCAAATGGTGACGAGTGAAATTAGGGAATAATTTCACGCGCGTTTTGTCCAAATCCTTATAATTTCCCGAGCCTTTAGACGAGGGAAATTATTAGGATTTGGACAAAACACAAGTGAAATTATTCCCTAATTTCACGAGTATACCATTTGATTACCTATTAATATCATGGGTGACGAATTACGTTAGCAATCGAGGATTTTTGACTTGTTTATCCTGGATCGTATCAATCGATTGTGAACTCCACTCTCTCAACGTTTAGAGCTGAAATTTGGCTTAAGTTTTCAGAATGTTTCGACAACATACCTCTAAGAATCCTTTTTGATGTGCTCTTCGTGTGTTCAAGTTTTCTAAAGCGTCTTTTTATGCCCTGACATCTTCATTCATGACATTTTAAAACTTCGTCGCCATCTTGAAACGGAGACGTATGGGAGGTTGCCATGGCAATTTTGTAATTTCACATGTGAAATTACAAATTAACGCTGAAATTTCGCGCCAAAATTAAGGAGTAATTCGTCACCTATGATATTAATAATGTAACACAGCCCTTGTTACTTCCTTCAACAGGGGTAACCTAATCATTTGCGGTAAAATCCCTGCAGTTATTCAGAAGCACCATGATGTCAACAATAATTTGTCTTGTGAGAACAGAATGACATTTCTGATTCATCTATGCATTTTTTAAAATTTTCTGGAGATTCTCTAGAGTGTTTTCGTTTATCTAAGTTCAGCCCCTTTCTGACTTTCCACAAACTGAAAAGTTGAATCAATTCAAAAAGGTTGATCTTTACTCCTGTATGTTTACTGAGTGGTCGCATTATAATAAACATCTGTGAAAACTTGCTGTACTTGGTTGATTCATCTTTATTGATTTTTCGGAGAAATTTCTTTTCACTCATTTTGATCTCCACGTGCTTTAACTAATCATTACAGTATGGGCACAAGTCTCATTCAATCAAATTCACACAAGACGTGCTAAATTCTGAAAAAAACAGTTTCTTTGAAGAAAACTGTCCCACCAACATTTCTTATCACTGTTAGCATTTACCTTCTTACATCTTGAGAGTCTGACTTTAGTTACGGTGCCAAACTGCGAGAAAAAGTCACGAATTTGATTCTCATAAAACCCATGTGGAATGTGACCGAGGTAAATTACACCGGGGGTTAAGTCTTCAGCCTGGAAAACAGCACAAATACCATGAAATTTGTTAGATGTATTAAACAAAGGTATAAGGACTATAAGTACTGAACTGGGTTTCTTATCACCTTTCTAGACAAAAAATGTACATACCTGAGCTCTCAGCTTTCTAACTTTATCTTCAAATTCTTTCTGCTTGTTGAAATCAAGAGCTAAAGTTAAAGTTGATCGACTGGCTTCTTCTTCACTGCTGTCGTCCGCCATGTTGAATTTCAAGCACGTGTTCTCGTTCGAGCCCGCGATACAGGATCGAACTCAAAATTGCTATGGTAACGATCGGTAACGAAGATTCGGAGAAAACAAAATGGCGAAGTATGTTATTGCTGGAAAGGCAAATTGCCCTTTCTATGCCAAAGCAGAACTTCTTGCAGACCAACTGGCGCTAAAACTTCCAGATTTCAAAATCCATAAGGTTGTTAAGCAGCCTGAAGATTGGGAAATCTGGCTAAAAATGACTTGTGAAGAGAAAGGTTGGCATCATGTTAGTTCTCCTCTCATTTGGCGCGAATTGGTTGATCGTGGTGGCAAAGGAATTCTTCTCGGTGGATGCGACGATTTTCTTGAAATGGCGAAAGGGTATTACGGTATCACGTCCGCAAAAATGAGCGATGAACTCGTGAACATAGCCAAAGAAAATCTGCAAACCAAGATCGAGATTGATGCCGAGGAGGAGCAAAGAAAAGCTGAAATAACCCCTCTTCGAGTTTGTGTTTCGGGTGCCTCAAGTTCTCTTGCTTATGGTGTGTTAGCTTACTTAGCCCAAGGAGAAGTATTTGGAATGGATCAAGAAGTCAGCATATATCTGCTCGACACGGCTGAGTCTCAGGATGTTTTAAAAGGTACTGCTATGGAGATACAAGACTGTTCATGGCCTCTCCTGCGAGAAGTTATTTATACCTCCGACCCAGCTGTTGCTTTTAAAGATGCAAGCGTCGCTGTTTTACTTGATGGCCTACCACTTAGAGACGGAGAAGATAAAAAGAAGCAGCTTATTTCCAGTGCCAGAATTTTTAAAGCTCACGGTCTAGCACTTGACCAGTTCGCGCAAAAAGATGTGAAAATTCTTATTGGAGGGGGTCCCGCATGTGTGAATGCATTTGTCACTAGTAAATTTGCCCCGTCAATTCCCAAACAGAACATCTGCGCCTTAGCTCGTTTACAGGAAAACCATGCCAAGGGGTTACTGGCCAAAAAATTAAGTGTGAACACTGCAGGGATAAAGGACGTTATCATCTGGGGCAATCTAGGTGTGAACACTGTTGCAGACCCCAGCAATTCAAGAGTTCATGGATACGATGGAGCTATTTGGGGGCCACATGTCCCTGGGTTCACACGATCAGTACCTGAGATGGTCCATGATGATAAATGGCTGACTGGGGAATTCCTGGAAACATTAAAAAAGCCCATGGGTAATGTGAAGAACCCAGGTGCTATTCCTGCATTGTCAGGCAGCTCATCAGTGTTATCACAACTTCATGATTTGTGGCAAGGATCATCTTCAGAGATTTACTCACTTGGCATTTTCTCAGATGGATGGTATGATCTTCCACAAGACATTGTGTTTTCTGTACCGGTTAAGTTTCGCCAAGGTTCCTGGAACATTATAGACGATATCCCCCTTGGTGAAGTGATCAAAACCCAACTGCAGACGATTGCAGAAGAGCAGAAGAAGGATTGTGAAGATCTTCTTAGTGAAATTAGCACAGAGTGATAGGAGGAACTGTAGTGCAGTTGTATGAATACTGTAGGTACAAGTTGTCACCACATGAACAACAGATTCTGCTCTAATGACATTCCTGTTAATATTCATTTGGTAAAGGGAGTGTTTTCAGGCAATAGGATATTACTCAGTATCATTGAAAGAGTCAATGGTTCCTTATTTTCTCAAAAATTCAGATGTGTAGTTATCGAGATCACTATGCGTAGTTATCAATCAGTGATATGTAGAAAATATGTAGCATAAATGCAGTATCTGTCGACCAAGTGAATAAATCTCAATTAAGCACTGGAGGATAACAATATGAGCCCTACCTTAACCATCTCATTTTTCCTTAGCCAAAAAATTGTGTGGTGGACATGAAGCAACAAAAATGTGCATATGGGCAAAGGTGCAGACACTTACATGTATCCATTGGGATTCATATTTTTTTTCTCATGCCTTCCACCAGCTTGTGTATCATAGTGCTATATCACTCTGTCTCAGTGTTAGCACTGCAGTGCTCCACCAACTGAGCTATGAAAACCCACACATTGGGAACAGGCCATTTTCTTGAAAGGAATGAAACATAAAATGACCATAATGTGAACTGCAGAAATACAAATCTAAATTGATGTTATAACCATGACTATAATCCATGAAATGGTAGAGCACTGCAGGCGTATTAAATGCAAAGGCTAACCAGTGTTCCAGTTAATTCTTTCAAGTGGGGGTCATGTAGACTATCTAAGGGGTCATCAAGACCACGTGCTAATATTTTTCGTTGTTAACTTACCACTTATATGTCATCTGTTGGGACAGGAAGCCTCCTTTGTTGGGACCCAAGACCCATCTCTTACCTGGAACACTGGCCAAATGGGTCCAAATCCCATGGAAGCCCTGAAATTCAAGCGGTACTATTGCTTGTGTGCTTGTGATGTTGTTAACTCGTTGTATTTCCCGTCAAGGGAAATAGCAACTGTAGCTACGTTTGTAGAGGTAGTCAATAAGTTTATTGGTGCAGAGTGTGAAGGTCTCATTGTTGGAACAAATACGGCAGATTCTAAGGGCTAGACTGAAAGAAATAGCACATTGGGTATGTATGCCCAGGGTGACATGACAAATGTAGCAAGTGTTGGTGTTTTTCAGTAGGTTTGGTGTAAAGGTCAGTGATGATATTTCCGTTTTGAAGCGTGTGTGAGACGATGACTTGACATCAAGAAAGGATATGGACGTGAGTGAATAATAAATTATTGCAAGGGAATTTTATGGTGGGATGAATATCATTGAGAGAAGTAAATATGTTGAGGTCATGCGCTGACCATGTCCGTCCATATCATGAAGATGTCAGCTATGTAATGCCACCATATGTAAGGCGGAAAAGGGGCATGCCCGTTTTAAGGCAGCTGTCTTGAATTTGGCTTGAAAAATGTTAGCGTATGAAGGAGCCATCCTTGTTCTTGTTGCTATAGCAGTCCCATGTGACTGTAAGTAATGTTTGTATAAGGTCACACAGTTCTTCAGTTTTGATGGATGAGGCATTGCAGTTTCGTGCATTGAGGAAATGCCGACAAGCGTTTATACCTTTGCCATGTGTCGCATGTGGAATGTTAGTGTAGAGGCATGACACATGTAGAGTGACAAGAAATACTCAGATGTTCCATTTACAGTCAAACCAAGTCAAGCATACCCCCCAAGAATCCATTAATGAATTTATTATTCAAAAGTTGAATCCGTTGCTAGTTGTAGATTTCAGATTGATCTATGCATTCTTGCATGTGTAATGAGCCGTGAATTCACACGCGAGGCAGTTATGAAATTTCTACCAGCTCCATTTTCCTGAATTTGATGTTAATGTCTTCTAAGAATCTTAATCCATTCAAAGATTTTCAATCTGACCAAATACAGAGAAGTTCTCGTAAAATATTGACTGCTCATTAGGCATGCAGAAATGCCGCTTTGAATTTGACACCAGTTATGGGAACGACTAACGGATTCATTTTTCAAGTAATCAATTCATTAATAGAATCTTGGGGGGTACGCTTGACCTGTTTTGACTGTAAATTGTTGAGAAAGTGTGCAGTGTCTTTTATCATGAATGTGTAGTATGTACTAGACGTTTTAGATGGTGGTCTACAAATTGTGAAATGCGTTCAATACGATGGCTACTACTGGAAACAATAGGGCAGCCAGGGTTACCCATTTTATGTATTTTGGGTAAAATGTAGAAATGTCCTGGTTGAAGAAGAAACGCCGTGGCTTTCAAAATATTGATTGATAACACAAATTAGTATAATTACATCGATGACTATCGAAAATAGAGCACTGTGATTCGCTAGGAGCTTCACACTATCCCGCTATAATCACCGCGCGGTGATTATAGCATTGAAGGCTTGCAGTTTTCAAAATGGCAGCCAGATTTTTTGATGTTTCGGGGTCGGAAATTGATCAATCATTTTATTTTCTCGAATAATCATCAATGTAATTATACTAACACAATTAGTCGCCTTCGGCGACTAATTGTTAATTAAATGTAGGTGATGTTCAACGCTGAATCCAGGATAGTGCTCTCAAATGAAGGAGCTGTAATAGTTGTAGTAGGTAAACTTCCCGGGGGGTACTCCCTTATATGGCCTATACAGGGATGTGCCGCTGGACAGGGTATGGTTTTCGTCCTCTCTGTCCTAAACAGGGTATATAATTTCACATGAGTCTGTCCTAAACAGTGTGCATGATTGTGCGAGTCTGTTCTAGTAATAAAATTGAGGGAGTTGTCCTAAACAGAGTACTAAAATTGAGGATTAACTGGTGAGTGTACCAACTCTGTAGGTCTACAAAACAAATTTGTATTAAACTGTATATGTACTCATATTGAGTAGTCCACCTTCTGCGATAACACAAATTATATATATTCCCAACTGAAAAATCAACCTTGCTTTTTTCCGTTGTTCAGATTTTTTAGCGGATTAGATCCTCCGATTAGGATCCGGTTCTTCTATTTTGTAACGCGGTTCCTTGTTTCCAAAAACTGACCAGAAAAAGGTACCCCTCTCGGGAGGAGCATCCACATATAGGCTCCCCACGGCACATCTAGGGACGGGCCCAATTTCTCCGGGAGGGCCCCCATCTTGTCCGTAGTCCAAACTGAAACTTACAGGGCCGGGAAAAATTTGTTTAGAGGCATCTGAGGGTCAGGATGAGCAAGAACCGCCCAAGTTGCTTAAAACCTCTGTTTTAAGGGGCTGCTAAGTGCGAAGTCATTGATATGAAGATGATTGGTCATGATATGATATTCTTTTCAAATAAAAGTCATAACAGGAAAGGCACTTAGCCTCGTTTGGAAAGCGAGAGATTTTTTTGGAACCTGGAAATAGCCTATTTCGCATCGAGTTGGAACACAGACAAGTGAAGTCGGAACTTCAGACAAACTAGAAAGTTCACATTGGCCCTCGACCAACTTTTCTTGAATGTTTTAGCTGCTCTCTTAGATACCAATCTTATTTACCATGATAATAAAATTAACGTGCGTGTGATAAGCCTGTTTTCTTTAACCAAGACAAAAGCAGGACAGTACAATACTGAAGGATTCACTTCTCCGGCTGTCTTTATAAACTTAGTGTCCGTATCAGTTAGTCGACGATATGGCATTTTGTAATAAGAACAAGATGTTTCTCGCTTTGCTGCTTTTATGGAGCGCTTATGTTGTGATTGGTGTCTTTGCGTTCTCTGCTGTGGAAGGAAGTGCATGGAAGGAAAAAGAGAATGACGAGCGACGCTGGGGTTATGGGAACTCCTTCTGGTTTACTTTCGTGTTGCTCACGACCATTGGTAAGAAAAGATGTAAAACACTTCGAGTCCGTAAGAGGCGGAAGCAGACTATAACAGGGGCACCCAACGTCAATTTTCGGAAAATATCTGTTCGGAAGACGATTTGAGTTCTAGAATTTTCGGAACATTTGTTCTAAAATTTCTTGCTTGCCTGCCTCTCCTAGGATTTTCGAACAAGTAAGAAAATGGTATAATTGCCCATTTTTAGAGGATTTTTAAACTAAAAAGCTCACCTAGAATTTTCGGGAGCCTATTACCTGGCTGAAATTTTCGAAAAGGTAAGTTTTGGTCCCTATAGTTTTCAGATCACTAGATTTTCAGCTGGGAAATCCGAACTCTATCAAACAGATGAAAAGTTTTTAGGGGATAAAAATATGCCTATATCTACCGTTTAAATTCTAAAATACGTTCAACAATGCATTTTTTAAGTGGTTTTGAACTATATTCTCGTTGGGTGCCCCTGACTACAAGGTGATTGTAAACTTCGATTTTTTAAGATGACATTGCGGCTTTATAATTACGGCCACTCAGTTTTAACGGAATATTTTTTTCCCGCCATACTGCAGTGATGTCGTCTCAAAATCGACTTGTTTTAAATTTTATTGTTTTTTTTTACTGTTTTTTTTTTTCTGAAAAACTGAACGAACGTTTATGGTATGGGCGCTTATTAAAACAGAAATTCTTAATTGGAGTCACGTAGTATACACACACTCTGCAGTTCTTGTTTTGCAATTGTAGACAAATGTCATCAAAATACGAAATTTTTTTAGCGAATTTATATGGAAATGTTTCAAATGTCAGCCTTCGAAGAAACGGTAAATAAAGAAAACTTGTCGATAATTTTTTTCGGCTCAAGACTTTTGTCAAAATCGTGATTGTGGCCGTTCGTATGTTCGTAGAGGTCTTATAGGATCGATACCGCAATGGATACTTACATATAAGATCAAAATTAACTTATTTTGCCAGAAATGTTGTTCATGATAACCTTTCTTGTAGCTGAAAACAGCAAATTTTAACGATTGAAAGGGTTTGGGGTTGGATCTGAAAGGATAGCCTCCCAGAACGTATGGTGTAGAGGCTTTGGGGTATACTACCCATGATACACCTAGCACCCCCCCAAATTTTGCATGTCTTCAATATCTCTTGAGATGACCGATAAACGAACTTCGTGTTCTCGCGACAAGCAACCAGTTAAACTACTAGACTTATTAACCGTGAACTTGCTCTGGCTTTAGCTTCCGTTGGCGCACACTAACAATCAAACTTTTTTTTTTTCTTCTTCTCTTCAATTTCACTTATTCAGCTGCAAAACAAGTTGAAAGCCTTTTGTTGCCCGTTTTACTTTAGCTTAAGGCACACCCGGACTGAGATTCGGTTGAGAGCGTCTTAGTATTCAGTTCCTTTTTTTTCTGTGGGTGGAATAAGAAAAGATAAAATGTAAAACTGTAGCCTAACAAGTCAATCAAACCAATAATTAGGACTAATTGGAGCTTTTTTTAACATTAACGATGTGGTTTTCTTATGCATGACACACTGAAGTCGGCTGAACAATTTATTTGTAGTTGAGCTTAGTCTCTACTTAATAAACTTCTGAATAGCTGAAATACTGTACCACAAATGACTTTACACCAACATAAGAACAAGAAAAACTGTTTGAATGCAGAGGTCCACGTAAGACATAAATATAACTGACTGGTTCCTCTTGTCGGATCTCTAATTAAAGAGATGCTGTAGCCAATACTAGCCAGACGTCACTTGAAGTGTAAATAAAACAAAACTGACTGCAAGGTTGGCACCACGGCAAAGCGCTGATTTATTACAGGTCAATACTTCGGCTAACAAAATTACCCTTCCTCAGCGCCAGAGCTATATATACCGAGAGAAGGAACATTTCCAGGTTCAAATCGCAAGAAAACTTACGAATGTTCAGCCTTAGCCCCAAAATAGAAAAGATTGTCTTATGTCTAGCGGTTGAACTGCAATACGGTCCCTAGTGATTTGAGGGAGAGTAATTTACTTAGTTAGTTGTTTATTTTAGTATTTAAGTTTAAAAAAAAATACACCTTTTATAGGAGAAAATACTAAAGAATTATAACATTACATTGCATCTTTTTATTACCTATCATCTCTCTGACTTACACAATTTATCTGATCATGACTAGCCTGTGTAGCTAGTCAGGGGATCGTTTCCGCAATTAGCGCGAGCAAAATTTTGGCAGACGAGTGCTAGCTGCGAATGGGAAGGCACACATAGCAACAATCCCCACCAGCTATGCAAGCTTAATTTATACGACAAATAAAAATGCTCTGTATGACTCAGTATGTTGTAGCCATTAATTAGTCAGAAATTGACGTCAAGACTTGATCTTATCCCGTCTACCTTTTGACAAGAACCATATATATAATATTACCATCTCTTGTTTTAGAAAATGTAATGATTACAGTATTACAGCACGCAGTTTTCACGAAAAGTTTTCGCATTAGCGAGGTCAAAATCTTCTCCACAGGTTTTTTAAGGCTTCAGTGGTGGAAGCTTTTAAAGTGGGAAGCTGGGGGAAACTGGAGACGAGCGAGAAGCTCCGAACTCGTTCCCAGGGATTTTCCTTAAGGAATGGGAAAAACTCTGGGGACGAAGTTGGAGAAGCCAATTAAATGTGGGGGAGAGCGCGGGCGAGGAGAGAGGGGAAGTAGTGGAGGTCGTGGAGTGGGGCTTTTTCTCCCTTTCCCAACACTGCCTTCGCTCCTCGCTCCCCGTTTCAATAATTAAACAAGGAAAACAAATGTCTGTTGTCCGCATTAAAATGCACTGAAAATGAAAGGCTTTTCCCAGCGAAATAACGTAATTGCGAGCTGTGACCGCATGAAAGTGGTTGTCCGTAAACTCATCAGGGCTCGACTATATGAATATTGTAATAATTTCATGCAATTTTCCTTTATGTTTATCTTTTAGGATATGGAGATTTGTATCCTGTTACACTCCTTGGTAAAGTCGTATGTGTTGTGTACGCATTTTTTGGCATTCCAATAACAATCCTTCTCCTGGGGGTTATAGGTCAATACATCTTTCGAGGGCAGAGATGGCTCGTCACAGCCATCGAGACACAGTGCATGAGGAAATTCGATCGTCCTAACCGCTTGAACGGGAAATGCTTCGTCCTTGGATTTCTTTATTTGCTTTTGCTGCTACTTGCCGGAGCTGGTACACTGATGTGGGTCGAAGCCGACTGGAGTTATGAAGGAAGCATCTATTTCTACGCTATCTCTTTCACTACTGTTGGCTTTGGAGACGTGGTACCAAGTAACAAGTACATAGTGGTTGCTTTCATTTTTCTACAGCTGACCGCTGTCTCAAGTATGTTGCATGCAGCCGCCTCGATGACACTGGTCAGGCGTGTTACCGCTAGGGTTGATAATGATGACGAAAGAGATATCCAGGCAAACGTTTAAAGCAGCAGATTCAAGTATAAGTAGCCCCGCCAAATCTTCTCAAAAGTTACCGTAAATCCTCTATTAATATAAGCCCACTCTGTAATAAGCCCTCAATTTTCAGGGGAAGAAAGTTAATAAGCCCCCCCCCCCTCTTTTTTTTAGTCCCCCGTCCCTCCCCTCCTTCTTATTCACTAATCGAAATAATGATAGATTGTATTAATTAATCGTGACCGTAAAACTTCGTGTGGACTGATACGGGATGGTTTATTCACCAACTGGAAGCCAGTGGGATTTGTTTTTGATCCTTGGCTGCATGACCTCCAATTCCTTGTACTTGGGCTTTTCCACTTTGTATTCTAGTTTTTTATGGTGAGCTGATACCATCGTCCGTGTTAAATCAAATAAGCCCCCCCCCCCTCAAATAAGCCTCCCGTCTCTATTAAGCCCCCCCCCCCCTTAAATGTGTTTGAAATTAATAAGCCCCCGGTCGTTAATGGAGGATTTACGGTAACCTAAGTATGTATAGAAAAGTGAAATAAAACTGTTGTAGTTAAAAATCATAGCCGTTTCTTTCAGTTTTCTTTTTTGAAAATGTAAATTACTTTCCCCGTTGTTTTTCTGCCATAATTAGAATCTTTTATCTTATCCCAGCTTGATTAGCGTAGTAGCCGGCATCAAGTGCATTGTGCCATGGTACTAAAGGTGTATAATTGTGCAAAGCAATAAATTCGACAGTTTTAAAATAGTCGTTGTCGTTATCTTAGTTCCTCGGGTCCTACCTCTCTGCAGCTCTCTTCCCGGTTTTCTGTTCCCCGGCGCTCTCTCGAGTGCTGACTGGCTGAAAAGATACTACTTGCAGCCCAAAAAGTAAAAACACTGTATGAGCTCCAGTCCCCTACTTCAAGTTCCAAAACGTGTCGAAAACCCAAACATTACACATATTTCCAAGGACTTGTTAAAAAAAATCGAAAAAATACCGTTTTAGAGACCCTCGCGAGAAATGGCGTTTCGGACAATCCTGGCCAAAAGTGTTTGAGACACTTCTCTTATCCCTCTCCCTTTTTGGTAGGAAATTGGAGAGTGACCGTCAATTTACAGTGTGAAATACGGCTATGCCTAGGTTTCCCCCCTCCTCCCCGAACAAAGTTGATTTTCATACACTTTAAAAGATTTTTCTTTAGTTTTTGGCCTGTACCACCCCACACTGTCCGGGGGAAAGGGGATTATTGGAAAATAACGAGATCATGTGTAAATGACTAATTGTCCCAACGTTTCGACCGGGACTGTAGTATTGTTTTCTTCCTCATAAACCATCATTGGCCAAAACTTTGTATTTTTGCCACAATTATTTCACTCCACTGACTTTACTTTTGTTTGTTGGTCACCTCGCCACCCAAGGAAAAGTATCTGAAAGAGAAGTCCCTCACTTAAAAAGGCTGTTAAATTTAAAACAAATTGTACTTCTCGAGCGATATATATAAGCCGTATTAAATAGAAAAACTTGTATTTGAGCTTGAGGAAGACATAACTAACAATCCTAGGTAAGTAAACGGTGTCATGCCGTTGCAGGGGAGTTAGCTAGAGTTATCATGAGTTAAATATCGGAGCACCATGGAGGTGACCTATACATGCGAGAAATTTTGGTAATAATGTGACCCGGTGTACGTCCGTCCAAACCTATTCATGTAAGCCCATGTCAAATCTCACATTACCAGTGCTTTAATGAGACGCCAGGGCTGGAGAGACATGCAAAATGACGATAGCCTGTCACATGTGCAGATAAATTGACAGTTGTCAAAGCCTAGTCTTTTTTCGACTAAATTTTTATGTCTACACTGACGTGGATAACAGAGAAAGAAAGAAATAAAAAACAAAGGAGACGAATTTTGTTGGAACTCTTGGAACATTAAAATCTTATAGCGGCGGTGAGAATATCAGAAATGCTAACGGCCACCAAGATGAAAATGAGCGGCAGTGAAAGAAAAAAGCAGACAGTAACACATACGACATTTCCTTCATTCAACATGTAGCTGGAAGTGTCACGTCGTAGCCTTGTGAAACAACGGCAAAGAAATGCTTCTTTCAATCACTACTTCAACGGTTTTTGTTTTCAACGTTCACTTGGTATCATAGTATCATATTGCACGCTATTTGTAATTTTCAAATTGTAACGTCTCATTATTTGTAAGACCCTGAAGAAGGAAGGCCGTGCCTTCCGAAATATTGGTTAAAAGCAGGAGCTCCTGTTAAAAGATAATATATTCCTGACTGTAAAATCAGCCTTGCTTTTTTGTCTTAAAAAATTGTGCTCCACGCCGCAAAGTTGTTTTGTTTTTGCTAATTAAGACCTATTGATTTTTTGCCGTTCTCTTTGCTGTCGCCTTTTAGCATTACACGATCTTATATTTTCTTTCAACTATGACCTCTTTTGGTCTTGGTTTTCCTGTGTGTTTTCCGCGCCCATCGGTTTTTTGTGTCAGCGGTTCTTTCGCACACTCTCTCTCTCTCGATTTGTCGCCATCTTTGCTGGTGAGTATTCTGATCTTCTTAAAAAATCCACTTCCATCGGCTCGAGAATAAAGCTTCTTTACAAAACTAGGAGCTTTAAGCGAAAAGTCAGGTTTCAAGTATACATAACTGCTAAAATTAAAGGAAAAACTAACTGCATTGGACGATTTATACTTGTTACCAAAGTCGCAAATATTGTCCATTCGGCTCATCTTCTACTGGTGTATTTTCTTTTTAACTGATCTGATTGCTTTCAAAACGAATTTACAGATTCCTCCATAGACATGGGGAAATTCATCAAGTCTGGCAAGGTTGTGTTGGTTTTAAGCGGGCGTTATGCAGGCAAAAAAGCAGTTATAGTGAAGAATTACGACGATGGTACCACAGACAAGCCATACGGTCATGCTCTTGTCGCTGGAATTTCTCGCTATCCACTTAAAGTGACGAAGAAAATGGGCAAGAAGAAGACGGCCAAAAGATCCAGAATAAAGCCCTTCGTCAAAGTTTACAACTACAATCATCTCATGCCCACCAGGTATTTTTCGTACTTTATTTTAAAATCAAATTGTTACGGTCGATGTTTCACAAGACTAAAAATAATTCTGCACTTTCTCCTTCTCCTAACAGAAACAATAATATTATTGATTTTCCCTGTGGTGTGTTTAAGCCTAATTTGCAGCTAATGTTATACAGAAAGTGTTGTGCAGTAAAATTATTGCATAAAATCATTGCTTCATGGGTGTTTTCTGTACTCTCTCCAAGCAGATACCACTTTTAGCATTACTTAACAGCGTGTTGAAAGTAGCCTCTACTGGTAACTCGCAAGTCCACAAATGTGGTCAAATAAATTAAAAATAACTGTTTTCTATTTAGCCCTAGACTGGTGTGGGAGTTGTATCAACTCAATGTCCAGTTGCACCTATACTGTTACCCAGGGGACAGACTTAAGGGTCATAAAGATACAAACATTTTCAGTGACCTACCGTAAATCCTCTATTAAGCCCCCGGGGGGCTTATTTTTTTCAAGCACTTTTGAGGGGGGGCTTATTTAATTTAGCGAAACACATCACCGGTAGCAAAAATACAGTGATATGAGACAGAGTAGACTTGTGCGTTGTACAATTAAAGTCACTGTCAAAAGTATTTAATTCACTTTTGGGAGCCTAAAAGTAACAAAAACTTAGCTTAGAATTTTCACCGACAGGAGCAAGGTTTCTCGAGGACAGACTTGTGGTTCCTGGGCGGTACATTGCTTTGTCTAATGACAAGAAAATGGTGGCAATTCTCCTCAGAGAACTAGAGCGCAAAATTGAGAAAGTTAAGCATATGAAGTTGGAGGTCATGCCGCCTAAGACCAAAAACAATATGAACTTCCAGCCTGAATAAATCATTAATGATCAGTCCACGTTAATCGTTAATTTTTTTGTGAAGAATAAGGATTGGGGGAGGGGAAGGCTTATTAGAGAGGGGGGCTTAATAGAGGTTTACGGTATCACAAGTAAAGTGTGGGTGTATCCTGTTGTTTTCCGCAGTTAAAAGACAGCATTACTGTATTTATTTGGCTATAAGCCGAGCAATTTTTACACAAATTAAAGGCCCATGTTCACTCAAACGGCTTTGCGCGCTTGTGTTTTTGTTTTGAAACGATTCTTTTGTCAAATGCAATGTTTTGATTGGCTTCCACTTTTGAGGAGCATTACGTGACCATACTAAAAACGACTGCGAGGGAGATTAGCTTTTTTCAAGCTTGACCGAAGCTTAACAGAGACAGTATCAAAGAGGCCAGTAAGACTTTAATTCTTTTCCAAATGGAGGAAGACAAATCGCCGGCTTCGTTAAATGCCACCAGAGAAAGCAGTTCAAAATTTAAACTGGTAGTGAATGCGTATGGATGCTTTGTCGAGTCCGATGAACACAATGAAGGTCATAAAATTACGAAATGTCTAAGCACCAGGTGAGATTTTCCTGAAGCCCGTTTCGACTGTGGAATGTTTTGATTCCTCAATCTATTATTGTGTGTTAATTCTTAGGAGGCTTCGGTATGTGTTCTTGAAAGAATAAGCGAGAAGTTGTGTTTGCAAAGCGTCGAATCAGCACTGCTTTCAGTCTTGTCGCTGTAATCGCTGTGTTACAGTTTCTTTAGGTTTGGCTAAGGACTGGTTTGCTAATAATAGTTCTCGCTACTTTAGAGCAATACGCCAGACGATCAGTTTACATTAAAGATATCACTCGCTTCATAGGTTAAATTAAATAAAGCATTGCTCATGTTAGATTGACTTGCTTGTATTGCTTTCAACTGATTTCAACAGGACCTTTGTTTACAATTGAACATCAACATTCGATGTAGAAGGAACTCGGCAAACACGCTTTCTGTAGTATTTGCAGCCAAGAGCTTCTTTCCCATCTCTCCAGAGATTAAAAAAACAGATCCACGGAAACGAATGTACTTCGGCGACCCCGGTTGATGTGGTCTTCCAACCGTACGTTTCAATGGCGCCGCCATCGAAAGTACTGCAGTGAAACAAACACTCACAGAAACAAAAAGGCTCGATACCAGACCAAAATATCCAGAAAGATGTAAAGAAAAATACCAAAAGCACCTGTTTAGACTTTTTTTAAAACCAAATTTTGCGAACTGTGGAAGATTAACAAGGATTGACTCTACACGCTGAAGGCAGCGATTTCAACTACGCGAAATGCTTTTTTCTTGAGTACAGGCTGCACAATGCATCTAGGGTGAACATGGGCCTTTAAAGGTAAAGTTCAGTGAAATTTGAGTCCAAGAAAGCAAAAACAAGTCTGAGCCTTTTACAACGAGGGAAGGTGTAAAACAAATGAAATATGTCAAAGAATGTATAAACAATCCGCCATGTTTGGTCAAACTTGTGCTTCGAAACATTTGCCTGGTTACTAAGCATGGACGAACGCAAAGCAAACTGACGTGGTTTGTTTTGATCTTTTATTTATGTGATCATTTCATGCAAAATGCAAAGAAGACATGAGGGAAGATTGATAGTAGCAAAAAATCCAAACAACTATTGTATGCTTTCTTAGAGAAGGTCACATTTTTTCGAAATTGATAAGTTTTACAGTAGTTACCAGTCTTGTAACAAATGGGTCTCGGCTTACAGCCCGGTGTTTTGAATTTATCTTTCATTTTTGGTTATACTGATTCTACAAGTTGACAGTTTAGGGTCTCGGCTCATAGCCGAATAAATACGGCACTTTGTTGATATCCTGTAGCAATTTATGTTTCTAACATTCTACATTCTGACACCCTCATCAATGTCAGAAGAAATTGATCTATGACACTGAGAAGATACATAAAGGAAAAATTAGTATTATTTGTCATAGTGAAACTCATCAGAATGCAAAGAAAGTCATGTCCAATAGCCTGGGGCTAGTGGATTTTACTATCACGCTAGTGATTGTTGTTCTTAACTTGCCCAACAGGCATATAAAGAGCTTCAATTGGCAGTTTGCCTCATAAATACAATGGAACTCAAGTATATCAAAGTACTTAGGACCTGGTGAAATATGTTTGATATATTAAATGGGATTTGGCCATGTCAGATCTAGCTTGAGAAAAAGGTGTTCTCATTATTTGTGCATAATTATATTTACACATGAATAAGAGAAAATTGAAAGAAATGGTTGTTTACTATTGACCTGTACATGAGCAAACTAGTCAGATCAAGGTTTGGGCAAATGGTAAATAAAACTCAAAACTGGTAAATTCTGTACAGGTTATAAAATCTGCCATTTGCAAAAAAATCAGTCCCATTTACTGAAAAAAATATGGCTGAGAATCATTAAAACTGGTATCGAGGATGAGTTTAAAGAAATGGAACACGAGAACCAACCAGTAAAATGTTATGCAATAAACTGTGTCATGATTTATGTAAACAAGATTTTGTTGACATTTTAGGTACTCTGTGGATGTTAATCTTGACAAACAAGTCATTAACAAAGATGTCTTCAGAGATCCAGCCTTGAAACGTAAAGCCAAAAGAGAAGCTAAAATGAAGCTTGAAGAAAGGTAAATTCGTTGCAGCTATAATGTACATGTTGTGATTCATTTTTATCCATGATTGTAATTTTATTTACCTTCATTTGACGTGACAGTGTATGATCGTTAGTTTGAAATGAAACTGAACCATAATCTGAACACTTTCAATTGCTTATATACTGGTCACTGGTGATTTTATTCAGTTAACGACTGAAAACTTTGAACTGCCCTTTCATCATAATTATCTAATGTGTTTCTAAAAAGGCTTTGGGGCTGCTTGAAATAAAGTAAAAACTGTATTTGTAGAACCCAATATTAAGCAGAAACAGGCATAGAGTTTGATTTAAAGCTCACCAGCTCATCCATCTGAGTGTTAAGCTTTAACCTTTACCTAGATGATTAGGCTGGCTTGCATGTAGCAAAGAGCTAATCAGAGCAAGGCAGACTGTACACAAACTGATAATTTTCTACGTAAATATACGTTCATGTATAAGGTAAATATAAGACAGACTCCTTTAAGACCAGTACTGTCTGTCTTTGAGAGATGTCGATCGATCGATCGATCTCGTAGACTTGGAGTCAAATAAATGGAGTAAAGAAAGACAAAGACCAACTCTGGGTATCCGTTTTGCCGAGGTGTTGTTAACCCTTTAAGTTCCAATAGTGTCCAAATTCTCGCAACTTATTCTTTAAGGAAATGTATGGAGATCATTTTGGAGAATTTGTATGTGGATACTGGGGCTTAAAGGGTTAAGTATTACATGAGGTACCATATCATACCGTAAATCCTCTATTGACCCCCTCCCCGCCAGGCTTATTTATTCCAAACTTATATAGATGGGGGGTTTATTTAATTTAGCGACGACAATGGCATTAGTTCTCCATAAAGAACTAGAATGCAAAGGGGAAAAGCTCAACTACAAGAAGTTAGAGGTTATACAACCGAGTATTGAAAACAAATCTGAACTTCCAACACATGAATAAACCATCCTGAATAAGTCCAAGTAGAGGTTTACAGTTGTGATTGATTAATACAGTCTATCATTTATTAGTGAAGACTAATGAGGGGAAGGGGGGCTTATTAACTCCCCCCCCTGAAAAGGGGGGCTTATTTGAGAGGGGGCTTAATAGAGGATTTATGGTAGTTGCTGGTCACATCTTCGGAACATTTGTTTATTATTTGAACCCACTTTCAAATTATTCCTTTTTTTTAAAGTCACCTACTTGTTTATTTAAAACTGTTTTGTATTTATTTTCAGATACAAGTCAGGCAAGAACAAGTGGTTTTTCCAGAAGTTGAGGTTCTAAAAAGCAACCTTGTAAAAAGTAATAAAGCTCAATTTCAAATGTATCTTTGTTTTCATTCTTTTCTCAATTCCCTGGCGTAGGTTGGTGACTGAAATATAGCCCTTTGAATTTTACAGTTCTACCAAAATGTACCATTACCTGCACAACAGTAATAGTAATATTTATTAGGTTGTAAAAATTACAGTTGTATGTGTTTTAACCCGTGTTTCCCTTAACCTGCGTAGGTAGCGAAATGGTTTTGTTCGGGGAATGCTGAAGCTGCGAAAGAACATGCTTCAAAACCACTAGCTGGGCAGGCTTTGTTTCTCTGTGTAATTTTTGATGTCGATCTCAGTGTAAAATTACCTTTGGATTCATTATACCTTCACAAGTAAAATAAACACGTGTTGATCACATCCGATGTCAGTAAACCCTGAGTATTACACGTTTGCTAAACGACCTAACCCGTACAAGAAACAACTTAAGAAGTAGGCAAAAAGACTTGTTGGCAAAACAAGTCACCCTATCAGACAAGGGGCGTTTTTTTTAGAGAGGGGCTTCTAATACAAAATTAACATTGTAGGGGGCCGTCAATTGGGCAAGAGGCGTTTATTTGAGATGGGACATCAATAGACCTTATTCACAATATCCGCCATCACTGCATGCGTTTTAGGATTGATGAGATAAAAGCAATGTCACGTGGTATCTTAGGGGCAAACAAGTGATAAAATTTGCAAATACAGCTAGTTTTACAATATATGTAGATTGTAGTTTGTGGATAATATTATAAGTTTTAAAATATTTGTACATACAAAGAATAAATGTCTGATCTCGTTAAAACGTGGCCACTAGATTTTTGCCTGGCTCCAGGCCAGTCCGGTGTCGAAAAAAGTAGGAGGCTTGCTGTCGTGGTCAGTGCAGCTGGATAGCCCAGGGACTGCCTTAAGTGTCATTGTCAGAGAAAACCGGGCAGGGGCCACGGATCGAGGTCGGCCGATTCCTTTCAAATTCCTACCACAGATTACCTTTCTCATATGATTGTAAAATATTCCCTTTTTAATCTGATTGGCGTTTTTTCATGTGAGTTTAACTACCCCCCTTGTTTTTGGCTAATTTGCATAAGATAGCCGAGTCAATTTGGGGTAACTTGTGCAAGTTATTTCTCCTACCTCTTGCTAGTTTTCTCTGCATTTTTTATTTATTTAGATTATCTGAGATTCGATCCAATTGTATTCATGTGATGAATGAATCTGGATTCTTCTTGCGTCTTTGGCGAGCATGCAAATTTCCGTCTCATGTGTCTTTGGCAGATTCGCCAATTATAAGCCATTTTTAACTTACATTTTCTCAAAACTGCGCGGATAAAATTTCAAATCAAATTGGTTTTGGCACAGTCCATTTATAACTGTTTAATGTTCGGTAAGTTTTAGATTGGGATCTCCGAATCCTTTTGCAAGATTGACCACGAAAGTGCGCCCAGATCGGCAATAGCAACATGAAATTTCCCGCCATTTTTTACGTACCAGACAGCCTTGGCGAGCACGCTTGTTCGAATACTTGTGTTTCAATGTTCTCAGTCTGCTGTTTCATTGAGCCTGACAAAGTTTAAAAGTTAGTTTGCGCAAAATTTTTTAACATACCCTACAGCTTTTGCACGTGTTTATTAGCAATATTTGCCGCGAAATGTAAACATTACTTTCAACTCGATTGAGTTTCACATGCGATGTTTCCTGCAAGATTTACCCCTAAATATTGAACATAAAATCTAGTTTGCGTGTGTTTGTGTCTAATTTACGTCTAAAAATGTCTAGGAAAATCCGTCGATATTGTTACGGAGGGACAGAATTAGCGTGACTAAACAAAAATTTCGTATCTGATAACAAACGTAATGTAATTTGAGCCGATACTCTGCCTTCACCAGAGGATTTTTATCGCGCGCAGCGGGATGCTTCCGTTTCGGCTGCAGGCCGACAGATCTTTGACCGAAGGCGAAGCCGCGAGAAAAAAGCTTTTTCGCGTGGGTCACTATCTTGAAGACTTCACCGAACCGGAAACCGCGCATAAAAAGTCTCTGGGGCACCCAGGGATATTGAACCGCTGTTTTGGAAAAGATAGTACGTATATTGACGATGAGTGTTCCCTACGGAACACAAGTCTAGACAAAATAGAGAGCTAAAAATAACTGTGGAAAAGGCAAATAACTTTCACTCTACTACTGATCAAATTCAAGGCTGAGATGTCAGAAATAGAGATCACTTTCTTGTTTTTTTTTCTTTTAACATGTATGTCAAACACTTCTATCATGAGCCCCTGGCTCGGGAGACTTGGGCAACCACTCCCCGTGTTTTTGACGTAAAATAAATTACCTTACCTTACCTTACCTTACACAAAGTGTGCAAAGGGGTTGGATTCAACAAGGAACCAAACCTAGACGTGCAAAGACATCATAAACCAACCAGGAGCCCATGCCTTTCACGTACTCATGTCAACCATCAGGCGTGAAAAAATGCTTCATGACCCTTCATTAAAGGACAACTGCTCAAAGGTCTAAGGACTGATTCATCTCAGACCACTTTGAGAAAATATCCAAAATTTAGAAAATCGCCTGATAGAAAGCTAGAGACTACCCTGTCCCTATTGTGAGAAAATACTTCTCTGATTTAAAATTCGCCGACTGGAAAACATCCCTTCAACAGAGCAACAAATCCAAGGTGGGGGAACACATATCACTTGGGATATGTGTTTCCGATGTGAGGGAACACATTTCACTTGGGATATGTGTTTCCCAGGTGGGGGAACACAAATCACTAGTGATATGTGTTTCCCAGGTGGGGGAACACATATCACTAGTGATAAGTGTTTTCCAGGTGGGGGAACACAAATCACTAGTGATATGTATTTCCCAGGTGGGGGAACACAAATCACTAGTGATATGCATTTCCGACCAGTTTCCCAGGTAGGAGAGCACATATCACTAGTGATATGTGTTTCCCAGGTGGGGGAACACAAATCACTAGATATGTGTTTCCCAGGTTGGGGAACACATATCATTAGGGATATGTGTTTCCCAGGTGGGGGAACACAAGTCACTAGTGATAAGTGTTTCCCAGGTGGGGGAACACAAATCACTAGAGATATGTGTTTCTCAGGTTGGAACACAAATCACTAGTGATATGTGTTTCCCAGGCGGTGGAACACAACGCACTAGTGAGATGTGTTTCCCAGGTGGGGGAACACAAATCACTAGATATGTGTTTCCCAGGTTGGGGAACACATATCATTAGGGATATGTGTTTCCCAGGTGGGGGAACACAAGTCACTAGTGATAAGTGTTTCCCAGGTGGGGGAACACAAATCACTAGAGATATGTGTTTCTCAGGTTGGAACACAAATCACTAGTGATATGTGTTTCCCAGGCGGTGGAACACAACGCACTAGTGAGATGTGTTTCCCAGGTGGGGGAACACAAATTACTAGTGATGTATGTTTCCCAGGAGGGGGAACACAAATCACTAGTGATATGTGGAAATCAACATGACGCCATTTGTGTAACTAAACATATGCTGTTATTGAAGCGCGGATGAGATTTCTCTACGGGAATTCATCGTTAGAAGGCATCAATTTCAGTTCGAAAGGAGAATAGACAAAGGCAGTTAAAGAAGTGCGTGAAGGAAAAGGCCTGTTATCAGATGAGTTTTACTGACTGGTTCAGAAGAAGTGTCATCTTTCAACGGCTTGTTGGTTTTACTCGCCAGAAGAAAGAAATTAGAAAAAATCACTGCGCTGCCTGTGTGCTTGTTATCTGCTGGTTGACCCGCGTTATCAACGGCAAGAGAATTGAAGACGAAGCAATCCATAACTTTTTGGCTATTTTCGGTTGAGGACTTCTTCTTACTGGTTATAAAACCGCCAGGAACTTACTTTAATAATAAATTGTTGCCTTCTTGCAGATCTTCGAAGTACAGCTCTTTCCCCGTTACCAGCGTTCTTTTGTCCACTTGTGTGTGCTCCGCTAGAATTCAATTCGTCCTGATAGAAATTCAGAGTGTTGGCAAAGTGTTTTATTTTTTCTTTGACAAATATTCCATTGAAATTTGCGAAGAGCCGCTACATTTCTTATTAAATAGTTTTCTAGCCCCGGATTTCTTCAGCAACAACTTGAACAGATTTATGCTGGATTTTATGTAACTCGGTACGCGTCGTTGCAACTTTCAAGGAAGACTCCTTCAATGGACCGCAGCCATTTGAACTTCTTTTATCAATAGTACCTTTACTTTAGATTTTTTTTTTTAGGAAAACAAAATAAAAACAGTGTGAGACTAGATACGACTAGAATACATGCATCGTGGCAAAACTTATTTAACAGCTAGTCATTCACAGTTGCGTTATTTTTGTCATTAAATTAGTGGCTTCCTTGCAGGCGTTCCCCTCCTTCCTCCTCCCTCGCGCGAGGTCTCGCGCCCTAATTCCCTTCCCGGCTTCCATTTCGAACACCTGCCACGCAGGACATACTTAGCCGGAAGAAATACTGTGGGAAAATGGCACCTTGTACAAAACTAACAACGGCTAAGAGAAATCTTTAAAGAGCCTCTCCCCAAGTTTTATACCTGGTAAACTGAGATACGTCCGACCAAGGGAGTCACAGGAGACCCAAGGGGATTGCAGTGTAAGTCATTTTCCCCTTTCCCCTATCCCTTGTCATGACGCAAGTTAAAGGAAAGCCATAAAGTTCCCTTCACATCGATATCTCTCTATTCCCAAAATTTCATTTTCTCCCTCCTCCCTACATTTTCGCTCCGATTTCTCCCTTCTCTCTACGTTTGCTCCATATTATGTACCTCCCCCCTCTATTTAAGGTGAAAGAGCAATTCTAAAACACTGCTAAAATAAACTAACGAACAAGTGGCAAATCCGTAAAAATCACTTTTAGTGTTAACTTAAACTAATATCATCTAAGACTAAATAAATATCACATCATATATCATGGTATTAAAAAGTCTCCCAGTTCATTACCCAGCTATTTTAAGGACGCGGCAGGGTAATTCGCGCTTGAGAAGTTGAAGTCAAAGCAAGCACACAGGCAAAGGAGGCTTTCAATTTATACAAAGAGTTGCCGCTTAGAATTTTCGTAGCTGTGCCCACACTACAACTAAGGGCGGTTTCCAGAAGTCAGAACTGGCTGGTGGGACCAGTCACTTTGACAAAGAGATAAGCTTTTTCCAAGAGTTTTTGCTGAAAACCGTCTCTTTCGATTGATTAAAAACCAAGGGAATGGTCAGGTCGCTCAGTTCTGACAAATGGAAATTTGCCGAAATACCCTCCAATTCCCGCAAAAAAGCTCAGATGTTAATTGTCAATTCTTAACTTAGCTCTAAATCTTTTTAATATTGACAGCAAAAAGCAACCCTCTAAAACGGATGTATTTGCGTTGCATTTGATTCTTTTTTTAATTTTTTATTACAAGTCTTCAAATTTTTGACTCCAGAAATTTACTCTCCGATAAGGTGGACTTGGCCTTAGAGTGCATATCTATACGAATTCGGATATGCTTTTATACTGACATACTTTTTTATACGAATCAGCCTTTTTTACACGAAACCATCCACTCGGATGCACGCTGCCGAAACCGCTTGCTTTTTTAACCTTTCTCCAGGGCGGTTTAAGGCTCAGTCGACCACAAAATCCCTGGAATAAAAACCCATCGGACGGTTTCATATGGAAATAATCGAACTATCGTGGACGAGGCCTACAATAAACAAAAACATATACGCGTTTTTTTATCATTTATTTGATGGTTTATCATTTGCACGTAGTTCTGATCGCAATACGTTATGCTAAAAAAGGGAACAGATATGTAAATAATTATACTTCGAAGGTTTTTTTTCAATACAATAGATTCTCATTAATTTTTGCGAGTACCAAAATAGAATAATTAGTCGACTTTATTCACCCATGCGCAGATAACCCCAAATTGATTTTTGAAATTTCTTAACGGCATCGCAGTTTCCAGCTAGTCTCTCCTGAACGATCATGGATCGCTTGTATTTAACGATGCCTGATGACAGTTACTGCTCTAAAAAATGTTCGTTCTATTGCAAGGTATAACATTAGAACTGTACCAGAAACACAGTGAAGAAATTCAACTCGCGAAGCAATCTGGAAATTTGAAAGTGTAAGTGTTACAGCTATTGCTAATACTGACACCATCATCATCATCTCTTGTCTTTCTCTTGTCTAAACGAATTGCCAAAGAGTTGCAAACTGCACGCTAGTTCATAGACTGTGAATTTCTCTACTAAAACCTTCCCGGGGTGTTTTATTTTAATCGGCGGTTTGCTTTTTCGTTTACCTCAGTTTTGAGTTATCCTACCGCAAGTAAAATTTGGTGGTTGACAGATAAAGAAACTGCGTAACGAAGGGATGATTAGCCTGAATTTCATCCGATTACTTCGAGTCATTATTACGACTCGAAACAATCGGATGAATTTTAGGCTAAGGGATGATCAGCTTATGGTAGAAAAAACAAACAGAAAATTTGTAGAGGTAACTATCCAAGTAAAAAGTCACCTTTACGCGGACAATCATAAACTGGCAGAAGGATAAAACAGGTTTTAATTTGGTGATGGAAAATTTGTTATTTTCAGTATATCTAGGATACATATAGGTTTCTATAACTTCATCACACAGTTATATTAATTAGACCTGGCCGCGAGCTGAAGTTTGATTTTCTCTGGACAATATTTGCTGCTGAGCGATTTTACGTTAGGCAATGTAATAATTAGTTATATGAGCATTATTCCAATGAGAAAATAGGCTGCCACTTAAAGTTGTTAATACCTTTAAATTTACTTCAATGTTTTTTAAACTGATTATTAAAAGTCAAACACATAAGAGCAAAATGGGACATTGGTTTTAGAGAACAAAAAGTAGAAATTATATCGTCACAAGTCAGTTAGTTGTCTTCTTAGCCTGCATATCATTCTCTAAAATGAAAATCATTTCCTTCAATTTTTTGCTTACTGACGAGAGTCGTCCAAATTTTTATTTACGTACCTTTGCATTGTTTGGTTATCAACGCTTCAAACCAATTCTTTTGTTTTTTTCAAAGTGTCTCGGCAAAACAGTGAAGCATTTAGAGAGCACCCAGGCCCTCGGACAAATTTTTTAAGATACTTGGATTTTCTCCGGTCCAATATAGGCATATGCCACCCAAAAAGGGTATGGTTTTTGCGCTTTTTCGGTTTAAAGACGAGTATAAACTTTGTTCATTTTGGTTTGGATTCGGGTATGGTTTACGGGGAAACTGCGGGAGTATAAGAACGTACTTGTCCTTTCAATTCCAAATGAATAAGAAGGGAAAAATGATATGCTAATATTAGCATATCATTTTAATTCTATGACAAAATTCATTCTGCCTAAAGGCCAGAACTGAAACTAAACAGGCTTGGAAAATGACATTTTTTGGTCTAAACCGGGATTTTCTTCCAGTCGCTTTGCGGTCGTAAATAATGCAAAAAACGGCCACCGTTCACCGTTCACCACACACTAGGGCTACACGGGAATCACGAGAGAGAGATTCAGCTTCTCAGTTTTTACTTTGCTATGTTGTTTTGCTCAGTACGTAAAATTTACTTTGTTTACTCTATTTAGGTAGCTCAATCTAAGAGAAGTGCAGTCATAAGTTGATCAAAACGTGCCCAGCACCCAAAACCGTCATGAAATGCTTTTAAAACGTAAGTGCCTGCAACAACACCTCCACTTCCGATCCCCTTAGCTTACCCCCCCCCCCCCCCCCGTCTTTCTCTTTCCTTTTGTAAAATCCTTACGACTTACTCCAATGAATTCACAACTATATATCTTCGTCAATCCAGGACATAAGACCCTGAAAAACGTGAGTCTGATTGTCCTCGCTTTGAATTAGATTTAAGCAATAGAAAACGTTTTCCGTGTTTGAATAGCCTGATATAAACACGAGAGGGGTTGGGAGAATTCGAGACAGTTATGCAAACCCGAGACGAAGTCGAGGGTTTGCATAACTGTCGAGAATTCTCCCACCCCTCGAGTGTTTATATCAGGATATGCAAACACAGGAAAAAAGTTTTCTATTGCTTTTATAAAATAACTTTCCCCAGAAAAAAAGCAAAACTCTTTTGTCTAAAGCATTGATTAAAAGAGAAATTCTTACCAGTCGCATAGTCTTGTACACGAAGCTTGTACGCGTAATCAGCCTTTGTTTTGCAAAAAAGATGCTTTCCAAAATACGGGTTTTTCTCGCTTAGAATGTCAGCTTAAGCGAAAAAAAATTGACACACCTTCTTTGTAACGATTTTCCAAGTTTCAGCCGACGAAGGAATGGGTAAATAGAGTAAACTTGTCGAGTTTTGAACTCGAAAACTTTTTCAAATTCGTGCTTGCGTGATTAGCGCGCGAAAAACAAAACATCTTGACGTCAAAACCATGTTTACATACTCTCATGCAAACACTCCTCTCGGCCAATCAGAGCGCGCGTACTATCTTAGTTATTTTATAATGCAATATTAATGCCTGGTTAAGGATTTTATCAGACTAGCTATTGTTAGGAGACACGGCCTGTGTTAGGTAATCACTGATTACAAAAACCTAACACGATAAAATTTTGACTGCCGGATAAAGAGTACTTCAAAAAATCGTATCCGAGTTCTTCTTATGTCATGCTTTAACTAATTTTTGTCAGGTTCATTCATGTAGGTGACAATCTCATTGATTGTTCAAAAAATGCGCCGTGACCCAACTTAAATAGGAGATTTTGAAAACATAAGTGCTTTTAACAACCTCGATCCCCATATTTCTTTAGTGACTTTATGAATTACCACTACTCAGGATACTGACTGTTAATGTTACTACAAACTTGATAAAATGGCTAATTTGGTAACTCCATCTTTTGTTCTTTGCTTTTTACGCAGTAGCAAACCGGCGAGCTCAAAATCATTCAAAATTGCTGAAATACCACTTTTGAGGCAATAGGACAACAATACACCGTAGGTAAGGTAATACAACGTTTACTTAACTTTGATCTATATACATAGTTAGCGATATATTGCTACAGAAAGATGAAGCAAACTTAACTGTGAATCCAAGTCATTTACCAATAAACAGATGGTTTGGGACCCTGTGGTATAGTACAAGCCGTATATCCTCGTCCCAGGGTCTTCTGGCGTCCCGGCCAATATGGCGGCGCAGGGTGGAAGCAAAGTAAACCTAATTTAGGCTTATAAAGTACCTACAACAATCTCGAAAAAGGACTCTGCAATATAAAAACCAAAACACCAAACAAGTCAATAGAATTAGAAAGTCAGGGCCGACGTAAAAGTAAGCTCAACAGTTGACAAAAGCCAGAAAAAGCTTAGCCTAACATGTTCAAGTCGACTGTCATGATCAGACGTACAAACGACCTGGCACTACCTATACTACAGGGAGGGTAGAGTGGAAAAGCTGGAAAAAAATTACTGCTCCTATTGTATGGTAGCTCGCTATCTTGTAAGGAAGTGTTGTGGGTCGGGGCTCCCCTGAATAGACCTTTTCACTGTTTAGGTTCGATGAAGGAGGTTCGATGTCCAATTATAAATCTTGGTATTTATATATTTATATGTAAGACCAGCAGAGCAAAATATGTGCTTTAATTTTGGTAAAAGACTAAATCGTTAAGCTTAATATATAGCTGATGTAACTCATGGAGCAAAATAACTAGCGGTAGACGAGCTTGAAAAATAATACTCAAGCTTAAAGGCTGTCTTATGGTCTTATGCACTGGCTTTTCCCTGGGATAGGACCCTGGGACAACAAGGGGGAATTGGAAAAAGGGGTGATGCCAAGGTGACAATTTTAAGCAAAGGTGAGGGAAATTTAACAGACAAAGTCCACTAGTTAAAGGCTTGTCATTGAAATAAAAAACGCACATATCCAATTGGTACAACTAGAGGAGACTTTTAATGAAACAACAGAACACTGTAAACTCAAACTCAGACTTTAGAGATATGTAAAGCAGTTCAAGTCAGTGAAGGTTCGAGTTACTGCTGTCCATTGAAGACTTAATTTCCCGTGTTCATAATTTTTTAGCAATTCATTATACGGTACAGTACAGTAGAAATAAAAGTTATCTCATAAGAAACTGTAACACGTTAGTGCATTCTTATTCTGATGATCTTGTCTGCATTACTCATGATGTAGATGAATAACTATCAATTCAGCCATAATCTCTTCCAGGGCTCATAATTAATTTTTTGGATAACTAACCCTTCAGGTTAGTGGGCATAAATTTTGCCAACCAAATTATCAGGTTTGTTATCCAAGAATCTCAGTGTTTTTAAAGTTACAATAATTATATCAACTATCGAAAATTGTGCTACTAAATGAGGAAAACTTATGGACAGATTGTTTCAAAACATGATTTGTTTAAACTCATCAAAATGTTGTTTTGTTTCTTGATCTTCCTTTTCTTCGTCACAAATTTTGGGTAGCAACCTTTAATTTTCTGAAAAACTACCAATTGAAGAATCTTTGCATCTGATCTGATCACAAATTTTGGGCAGTGACCATTAATTTTCTAAAAAAACTATCAATTGAAAGGATCTTTGCATCTCATCAGGTTTCACAAATGAACCACTTCCAAACATTAATGCAAAAACACAAGATGGTGGAGGTATATTAAGGTTGTGTCCATATCCCCTCAACCAACAAAAGCCCACTTATCTTTGGTCACCTTTAGTTTCATGAAATGCGGGTTTTTAATGTTACTCGATTATAATTATATGCTATATCATTTGAAACAATTACTGTGTAAGATAGAAAACAATCTTATACAAGAAAGAAACGCGTCAGCCTTTTGTGAAAATTGATCTTCATTTGCAAGAAGAATTGCTGTGAATTGAATGAAACCACTTATGTGACAGTAATTTTTACTAACCATGATGGGTTACTTCGGCACATTTTTAGTAACCAAACATTGGAAACTACTAACCATTGGTTAACACACTACTGTTAATTTCGAGCCCTGTGTTCAGTCCATTGTATTCTCTGACGTGGTCTCCCCTGGTTGGTACAGGGTCCTTCCCTGGAAGATGCCAGTGATGTGCATTAGTCACAGTGCTGGATCCCATACTTTAAAAATTTAGAATGGCATGGTAACATGCTATAATAATACTATTGTATTAACATTCAGTAAATTGACAACCTTATTAAGCTTAAACTACTACTTCCTCTCCAACAGTTAATTTTATCTCTTTAAGTTTATAATACAACCTGTGGGTGAGTGCTTGAGCTGCCTATTAGATTGTTAGTATCAGACCGTAACTAAATTAAGTTCATTTTTTTATCACTCAGAGATCAGAGGCACAAATTAGAGGATTTGACAACCAAGAATTAAAAAAGGTAAATACAAAATTTAAATAACATATTCGTTTTACATGCATGTACGTACAATATTATCCAATCTAGCAATTATAACAGTGAAAAAGATACCCCACTCAAACAGGCAAAAAAATATCAGTTTAAAACCTTTCAGATCAACAACTGGGATGCATGCCAGTTTCATGTTTAGATTATCATTATTATTAAGAAATATACACATAGGTCAACTCGGATTCCAGCCTGCCAAACAATAGGAGACAGGTGCTCCCTGAAAAATTACCTGGAAAGTCTAATATTTATAAAAGAAATTCTATACGTAGGTCAAATGGGATTCTATCCAAGCAAACAACTGGGACGCAGAAAGATAACAGAAACTTTAGGTCATCTGAGATTCCGACCCAGCAACAAGGTAGGCTGGTTCTCCGTGAACTAATAAGTAACAATTCAGTCATTAAAACTTAGTAAACTGGGATTCAAGCCCAGCAAGCAAGGGAGACAGGAGCTCCCTGAAATAATACTTCAGAAAGTGATGCATGGAATAAACTCTTAAAACTAAATAAACTGGGATTCCAACCCAGCAAGCAAGGGAGACAGAGGCTCCCTGGACTGATATTTCAGTCAATGATAGATGAAACTTACATTTAAAACTAGATAAACTGGGATTCCAACCCAGCAAGCAAGGGAGACAGAGGCTCCCTGGACTGATACTTCAGTCAATGATAGATGAAACTTACTATTAAAACTAGATAAACTGGGATTCCAACCCAGCAAGCAAGGGAGACAGAGGCTCCCTGGACTGATACTTCAGTCAATGATAGATTAAAATTGCTTTTAAAACTAGATAAACTGGGATTCCAACCCAGCAAGCAAGGGAGACAGAGGCTCCCTGGACTGATACTTCAGTCAATGATAGATGAAACTTACTATTAAAACTAGATAAACTGGGATTCCAACCCAGCAAGCAAGGGAGACAGAGGCTCCCTGGACTGATACTTCAGTCAATGATAGATGAAACTTACTTTTAAAACTAGATAAACTGGGATTCCAACCCAGCAAGAAAGGGAGACAGAGGCTCCCTGAACTGATACTTCAGTCAATGATAGAGGAAACTTACTATTAAAACTAGACAAACTGGGATTCCAACCCAGCAACCAAGGGAGACAGAGGCTCCCTGGACTGATACTTCAGTCAATGATAGATGAAACTTACTTTTAAAACTAGATAAACTGGGATTCCAACCCAGCAAGCAAGGGAGACAGAGGCTCCCTGGACTGATACTTCAGTCAATGATAGATGAAACTTACTATTAAAACTAGATAAACTGGGATTCCAACCCAGCAAGCAAGGGAGACAGAGGCTCCCTGGACTGATATTTCAGTCAATGATAGATGAAACTTACTATTAAAACTAGATAAACTGGGATTCCAACCCAGCAAGCAAGGGAGACAGAGGCTCCCTGGACTGATACTTCAGTCAATGATAGATGAAACTTACTATTAAAACTAGATAAACTGGGATTCCAACCCAGCAAGCAAAGGAGACAGAGGCTCCCTGGACTGATACTCCAGTCAATGATAGATTAAAATTGCTTTTAAGACTAGATAAACTGGGATTCCAACCCAGCAAGAAAGGGAGACAGAGGCTCCCTGGTCTGATACTTCAGTCAATGATAGATGAAACTTACTATTAAAACTAGATAAACTGGGATTCCAACCCAGCAAGCAAGGGAGACAGAGGCTCCCTGGACTGATACTTCAGTCAATGATAGATAAAACTTACTATTAAAACTAGATAAACTGGGATTCCAACCCAGCAAGCAAGGGAGACAGAGGCTCCCCGGACTGATACTTCAGTCAATGATAGATGAAACTTACTTTCAAAACTAGATAAACTGGGATTCCAACCTAGCAAGCAAGCAAGGGAGACAGAGGCTCCCTGGACTGATACTTCAGTCAATGATAGATTAAAATTGCTTTTAAAACTAGATAAACTGGGATTCCAACCCAGCAAGGAAGGGAGACAGAGGCTCCCTGGACTAATACTTCAGTCAATGATAGATGAAACTTACTATTAAAACTAGATAAACTGGGATTCCAACCCAGCAAGCAAGGGAGACAGAGGCTCCCCGGACTGATACTTCAGTCAATGATAGATGAAACTTACATTTAAAACTAGATAAACTGGGATTCCAACCCACCAAGCAAGGGAGACAGAGGCTCCCTGGACTGATACTTCAGTCAATGATAGATGAAACTTACTATTAAAACTAGAAAAACTGGGATTCAAACCCAGCAAGCAAGGGAGACAGAGGCTCCCTGGACTGATACTTCAGTCAATGATAGATTAAAATTGCTTTTAAAACTAGATAAACTGGGATTCCAACCCAGCAAGCAAGGGAGACAGAGGCTCCCTGGACTGATACTTCCGTCAATGATAGATGAAACTTAATTTTAAAACTAGATACACTGGCATTCCAACCCAGCAAGCAAGGGAGACAGAGGCTCCCTGGACTGATACTTCAGTCAATGATAGATAAAACTTACTATTAAAACTAGACAAACTGGGATTCCAACCCAGCAAGCAAGGGAGACAGAGGCTCCCTGGACTGATATTTCAGTCAATGATAGATGAAACTTACTTTTAAAACTAGATAAACTGGGATTCCAACCCAGCAAGCAAGGGAGACAGAGGCTCCCTGGACTGATACTTCAGTCAATGATAGATGAAACTTACTATTAAAACTAGATAAACTGGGATTCCAACCCAGCAAGCAAGGGAGACAGAGGCTCCCTGGACTGATATTTCAGTCAATGATAGATGAAACTTACTTTTAAAACTAGATAAACTGGGATTCCAACCCAGCAAGCAAGGGAGACAGAGGCTCCCTGGACTGATACTTCAGTCAATGATAGATGAAACTTACTATTAAAACTAGATAAACTGGGATTCCAACCCAGCAAGCAAGGGAGACAGAGGCTCCCTGGACTGATACTTCAGTCAATGATAGATGAAACTCACTATTAAAACTAGATAAACTGGGATTCCAACCCAGCAAGCAAGGGAGACAGAGGCTCCCTGGACTGATATTTCAGTCAATGATAGATGAAACTTACTATTAAAACTAGATAAACTGGGATTCCAACCCAGCAAGCAAGGGAGACAGAGGCTCCCTGGACTGATACTTCAGTCAATGATAGATGAAACTTACTATTAAAACTAGATAAACTGGGATTCCAACCCAGCAAGCAAGGGAGACAGAGGCTCCCTGGACTGATACTTCAGTCAATGATAGATTAAAATTGCTTTTAAGACTAGATAAACTGGGATTCCAACCCAGCAACAAAGGGAGACAGAGGCTCCCTGGTCTGATACTTCACTCAATGATAGATGAAACTTACTATTAAAACTAGATAAACTGGGATTCCAACCCAGCAAGCAAGGGAGACAGAGGCTCCCTGGACTGATACTTCAGTCAATGATAGATAAAACTTACTATTAAAACTAGATAAACTGGGATTCCAACCCAGCAAGCAAGGGAGACAGAGGCTCCCCGGACTGATACTTCAGTCAATGATAGATGAAACTTACTTTTAAAACTAGATAAACTGGGATTCCAACCTAGCAATCAAGCAAGGGAGACAGAGGCTCCCTGGACTGATACTTCAGTCAATGATAGATTAAAATTGCTTTTAAAACTAGATAAACTGGGATTCCAACCCAGCAAGGAAGGGAGACAGAGGCTCCCTGGACTGATACTTCAGTCGATGATAGATGAAACTTACTATTAAAACTAGATAAACTGGGATTCCAACCCAGCAAGCAAGGGAGACAGAGGCTCCCCGGACTGATACTTCAGTCAATGATACATGAAACTTACTTTTAAAACTAGATAAACTGGGATTCCAACCCAGCAAGCAAGCAAGGGAGACAGAGGCTCCCTGGACTGATACTTCAGTCAATGATAGATTAAAATTGCTTTTAAAACTAGATAAACTGGGATTCCAACCCAGCAAGGAAGGGAGACAGAGGCTCCCTGGACTGATACTTCAGTAAATGATAGATGAAACTTACTATTAAAACTAGATAAACTGGGATTCCAACCCAGCAAGCAAGGGAGACAGAGGCTCCCTGGACTGATACTTCAGTCAATGATAGATGAAACTTACTATTAAAACTAGATAAACTGGGATTCCAACCCAGCAAGCAAGGGAGACAGAGGCTCCCTGGACTGATACTTCAGTCAATGATAGATGAAACTTACTTTTAAAACTAGATAAACTGGGATTCCAACCCAGCAAGCAAGGGAGACAGAGGCTCCCTGGACTGATACTTCAGTCAATGATAGATGAAACTTACTATTAAAACTAGATAAACTGGGATTCCAACCCAGCAAGCAAGCAAGGGAGACAGAGGCTCCCTGGACTGATACTTCAGTCAATGATAGATTAAAATTCCTTTAAAACTAGATAAACTGGGATTCCAACCTAGCAAGCAACGGAGACAGAGGCTCCCTGGACTGATACTTCAGTCAATGATAGATGAAACTTACTATTAAAACTAGATAAACTGGCATTCCAACCCAGCAAGCAAGGGAGACAGAGGCTCCCTGGACTGATACTTCAGTCAATGATAGATGAAACTTACTATTAAAACTAGATAAACTGGGATTCCAACCTAGCAAGCAAGCAAGGGAGACAGAGGCTCCCTAGACTGATACCTCAGTCAATGATAGATTAAAATTGCTTTTAAAACTAGATAAACTGGGATTCCAACCCAGCGAGAAAGGGAGACAGAGGCTCCCTGGACTGATACTTCAGTCAATGATAGATGAAACTTACTATTAAAACTAGATAAACTGGGATTCCAACCCAGCAAGCAAGGGAGACAGAGGCTCCCTGGACTGATACTTCAGTCAATGATAGATGAAGCATACTATTAAAACTAGATAAACTGGGATTCCAACCCAGCAAGCAAGGGAGACAGAGGCTCCCTGGACTGATACTTCAGTCAATGATAGATGAAACTTACTATTAAAACTAGATAAACTGGGATTCCAACCCAGCAAGCAAGGGAGACAGAGGATCCCTGGACTGATACTTCAGTCAATGATAGATGAAACTTACTTTTAAAACTAGATAAACTGGGATTCCAACCCAGCAAGAAAGGGAGACAGAGGCTCCCTGGACTGATACTTCAGTCAATGTTAGATGAAACTTACTTTTAAAACTAGATAAACTGGGATTCCAACCCAGCAAGCAAGGGAGACAGAGGCTCCCTGGACTGATACTTCCGTCAATGATAGATGAAACTTAATTTTAAAACTAGATACACTGGCATTCCAACCCAGCAAGCAAGGGAGACAGAGGCTCCCTGGACTGATACTTCAGTCAATGATAGATAAAACTTACTATTAAAACTAGACAAACTGGGATTCCAACCCAGCAAGCAAGGGAGACAGAGGCTCCCTGGACTGATATTTCAGTCCATGATAGATGAAACTTACTTTTAAAACTAGATAAACTGGGATTCCAACCCAGCAAGCAAGGGAGACAGAGGCTCCCTGGACTGATACTTCAGTCAATGATAGATGAAACTTACTATTAAAACTAGATAAACTGGGATTCCAACCCAGCAAGCAAGGGAGACAGAGGCTCCCTGGACTGATATTTCAGTCAATGATAGATGAAACTTACTTTTAAAACTAGATAAACTGGGATTCCAACCCAGCAAGCAAGGGAGACAGAGGCTCCCTGGACTGATACTTCAGTCAATGATAGATGAAACTTACTATTAAAACTAGATAAACTGGGATTCCAACCCAGCAAGCAAGGGAGACAGAGGCTCCCTGGACTGATACTTCAGTCAATGATAGATGAAACTCACTATTAAAACTAGATAAACTGGGATTCCAACCCAGCAAGCAAGGGAGACAGAGGCTCCCTGGACTGATATTTCAGTCAATGATAGATGAAACTTACTATTAAAACTAGATAAACTGGGATTCCAACCCAGCAAGCAAGGGAGACAGAGGCTCCCTGGACTGATACTTCAGTCAATGATAGATGAAACTTACTATTAAAACTAGATAAACTGGGATTCCAACCCAGCAAGCAAGGGAGACAGAGGCTCCCTGGACTGATACTTCAGTCAATGATAGATTAAAATTGCTTTTAAGACTAGATAAACTGGGATTCCAACCCAGCAACAAAGGGAGACAGAGGCTCCCTGGTCTGATACTTCACTCAATGATAGATGAAACTTACTATTAAAACTAGATAAACTGGGATTCCAACCCAGCAAGCAAGGGAGACAGAGGCTCCCTGGACTGATACTTCAGTCAATGATAGATAAAACTTACTATTAAAACTAGATAAACTGGGATTCCAACCCAGCAAGCAAGGGAGACAGAGGCTCCCCGGACTGATACTTCAGTCAATGATAGATGAAACTTACTTTTAAAACTAGATAAACTGGGATTCCAACCTAGCAATCAAGCAAGGGAGACAGAGGCTCCCTGGACTGATACTTCAGTCAATGATAGATTAAAATTGCTTTTAAAACTAGATAAACTCGGATTCCAACCCAGCAAGGAAGGGAGACAGAGGCTCCCTGGACTGATACTTCAGTCGATGATAGATGAAACTTACTATTAAAACTAGATAAACTGGGATTCCAACCCAGCAAGCAAGGGAGACAGAGGCTCCCCGGACTGATACTTCAGTCAATGATACATGAAACTTACTTTTAAAACTAGATAAACTGGGATTCCAACCCAGCAAGCAAGCAAGGGAGACAGAGGCTCCCTGGACTGATACTTCAGTCAATGATAGATTAAAATTGCTTTTAAAACTAGATAAACTGGGATTCCAACCCAGCAAGGAAGGGAGACAGAGGCTCCCTGGACTGATACTTCAGTAAATGATAGATGAAACTTACTATTAAAACTAGATAAACTGGGATTCCAACCCAGCAAGCAAGGGAGACAGAGGCTCCCTGGACTGATACTTCAGTCAATGATAGATGAAACTTACTATTAAAACTAGATAAACTGGGATTCCAACCCAGCAAGCAAGGGAGACAGAGGCTCCCTGGACTGATACTTCAGTCAATGATAGATGAAACTTACTTTTAAAACTAGATAAACTGGGATTCCAACCCAGCAAGCAAGGGAGACAGAGGCTCCCTGGACTGATACTTCAGTCAATGATAGATGAAACTTACTATTAAAACTAGATAGACTGGGATTCCAACCCAGCAAGCAAGCAAGGGAGACAGAGGCTCCCTGGACTGATACTTCAGTCAATGATAGATTAAAATTCCTTTAAAACTAGATAAACTGGGATTCCAACCTAGCAAGCAACGGAGACAGAGGCTCCCTGGACTGATACTTCAGTCAATGATAGATGAAACTTACTATTAAAACTAGATAAACTGGCATTCCAACCCAGCAAGCAAGGGAGACAGAGGCTCCCTGGACTGATACTTCAGTCAATGATAGATGAAACTTACTATTAAAACTAGATAAACTGGGATTCCAACCTAGCAAGCAAGCAAGGGAGACAGAGGCTCCCTAGACTGATACCTCAGTCAATGATAGATTAAAATTGCTTTTAAAACTAGATAAACTGGGATTCCAACCCAGCAAGAAAGGGAGACAGAGGCTCCCTGGACTGATACTTCAGTCAATGATAGATGAAACTTACTATTAAAACTAGATAAACTGGGATTCCAACCCAGCAAGCAAGGGAGACAGAGGCTCCCTGGACTGATACTTCAGTCAATGATAGATGAAGCATACTATTAAAACTAGATAAACTGGCATTCCAACCCAGCAAGCAAGGGAGACAGAGGCTCCCTGGACTGATACTTCAGTCAATGATAGATGAAACTTACTATTAAAACTAGATAAACTGGGATTCCAACCCAGCAAGCAAGGGAGACAGAGGCTCCCTGGACTGATACTTCAGTCAATGATAGATGAAACTTACTTTTAAAACTAGATAAACTGGGATTCCAACCCAGCAAGAAAGGGAGACAGAGGCTCCCTGGACTGATACTTCAGTCAATGATAGATGAAACTTACTTTTAAAACTAGATAAACTGGGATTCCAACCCAGCAAGCAAGGGAGACAGAGGCTCCCTGGACTGATACTTCAGTCAATGATAGATGAAACTTACTATTAAAACTAGATAAACTGGGATTCCAACCCAGCAAGCAAGGGAGACAGAGACTCCCTGGACTGATACTTCAGTCAATGATAGATTAAACTTACTTTTAAAACTAGATAAACTGGGATTCCAACCCAGCAAGAAAGAGAGACAGAGGCTCCCTGGACTGATACTTCAGTCAATGATAGATGAAACTTACTTTTAAAACTAGATAAACTGGCATTCCAACCCAGCAAGCGAGGGAGATAGAGGCTCCCTGGACTGATACTTCAGTCAATGATAGATGAAACTTACTATTAAAACTAGATAAACTGGGATTCCAACCCAGCAAGCAAGGGAGACAGAGGCTTCCTGGACTAATACTTCAGTCAATGATAGATGAAACTTACTTTTAAAACTAGATAAACTGGGATTCCAACCCAGCAAGCAAGGGAGACAGAGGCTCCCTGGACTGATACTTCAGTCAATGATAGATGAAACTTACTATTAAAACTAGATAAACTGGGATTCCAACCCAGCAAGCAAGGGAGACAGAGGCTCCCTGGACTGATACTTCAGTCAATGATAGATGAAACTTACTATTAAAACTAGATAAACTGGGATTCCAACCCAGCAAGCAAGGGAGACAGAGGCTCCCTGGACTGATACTTCAGTAAATGATACATGAAACTTACTATTAAAACTAGATAAACTGGGATTCCAACCCAGCAAGCAAGGGAGACAGAGGCTCCCTGGACTGATACTTCAGTCAATGAAAGATGAAACTTACTATTAAAACTAGATAAACTGGGATTCCAACCCAGCAAGCAAGGGAGACAGAGGCAACCTGGACTGATACTTCAGTCAATGATAGATGAAACTTACTTTTAAAACTAGATAAACTGGGATTCCAACCCAGCAAGCAAGGGAGACAGAGGCTCCCTGGACTGATACTTCAGTCAATGATAGATGAAACTTACTATTAAAACTAGATAAACTGGGATTCCAACCCAGCAAGCAAGCAAGGGAGACAGAGGCTCCCTGGACTGATACTTCAGTCAATGATAGATTAAAATTCCTTTAAAACTAGATAAACTGGGATTCCAACCTAGCAAGCAACGGAGACAGAAGGCTCCCTGGACTGATACTTCAGTCAATGATAGATGAAACTTACTATTAAAACTAGATAAACTGGGATTCCAACCTAGCAAGCAAGCAAGGGAGACAGAGGCTCCCTAGACTGATACTTCAGTCAATGATAGATTAAAATTGCTTTTAAAACTAGATAAACTGGGATTCCAACCCAGCAAGAAAGAGAGACAGAGGCTCCCTGGACTGATACTTCAGTCAATGATAGATGAAACTTACTTTTAAAACTAGATAAACTGGCATTCCAACCCAGCAAGCGAGGGAGATAGAGGCTCCCTGGACTGATACTTCAGTCAATGATAGATGAAACTTACTATTAAAACTAGATAAACTGGGATTCCAACCCAGCAAGCAAGGGAGACAGAGGCTTCCTGGACTAATACTTCAGTCAATGATAGATGAAACTTACTTTTAAAACTAGATAAACTGGGATTCCAACCCAGCAAGCAAGGGAGACAGAGGCTCCCTGGACTGATACTTCAGTCAATGATAGATGAAACTTACTATTAAAACTAGATAAACTGGGATTCCAACCCAGCAAGCAAGGGAGACAGAGGCTCCCTGGACTGATACTTCAGTCAATGATAGATTAAAATTGCTTTTAAAACTAGATAAACTGGGATTCCAACCCAGCAAGAAAGGGAGACAGAGGCTCCCTGGACTGATACTTCAGTCAATGATAGATGAAACTTACTTTTAAAACTAGATAAACTGGGATTCCAACCCAGCAAGCAAGGGAGACAGAGGCTCCCTGGACTGATACTTCAGTCAATGATAGATGAAACTTACTATTAAAACTAGATAAACTGGGATTCCAACCTAGCAAGCAAGCAAGGGAGACAGAGGCTCCCTGGACTGATACTTCAGTCAATGATAGATTAAAATTGCTTTTAAAACTAGATAAACTGGGATTCCTACCCAGCAAGAAAGGGAGACAGACGCTCCCTGGACTGATACATCAGTCAATGATAGATGAAACTTACTATTAAAACTAGATAAACTGGGATTCCAACCCAGCAAGCAAGGGAGACAGAGGCTCCCTGGACTTATACTTCAGTCAATGATAGATGAAACTTACTATTAAAACTAGATAAACTGGGATTCCAACCCAGCAAGCAAGGGAGACAGAGGCTCCCTGGACTGATACTTCAGTCAATGATAGATGAAACTTACTATTAAAACTAGATAAACTGGGATTCCAACCCAGCAAGCAAGGGAGACAGAGGCTCCCTGGACTGATACTTCAGTCAATGATAGATGAAACTTACTATTAAAACTAGATAAACTGGGATTCCAACCCAGCAAGCAAGGGAGACAGAGGCTCCCTGGACTGATACTTCAGTCAATGATAGATGAAACTTACTTTTAAAACTAGATAAACTGGGATTCCAACCCAGCAAGCAAGGGAGACAGAGGCTCCCCGGACTGATACTTCAGTCAATGATAGATGAAACTTACTATTAAAACTAGATAAACTGGGATTCCAACCCAGCAAGCAAGCAAGGGAGACAGTGGCTCCCTGGACTGATACTTCAGTCAATGATAGATTAAAATTGCTTTTAAAACTAGACAAACTGGGATTCCAACCCAGCAAGCAACGGAGACAGAGGCTCCCTGGACTGATACTTCAGTCAATGATAGATGAAACTTACTATTAAAACTAGATAAACTGGCATTCCAACCCAGCAAGCAAGGGAGACAGAGGCTCCCTGGACTGATACTTCAGTCAATGATAGATGAAACTTACTATTAAAACTAGATAAACTGGGATTCCAACCCAGCAAGCAAGGGAGACAGAGGCTCCCTGGACTGATACTTCAGTCAATGATAGATGAAACTTACTTTTAAAACTAGATAAACTGGGATTCCAACCCAGCAAGCAAGGGAGACAGAGGCTCCCTGGACTGATACTTCAGTCAATGATAGATTAAAATTGCTTTTAAAACTAGATAAACTGGGATTCCAACCCAGCAAGAAAGGGAGAAAGAGGCTCCCTGGACTGATACTTCAGTCAATGATAGATGAAACTTACTATTAAAACTAGATAAACTGGGATTCCAACCCAGCAAGCAAGCAAGGGAGACAGAGGCTCCCTGGACTGATACTTCAGTCAATGATAGATTAAAATTGCTTTTAAAACTGGATAAACTGGGATTCCAACCCAGCAAGCAACGGAGACAGAGGCTCCCTGGACTGATACTTCAGTCAATGATAGATGACGCTTACTATTAAAACTAGATAAACTGGGATTCCAACCCAGCAAGAAAGGGAGACAGAGGCTCCCTGGACTGATACTTCAGTCAATGATAGATTAAAATTGCTTTTAAAACTAGATAAACTGGGATTCCAACCCAGCAAGAAAGGGAGACAGAGGCTCCCTGGACTGATACTTCAGTCAATGATAGATGAAACTTACTATTAAAACTAGATAAACTGGGATTCCAACCCAGCAAGCAAGGGAGACAGAGGCTCCCTGGACTGATACTTCAGTCAATGATAGATGAAACTTACTATTAAAACTAGATAAACTGGGATTCCAACCCAGCAAGCAAGGGAGACAGAGGCTCCCTGGACTGATACTTCAGTCAATGATAGATGAAACTTACTATTAAAACTAGATAAACTGGGATTCCAACCTAGCAAGCAAGCAAGGGAGACAGAGGCTCCCTGGACTGATACTTCAGTCAATGATAGATTAAAATTGCTTTTAAAACTAGATAAACTGGGATTCCAACCCAGCAAGAAAGGGAGACAGAGGCTCCCTGGACTGATACTTCAGTCAATGATAGATGAAACTTACTATTAAAACTAGATAAACTGGGATTCCAACCCAGCAAGCAAGGGAGACAGAGGCTTCCTGGACTGATACTTCAGTCAATGATAGATGAAACTTTCTATTAAAACTAGATAAACTGGGATTCCAACCCAGCAAGCAAGGGAGACAGAGGCTCCCTGGACTGATACTTCAGTCAATGATAGATGAAACTTACTTTTAAAACTAGATAAACTGGGATTCCAACCCAGCAAGCAAGGGAGACAGAGGCTCCCTGGACTGATTCTTCAGTCAATGATAGATGAAACTTACTATTAAAACTAGATAAACTGGGATTCCAACCCAGCAAGCAAGGGAGACAGAGGCTCCCCGGACTGATACTTCAGTCAATGATACATGAAACTTACTTTTAAAACTAGATAAACTGGGATTCCAACCCAGCAAGCAAGGGAGACAGAGGCTCCCCGGACTGATACTTCAGTCAATGATAGATGAAACTTACTATTAAAACTAGATAAACTGGGATTCCAACCCAGCAAGCAAGCAAGGGAGACAGTGGCTCCCTGGACTGATACTTCAGTCAATGATAGATTAAAATTGCTTTTAAAACTAGACAAACTGGGATTCCAACCCAGCAAGCAACGGAGACAGAGGCTCCCTGGACTGATACTTCAGTCAATGATAGATGAAACTTACTATTAAAACTAGATAAACTGGCATTCCAACCCAGCAAGCAAGGGAGACAGAGGCTCCCTGGACTGATACTTCAGTCAATGATAGATGAAACTTACTATTAAAACTAGATAAACTGGGATTCCAACCCAGCAAGCAAGGGAGACAGAGGCTCCCTGGACTGATACTTCAGTCAATGATAGATGAAACTTACTATTAAAACTAGATAAACTGGGATTCCAACCCAGCAAGCAAGCAAGGGAGACAGAGGCTCCCTGGACTGATACTTCAGTCAATGATAGATTAAAATTGCTTTTAAAACTGGATAAACTGGGATTCCAACCCAGCAAGCAACGGAGACAGAGGCTCCCTGGACTGATACTTCAGTCAATGATAGATGACGCTTACTATTAAAACTAGATAAACTGGGATTCCAACCCAGCAAGCAAGGGAGACAGAGGCTCCCTGGACTGATACTTCAGTCAATGATAGATTAAAATTGCTTTTAAAACTAGATAAACTGGGATTCCAACCCAGCAAGAAAGGGAGACAGAGGCTCCCTGGACTGATACTTCAGTCAATGATAGATGAAACTTACTATTAAAACTAGATAAACTGGGATTCCAACCCAGCAAGCAAGGGAGACAGAGGCTCCCTGGACTGATACTTCAGTCAATGATAGATGAAACTTACTATTAAAACTAGATAAACTGGCATTCCAACCCAGCAAGCAAGGGAGACAGAGGCTCCCTGGACTGATACTTCAGTCAATGATAGATGAAACTTACTTTTAAAACTAGATAAACTGGGATTCCAACCCAGCAAGCAAGGGAGACAGAGGCTCCCTGGACTGATACTTCAGTCAATGATAGATGAAACTTACTATTAAAACTAGATAAACTGGGATTCCAACCCAGCAAGCAAGGGAGACAGAGGCTTCCTGGACTGATACTTCAGTCAATGATAGATGAAACTTTCTATTAAAACTAGATAAACTGGGATTCCAACCCAGCAAGCAAGGGAGACAGAGGCTCCCTGGACTGATACTTCAGTCAATGATAGATGAAACTTACTTTTAAAACTAGATAAACTGGGATTCCAACCCAGCAAGCAAGGGAGACAGAGGCTCCCTGGACTGATTCTTCAGTCAATGATAGATGAAACTTACTATTAAAACTAGATAAACTGGGATTCCAACCCAGCAAGCAAGGGAGACAGAGGCTCCCCGGACTGATACTTCAGTCAATGATACATGAAACTTACTTTTAAAACTAGATAAACTGGGATTCCAACCCAGCAAGCAAGGGAGACAGAGGCTCCCCGGACTGATACTTCAGTCAATGATAGATGAAACTTACTATTAAAACTAGATAAACTGGGATTCCAACCCAGCAAGCAAGCAAGGGAGACAGTGGCTCCCTGGACTGATACTTCAGTCAATGATAGATTAAAATTGCTTTTAAAACTAGACAAACTGGGATTCCAACCCAGCAAGCAACGGAGACAGAGGCTCCCTGGACTGATACTTCAGTCAATGATAGATGAAACTTACTATTAAAACTAGATAAACTGGCATTCCAACCCAGCAAGCAAGGGAGACAGAGGCTCCCTGGACTGATACTTCAGTCAATGATAGATGAAACTTACTATTAAAACTAGATAAACTGGGATTCCAACCCAGCAAGCAAGGGAGACAGAGGCTCCCTGGACTGATACTTCAGTCAATGATAGATGAAACTTACTTTTAAAACTAGATAAACTGGGATTCCAACCCAGCAAGCAAGGGAGACAGAGGCTCCCTGGACTGATACTTCAGTCAATGATAGATTAAAATTGCTTTTAAAACTAGATAAACTGGGATTCCAACCCAGCAAGAAAGGGAGAAAGAGGCTCCCTGGACTGATACTTCAGTCAATGATAGATGAAACTTACTATTAAAACTAGATAAACTGGGATTCCAACCCAGCAAGCAAGCAAGGGAGACAGAGGCTCCCTGGACTGATACTTCAGTCAATGATAGATTAAAATTGCTTTTAAAACTGGATAAACTGGGATTCCAACCCAGCAAGCAACGGAGACAGAGGCTCCCTGGACTGATACTTCAGTCAATGATAGATGACGCTTACTATTAAAACTAGATAAACTGGGATTCCAACCCAGCAAGCAAGGGAGACAGAGGCTCCCTGGACTGATACTTCAGTCAATGATAGATTAAAATTGCTTTTAAAACTAGATAAACTGGGATTCCAACCCAGCAAGAAAGGGAGACAGAGGCTCCCTGGACTGATACTTCAGTCAATGATAGATGAAACTTACTATTAAAACTAGATAAACTGGGATTCCAACCCAGCAAGCAAGGGAGACAGAGGCTCCCTGGACTGATACTTCAGTCAATGATAGATGAAACTTACTATTAAAACTAGATAAACTGGCATTCCAACCCAGCAAGCAAGGGAGACAGAGGCTCCCTGGACTGATACTTCAGTCAATGATAGATGAAACTTACTTTTAAAACTAGATAAACTGGGATTCCAACCCAGCAAGCAAGGGAGACAGAGGCTCCCTGGACTGATACTTCAGTCAATGATAGATGAAACTTACTATTAAAACTAGATAAACTGGGATTCCAACCCAGCAAGCAAGCAAGGGAGACAGAGGCTCCCTGGACTGATACTTCAGTCAATGATAGATTAAAATTGCTTTTAAAACTAGATAAACTGGGATTCCAACCCAGCAAGCAACGGAGACAGAGGCTCCCTGGACTGATACTTCACTCAATGATAGATGACGCTTACTATTAAAACTAGATAAACTGGGATTCCAACCCAGCAAGCAAGGGAGACAGAGGCTCCCTGGACTGATACTTCAGTCAATGATAGATGAAACTTACTATTAAAACTAGATAAACTGGGATTCCAATCTAGCAAGCAAGCAAGGGAGACAGAGGCTCCCTGGACTGATACTTCAGTCAATGATAGATTAAAATTGCTTTTAAAACTAGATAAACTGGCATTCCAACCAAGCAAGAAAGGGAGACAGAGGCTCCCTGGACTGATACTTCAGTCAATGATAGATGAAACTTACTATTAAAACTAGATAAACTGGGATTCCAACCCAGCAAGGAAGGGAGACAGAGGCTCCCTGGACTGATACTTCAGTCAATGATAGATGAAACTTACTATTAAAACTAGATAAACTGGGATTCCAACCCAGCAAGCAAGCAAGGGAGACAGAGGCTCCCTGGACTGATACTTCAGTCAATGATAGATTAAAATTGCTTTTAAAACTAGATAAACTGGGATTCCAACCCAGCAAGCAACGGAGACAGAGGCTCCCTGGAGTGATACTTCAGTCAATGATAGATGAAACTTACTTTTAAAACTAGATAAACTGGGATTCCAACCCAGCAAGCAAGGGAGACAGAGGCTTCCTGGACTGATACTTCAGTTAATGATAGATGAAACTTACTATTAAAACTAGATAAACTGGGATTCCAACCCAGGAAGCAAGCAAGGGAGACAGAGGCTCCCTGGACTGATACTTCAGTCAATGATAGATGAAACTTACTTTTAAAACTAGATAAACTGGGATTCCAACCCAGCAAGCAAGGGAGACAGAGGCTCCCTGGACTGATACTTCAGTTAATGATAGATGAAACTTACTATTATAACTAGATAAACTGGGATTCCAACCCAGCAAGCAACGGAGACAGAGGCTCCCTGGACTGATACTTCAGTCAATGATAGATGAAACTTACTATTAAAACTAGATAAACTGGCATTCCAACCCAGCAAGCAAGGGAGACAGAGGCTCCCTGGACTGATACTTCAGTCAATGATAGATGAAACTTACTATTAAAACTAGATAAACTGGGATTCCAACCTAGCAAGCAAGCAAGGGAGACAGAGGCTCCCTAGACTGATACTTCAGTCAATGATAGATTAAAATTGCTTTTAAAACTAGATAAACTGGGATTCCAACCCAGCAAGAAAGGGAGACAGAGGCTCCCTGGACTGATACTTCAGTCAATGATAGATGAAACTTACTATTAAAACTAGATAAACTGGGATTCCAACCTAGCAAGCAAGCAAGGGAGACAGAGGCTCCCTGGACTGATACTTCAGTCAATGATAGATGAAGCTTACTATTAAAACTAGATAAACTGGGATTCCAACCCAGCAAGCAAGGGAGACAGAGGCTCCCTGGACTGATACTTCAGTCAATGATAGATGAAACTTACTATTAAAACTAGATAAACTGGGATTCCAACCCAGCAAGAAAGGGAGACAGAGGCTCCCTGGACTGATACTTCAGTCAATGATAGATAAAACTTACTATTGAAACTAGATAAACTGGGATTCCAACCTAGCAAGCAAGCAAGAGAGACAGAGGCTCCCTGGACTGATACTTCAGTCAATGATAGATTAAAATTGCTTTTAAAACTAGATAAACTGGGATTCCAACCCAGCAAGCAAGGGAGACAGAGGCTCCCTGGACTGATACTTCAGTCAATGATAGATGAAACTTACTATTAAAACTAGATAAACTGGGATTCCAACCCAGCAAGCAAGGGAGACAGAGGCTCCCTGGACTGATACTTCAGTCAATGATAGATGAAACTTACATTTAAAACTAGATAAACTGGGATTCCAACCTAGCAAGCAAGCAAGGGAGACAGAGGCTCCCTGGACTGATACTTCAGTCAATGATAGATGAAACTTACTATTAAAACTAGATAAACTGGGATTCCAACCCAGCAAGCAAGGGAGACAGAGGCTCCCTGGACTGATACTTTAGTCAATGATAGATTAAAATTGCTTTTAAAACTAGATAAACTGGGATTCCAACCCAGCAAGCAAGGGAGACAGAGGCTCCCTGGACTGATACTTCAGTCAATGGTAGATGAAACTTACTATTAAAACTAGATAAACTGGGATTCCAACCGAGCAAGCAAGGGAGACAGAGGCTCTCTTGACTGATACTTCAGTCAATGGTAAATGAAACTTACTTTTAAAACTACCGGTAAGTAGCTGCATATAAAGTGTCTTTTTTTTTAACGGTTTGGTTTTAAAATCATTAATGTAATGGAAATGGTGCTTTTTGCAATCTTGATGTGATATTAGAAGGGCGACCCTATGTAATTATAGTGGGCGTAAAATTCAGTAACATTGAAAAGTTGTTGTTGGGAATTTTTTTTTACATTGCTGGGTTTGAAAAACAAGGGAACCGTTGCTTTTGATCAGCTTGCTGTGATATTTTAAGGGCGGCCCTATGAAAGATACTGGGCATAAACTTGAATAATCAGCCTGGTCTTAGCATCTGTCATTGAAACCAAGCAACAAATTCAACAAAAAGTCTGATCCTAACAAACTGAATAAGCAACATATGACATCAACAACTAAACTATTACATAAAAGTACCAGTTTCGCTGTAGAGTGTATAACTCTGCACTTTGAAAAAGTTCATCAAGGTATGTGGTATAAATTTGGCTTAGTATATGTGAAAACGTTTTTTGGCTTAAAAGCCCAGAATTCAAGTTAAAAAAATGTGAAAATATGAAACATTTTCCCTGCTTTAACGACACTGCTTGACAGCTACTATTATCTAAATATACTATTGAAATGTTGCTGCATATTATTTTTACATTGCTGGGTTTGAAAAACAAGGGAACCGGTGCTTTTGACCAGCTTGCTGTGATATTTTAAGGGCGGCCCCATGAAAGATACTGGGCATAAACTTGAATAATCAGCCTGGTCTTAGCATCTGTCATTGAAACCAAGCAGCAAATTCAACAAAAAGTCTGATCCTAACAGACTGAAACAGCAAAATTTGACATCAACAACTAAACTATTACATAAAAGTATCAGTTTTGTTGTACAGTATAACTCTGCACTTTGAAAAAGCTCATTAACTGAAGGTATGCTGTTTAAATCTGGCTTAGTTTTTGTTAGACATCTTCGGCTTAAAAGGACAGAATTCAAGAAAGGGAATACTCTGTATAATCTGTACAACTTTAAACAAGTAGTAAGAATTTAAACTCCAATCAGCAGTATAATAGTATAACTGTATGAATTTGCACAGTTGTTATTACAGGGAGAAGCGGTGATTGAGGGTTCATTGTGAGTCGACTTTCTTTTTTATTGATGTTCCTGCCCACTTAAAATATCTGCTGACAGTTTGGCGTTAAACTTCATTTGTTATCTAAATCCCCTATAGTTGCAAATCAAAAGCATATTCAGCAAGTTACATAAAACGTTATTTTGCGATAAATAATGAATAGGGTGGAGAGGAAAGAAGAGATAAATTATTATCAGGTCTTAAACAAAGCAAGAAATGTGCTCACAAATTCCTAGAACTGAGTCTAGGATCCGTTTGCAACTGAAAGACTGGCTTGGAAAGCGTCCGAGGAAAAAAGCTTGAGAATTAATTCCATATGAAATAAGCTGTATTTGTTCAATTTAAGTCTGTGGGTAATATGTTCTAATCGCTTGTTTTTTTTTCTTTTCTTGAGCTTTTTTCTTTTCTAGATTGAACGTACCCAGCAGTTCATTTGTTCATCACGTTGGGAGGCGTTTTCTACGCTTCAGGTATAACGGATATTCTTCTTTGCATTAATCTCCCGTTTTCTTTTAAGACCCACATAGCGAGCACCATTACTGTTAAGGGTTGATATTATTTATGGAGGTAGGACTGCTAATTATACCCCAAGAATAAGAGCATAGCATCGTAGGAGTTGTGCACTGGCGTAGTTTGCTTTCGAGCAGGGTCAGTTGCAAAAATAGCGGTTGGACTGTGCAAATCGTTTAAAAAACTTACCAACGCGATAAAACAAGAGCGAATAATAACCAGCACTCAAATTTCTCTATCATTGATCTTCGGTCTACTGATAAACATTGAACCTTTTTTTCTGTTTTAGGACAGGTTTCTCAAGTTGGACACCAGGAAAAGTGCTTCATTTTCAAAGGAGGACTTTCCTTCTTACGAAAACGACTGCTACTGGGCAACAATAGCCTTCTTTGTTTTATTTTATTTTATTTTATTAGATTCGCCAATTATTCGCAGGGTCACCGCAACAGCATGACGCCAATTACTGCGGGCCCTTAAGAGTCCCTCCCCCCATGTGAGATAGACCACCACACCGGGGGCTACGTACGTCCCCTACTCTTTGCAAACAGTGAGTGGGTTCTTTACCATCCGACAGAATTTATATATGCAAGGGTTGTGAGACGGGGCGTACGGTTTATCGTCCTTATCCGAGAGGACTAGAAAGTCTAACCGTTTGCAGATGTCTTTACAAAGGCAGCACTTTCTCCTGAGTTACTTAAACACCTTTCTTGAACCAGCGGCCTCCCGCACGGCAGACCAGCGCGCTTAGGATAGGTCTTGTCAAAATATTTTTAATGCTGATCGTGAAATACGATAGACTCCCGCCAACCTTTGGGGCCGTGTTGGTAACTTGCGAGTACTATTGTCGGCTTCTTCAGCCTTCGTCAATCTTCCTTTTTGGGGATACTTTCGGTACCCACTATTATTGACCATGCACTTCAGCTTGCGTTAATCTTCATATGAACTTACCACTACTTCCAACACGCGCTATCGTAAATGCTTAAATGCCGTTGTCAAATTGCGTTTAGTGTAATGAACACTCTCGCAATCCTTCGGGGTACTTTCGGTTACTTTCGACCACCATTTTTAACTCAGACTTCGGCTTGCGTTATATCTACATGTGTACTTACCATTACTACGAACCGGCTCTATCGTAAATGCCTATATGCCTTTCCCAAATTGCGTTCTTTTGGGGGTACTTTCCGGCTATAACTTTCAACCACTACCGTTTATTACTTCTGCTTGCATTGGCTTCCTGTCAAATTTCGTATTGATTATAAAATACTTCTTCTTACTTTTAAAGCTATCTACGGTCATGCGCCTGGTTAACTGATCGATTTGATTGCTATTAAAGCGAACAGCCGCGCTATAATCTCCGTTCCGCTAGCAGTCTTGTCTTATCTTATCATGTCTTATCTAGTTTAAATCTGAAAAAGACTTTAGGGGATGGTGTTTTTTCCTCTGCTACCGCTGGTTTATGGAAGAATCTGCCCCTTCACATCCGTCTTGAGGACAATTTTGAACGATTTAAATCTTTACTTAAAACGCATATTTTTAGAATAGCTTTTGATATGTAATGTTTTTAACCTACTATATAACATATTTAATGTTTTTATCTTTATGTAAGATTTAGCGTTGTTTACTCTCAGCCTTAATTATTATGCTTATTTTAGCTTTCATTTCTTTTAACATTTACGTCTTGTCTCGCGCTTTTGATCTTATTTGCATGGAAAAGGCGCGTTATAAATTTTTAATTGTTATTATTATTATTGCGTCCCCCAATCCTCGGGGGTACTTTCGGTAACTTTCGGCTTCTATCATTGACTACTTCGGCTTGCGTCAATCTTCATATAAAGTTACCATAAAAACATTACTTTAAACTCGCGCCACAGTGAACGCTTAAAAGCCTTTACCACCTCTTGTGAGTACTATGAAAAAATTAATTAACACTCTCGCAATCCTTTGCGGGTACTTTGGGTAACTTTTGACCACGATTATTGACTATTTCGGCTTGCGTCAATCTTTATATAAACTTGCCATTACTTCAAACACGCGCTATCGTGAACACTCAAAAGCCTTTCCCTACACTTGTGAACACCATGAAAGTAATGAACTCTCCCTCGCAATCCTTCAGAGGTACTTAGGGTAAACCTTGACCACTATCACTGACTACTTCGGCTTGCGTCAATCTTAGTTTATATAAACTTACCATTACTTCAAACACGCGCTTTCGTGAACGCTTAATTACCTTTGTCAACTTTGTGAACTCTATAAGATTTATGAACACCATTGTAATCCTTCCGGGTACCTTCTGTAAATTTCGGCCACTATCATTAACTACTTCGGCTTTCGTCAATCTTCATATAAACTTACCATTACTTAAAACGCGCGCTTTCGTGAACGCTTAAATGCCTTTGTCAACTTGTGAACACTATAAGATTAATGAACACCATTGTGATCCTTCGGGGTACTTTCGGTAACCTTCGGCCACTATCATTGACTACTTCGGCTTGCGTTAATCTTCATATAAAGTTACCATTTGTTCAAACGCCCGCTATCGTGAACGCTAAAATGCCTTTGTAAACTTGTGAACTCTACAAGAGTAATGAACACCCTTGTAATCCTTTAGGGTACTTTTGGTAACTTTCGGCCACTATCATTGACTACTTCGGTTTTCGTTAATCTTCATATACACTTACCAATACTTCAAACACGCGCTATCGTGAACACTGAAACGCCTTTGCCAACCCTTGTGAACACCATAAATTTAATGAACACTCTCTCAATCCTTCGGGGGTATTTTCGGTAACATTGGCTATTTCGGCTTGGGTCAATCTTCCTATAAACTTCCCATTTCTTCAAACGCCCGCTATCGTGAACGCTAAAATGCCTTTGTAAACTTTTGAACACTATAAGAGTAATAAACAGCCTTGTAGTCCTTTAGGGTACTTTTGGTAACTTTCGGCCACTAATCTTTAATCTCTTTTTTCTCCTTTGAGTTAGAACTACAGTTAACTAATAAAAATTTATCATACTCCCCCCTTTTTTTCTGGTTTTTGTAGCGTATGTAAATCGTATTGTAAGTAGAGGATAGTATTGTTAGTAGCGTAAGTATCTCACATTGTAAATCAGTCAGTGTTGTTTTGCAAGTAGAGTATATTTTTGTCAGTAGTGTAAGCACCATATATTGTTTGTAAGTAAGTATTGTAAATAAGTACTTTGTAATTGAAATTTTAAAAAAAAAACTTTCGGCCACTATCATTGATTACTTCCGCTTGCGTCATTCTTCATATAAACTTACGATTACTTTAAACGCGAGCTATCGTGAACGCTTAATAGCCTTTGCCAACTCTTGTGAACACTTTGAACTTAATTAACACTCTCGCAATCCTTCGGAGGTACTTTGGGTAACTTTTGACCACTATCATTGACCAGTTCGGCTTACATCAATCTTCATATAAACTTACCATTACTTTAAACACCCGCTTTTGTGAACGCTTAAATGCCCTTGCCAACTAAGATTATAAACACTCTGGCAATCCCTTAGGGGTACTTTGGGTAACTTTTGCCGACCACTGTCATTAACTACTTCGGCTTTCGTCAATCTTCATATAAACTTACCATTACTTAAAACGCGCGCTTTCGTGAACGCTTAAATGCCTTTGTCAACTTGTGAACACTATAAGATTAATGAACACCATTGTGATCCTTCGGGGTACTTTCGGTAACCTTCGGCCACTATCATTGACTACTTCGGCTTGCGTTAATCTTCATATAAACTTACCATTACTTCAAACCCGCGCTATTGTGAACGCGTAATTGCCCTTGTCTTCTTGTAAAGACTTTTAAGATTAATGAACACCATTATAATTCTTCCGGGTACTTTCGGTAACTTTCGGCTTCTATCATTGACTACTTCGGCTTGCGTCAATCTTCATATAAACTTACCATTACTTCAAACGCGTGCTGCCGTGAACGCTTAAACGCCTTTGCCAACTTGTGAACACTATTTGATTAATGAACACCATTGTGATAATTCGGGGTACGTTTGGTAACTTTCGGCCACTATCATTGACTACTTTGGCTTTCGTCAATCTTCATATAAACTTACCATTACTTCAAACGCGCGCTTTCGTGAACGCTTAAAAGCCTTTGTCAACTTGTGAACACTATAAAATTAATGAACACCATTGTGATCCTTCGGGGTACTTTCGGTAACTTTCGGCCACTATCATTGACTACTTCGGCTTGCGTTAATCTTCATATAAATAAACTTACCATTTCTTCAATCGCACGCTATCGCGAACGCTTAAATGCTATTGACAACTTGTGAACTCTATAAGAGTAATGAACACCCTTGTAATCCTTTAGGGTACTTTTGGTAACTTTCGGCCACTCTCATTGACTACTTCGGTTTGCGTTAATCTTCATATAAACTTACCATTACTTTAAACGCGCGCTTTTTATTTTTCATAAGTTTATGGGATATAATCTTTCAGGTGAGTGTAGATCTGCGAAGTCCTGAATACGACTGTTGACAGGTAGTCAACAACAGTCCTATTCAGGACTACACCTTCCCGAACGATTATATTCCACTAATTTATGAAATGAATCCTCGGTTATGGGTTCAAACCGTTCACTGTATTTTGTTGCGATCGTCAATGGTTCCTAAATTAGTAGCGTGATGTCTAAATATATATTGCTTCATTTGACACCTCTTTGTGAATTAACCCTATAGAAACGATTTTAACTTGCATTTAAATTTTTTTCTCTAAAGAAAAAAGGTCTTTTCTCTAGACATAAGCACTATTTTGCATACATTTCAATGGGCGCGCAGAAAGGGTTTTTTTTTTCGTAGAAAAAAACCTTTCCAGAGAAACCTGTCCTGAATGGGCTCTGATTCAATAGCCCATGAGTCCGAAGGCCGAATAGGCTATTGACTCAGAGGCCACGAGGGCGAGAGGAATAATTGTTTTAGTGAAATCCAACTATTTGGTAAAAAATATCGAGACAAAACAACTTTAGCTAGTTAAAAATCCTTTTTTGCCGCCAACAAGTCAGCGCTTTTCGCTACTAGCAGGCTATAACATATAGCCTAGTAGGAGCTCAACCAATCAGAACGCAGCATTGCTAATAGACCACTAGTTGGATTCTACTAAAGTCCCTTAGCCTACCATATCACTCTAATCCCTCTTTCATTTCCTGGGTAGTAGTAAAGTTGTGTTTCTCGTTCACGTGGTGTCTAATAGGAACCTTCATAGGTGCAGTATTACGATATTGCTATGTCCTTTACAGTTAGCCTGCTGATCAAAAATGACATGACAAATTAATCAGACACCATTTCTCGCTCCACAAGTTGTGGTAAGCTGACAAGGAGTGGCCCATTATGGTAACAGCCAGCGTTATCATAATGAATAAAAAAGTTATGAGAGCATGATGTTAAACCTTGATAGTGTGTAGCATATGCTAGATAATAGGCAAAATTAACTGCGAAACTATTCTGTGTGCAACTGTTAAAAAGAAGAACAAAGTTATCTACTTGAAACTTGCTAATATAAATGCTGCCTTGACTGATGATTACCGCGCTAACATGCAAACATCTTCCTCGCTTGCCAAAGTCACTCATTAGCTCGCACTACTGAATGGACGAACGTCATTACCAAATCCATTATTATCAGGTAAAGTTCACTGTCCAGTTTACTGAGCACATCTTTCTTAGCTTCTTCTTCAATATAAGACCTATTAATATTGTAAGTAAATAGCTCTCTCCAAACTTATATTCTTTTCTGGTAGAACGGTTCGACGGGTGTAGGTAAAGCAGACACCCCGAAAACATGCTAGGTTGCAGAAAATGCAATTACACTTTCTGCTGTATCTGGGTCTCCTGTGTCCCCCGCCCCTCTCCCTCAGATTGCACGAGAAAAAGAATTAGCATAGGATTTCTTCAATATAGACTACCTTTTGAAGCTATTCTCTTTATTTTATATATCCTTTATACGGTTACTAGGAGTGCATGTCTCATGACCATTAGCGGGATTAATTGATTGTGTTGTCGAAGTAGGAACTAAGAAAAATAGTACTAAATTAGGCACAACAAGGATCGCATATATAGACCTTGTGATTTGGAATGAAAGAATGAATTGAAGTTAGAGGATCGGAGTTTCTGTATAAAATGCCACTTTCAGTAAGTTCTGTAGACTACGATCCTTCAGCTAGCAAGGATAATTATTTTTCATCATAACATGTTGGTTACCCACTCTTTTCTGTTGGACGCGCTACCAGTCCTCTTTCCCAGTAAACTTAATCGTTTTCTTATCTGATCCAACAGTCCTGTGGGAACTGCTTTGCTATGTATTTCATTAATTTCCGTGGAAAAAGCAGCTGTTACTCGGCGTGAATAAGCTAACTTTCTTTGTAGACCCATTACACTTGTCACTTTAACGGCAGGCCCAATCTTTCCCAAGTGGATTTCTATGCTTTGGAAAAACAGTCATCGCACTTAACCTTTTAAGGAGCAACATCGAAGTACCCGGGTGCAGCGAGATTGTGGGGACCTCTTCGATTTCCTATACCTACTTTGTCACCGGATGGATCCCCGTTAAAAAAGAGCAGATCACTAGAGTACTCATGTTTTAAAGGGAATGCGAATGTTCTGATTACGTGTCCTCGATGTAAAACTAGCGGCTCAAATTACGTTACGTTTGTTTTCAGATACGAAATCAGTGCTTTTACAATTTTCTTTAGTCTAGCTAATTCTCTCTCTCCGTAACAATATCGACGGATTTTCCTAGACATTTTTAGAGGTAAATTAGACGCAAACACACGCAAACTAGATTTTATGTTCAATATTTAGGGATAAATCTTGCAGAAAACATCGCATGTGAAACTCAATGAAGCTGTGAGAAAGTAATGTTTACATTTCGCGGTAAATATTGCTAACAAACACGTGTAAAAGTAGGGTATATTAATTTTTGTCAGGCTCAATGAAACAGCGGACTGAGAACATATTTATGGATGAAACACAAGTATTTCATGTTATTTTTGCCGATCTGGGCGCACTTACGTGGTCAATCTTGCAAAAGGATTAGGAGATCCCAATCTAAAACTTACCGAACATTAAACAGTTATAAATGGACTGTGCCAAAACCAATTTGATTTGAAATTTTATCCGCGCAGATTTGAGAAAATGTAATTTGAAAATGGCTTAAAATTGGCGAATCTGCCAAAGTCACACGAGGCGGAAATTTGCATGCCCGCGAAAAACGTAAGAAGAATCCAGAATCATTCATCACATGAATACAATTGGATCGAATCTCAAATAATCTAAATAAATAAAAAAAGCACAGAAAACTGGCAAGAGGTGGGAGAAATAACTTGCACAAGTCACCTCAAATTGACCTGGTAATCTTATGCAAATTAGCCAAAAACAAGAGGGGGTGGTCAAACTCACATGAAAAAAAGTCAATCAGATTAAAAAGGGAATATTTTAAAATCATATCAGAAAGGTAATCTGTAGTAGGAATTTGAAAGGAATCGGCCGACCTCGACCCGTGGCCCCTGCCCGGTTTTCTCTGACAATGACACTTAACAGTGGGTGGGTGGATCAGGCCTGAGAGTCAAAACTAGTCGGGTAGGGAGGGGGCTATTTTGACACAACTCCTTCAGTAAGCAGCAGTAACTGACAAGTATCTTGTTCTTACTTTGCTGAGAATGATTATCATGATAATTGCAGAGCTCAGTGGGAGGCGCAGCCAGTCACCCGTTGTCCTGGTACCACTGGACATACTTAGCATAGGACCTGTAGACACTCACTGAAGCAATGTTTACTTAAATTCAGTGAGATATAATCTTTATTGATTACTAGAAAAAAACACGTACAGTATCTAATGTGAAGTCAATAAGGGGAAAGCTATTTAGAATAGAGAAAAAACTAGTAAATGTAAGAGAATAAGACCTAAAGTGTATAAATAATCTACAAAAGGAGTTACATGTATAAAAACTGAGTCTTTTTACATAAATGTATTCTTAAAAAGCTTCGAATGTTTCCTGGACACATGCAAATTAAGGAATCAGAGCGATCCAGCAGAAGACAAAGAGGTAAGTTGACTTTTGAATTCGGAAAGTGATTGTGCTGTTTTTGCCTCGTACGAAAGATTCCGGAACAATTGCACCACTATACTTAAAACTACGTTGTAAGAAATTCGGGTAGAAATTTGGAGGAAGCGCGCGCGCGCGCGCGCGCGCGCGCGGAGGGTGAAAAGGAGAGAAGGCCTCCTCCCTTTTCACGTGTTCCCCTCGCGCGGCCTGTATAAAAATAATAACCAGCACCTGTTACCCAGGCTAAGGCTAGGTTCACACGAAAATCTATCCGTTATCAGGGGTATCAACACTTATCCCATATGTAACTCTCCACTTTAGAGATCGACGAGGCGCAGCGTCGCTCCGTTACAGAAATTGCCCCTAAATCACCTTTCTTATGTGTGAACAAAAGCCCGGTATGGTCAGTTCGTTCCGGCACCAAAACGGCTGTCCGGTAACATAGTCTAAGTCTAGAAAGTTATTCTGTTCAAATGCTAATCTAAGTAGTGAGATAGCCTGCGTAAGCCGCGCGACAAATGGCTTTCGTTTTATTTCTCGCGCGGTCAAAACCGAAAATCCCGTTCCTCGGTCTTTCTTTGCTCCGAAACCTAACGGAAACGCTTGCTACGCAGGCTAGTAGTGAGATTGTATACTGTGTTTTTGACCTTTGGTGGGGGAGGGGGGACTCCCATATGAAAAGGGCAGGAATTCTTGTCGGAAATTTTGAATTAAACCCCTAAGGGAGACCAATCTGGGAGTGGCCCAACCTTTTTTAACGCCTAAAAGAGACCATTTTAATCTTTGATTACATGAATCGAGTGAACGATTTGAAAAAATATATATTTTTTATATTTCTTTGCGTGCAAACCTAAAAGACATGTAAGACCCTGAAGAAGGAAGGCCATGCCTTCCGAAATATTGGTTAAAAGATCATATATTCCCGACTGTAAAATCAACCTTGCATTTTTTGTCTTATATTTTCACTTATAGCTGATTAGATCCTTCATTTAGTATCCGGTCCTTCTCCTTTGTAAGCTGGTCCTTGCTTAAAAAATTGAAACCCAAAAAAGACCTTTACGACTAAATATGATTTGAGACTATATTCCGAAATTTACACCCCTAAGCGAGACGATGAGCATCCCCGCCCCTTTCATGTGAGAGTCTCCTCCCTCCCCCCCCTGGGTTTTGGACTCAAAGCATCAGTGCAGGACAAATAAGGTCAAATTTCCCACAAAATCCGGCGTTTGCGTTTTAGGGTATTCATGGCGCATTGTATTAAACTCCAGGAACCATTGAATATCTGGCCTTATGAGTTATAGTACCTACCCCTGAAAGGGAAAAATATCGTGATAAAACATAATAAAATTAAGAGAGACAGGTCCGCTGAACCTGGGGGGTACTCCGGAGATGTGTCGCTGGACAGGGTATGGTTTTTGTCCTCTCTGTCAGGCCCAAACAGGGTATATAAGTTTGCACGAGTCTGTCCTAAAAAGGGTATATCGAGGTATATAATTTCATGCGAGTCTGTCATAATTGTGAACAGAGTTAGTATTGCCTGCACGATTGAGTTGATTTGTTTGTGCTCAAACTTATGCAAAAGCAATAACTGTAACGTGAATTCTCTCAAATTCAATTGCCAATAAATGACTTTAAAACAAGAAGGGGCTCATTTTGTCGTTTGCCCTTAACAGGGTAATAAATTTGAGGGTGTTGTCCTAAAAAGGTTTTTTTTTTTTTCAGGTGCCTCCAGCCACTTACCCAGTAGTGCAATGATCAGTGCAATGGCCGAACGACATCTAGACTGCCAGCAGTCCCTCAGGATGGTCACGCGAGCAAGGAAATCGAGTGAAGCGAGCGAAACGGCAAAAAACAAGAAGCCGAGGGGAAGCCCTCTCCTGTCCTGCCGAGCTTAGACTTGACTGACTGAAGAGGACTGCTCGCAGTCTAACGACATCACAGTACTTAACAGAGCCGGATTGCAATATTATTAATGGCTCTGCCGAACAACGCCCGAAGGAGGGTACACCAGTATGCCAAAATCGCCCAGGAATCGAACCTGGCCCCCCGGAAACGCTCCCCGCCCAACGGGGCACCTGAGCAATTGGGTGTGCTAGGACTGCAAGTCCCACAATGCAGAGAACTTCATAGAGCCGGACTCTTACCCGCGTCATAACCTGAGATCAGGCTCTATTTTCGTTTCGCTTTGAAAATTACATTCCGGCGGGCATGGCGAAACGATTTTAGCGGTAGCCGTTAGAGAGAATGTATGAGAACCGCTCAAATTGGGCCTGATCTCAGGTTACCCGCGTCAAGGCATTGTTTAGGCATTGTTTGTTTTTTTGAACCAAGAACAAGAAGTCCAAAGACTACTGCAAAGCTGATTTAAAACAACGTATATTGTTTTTTGTAACAATATTTCGGCTGGCCAAACCAGCCTTCCTCAGGTTTACAGATGTTAAAAAATGTGGGCTGATGGGGTGGAAAAGGCTTGGTTACCAAATCAAACGCGCGGGAAGTCTTCATCGTATTTTTCGTTCTGTTCGATGTTTTGATGGCTTGTTTTGTTTTCTAAAGAGAATAAATGGCAGCCAAAAGAGGCTTGGAAGAATTTCGATCATCTTACGGCTGTTCACGTGAGGAAGAGGAAGAATTATCGGACGAAGAAGAGTGGCTTAGCTCCCTTCCATCTCCGAGCAGCTTGAAAGGTTCCGTTGCGAAGAAACAAAGGCTTGACGCTCCGGTGTCAAAATCAAATAAGCCAAATCTAAGCTCAGGAATTAACCCTTCGATGCAGACAGATCCCTGCCTTAGACACAGTAGAACTATAATCCACGTGGATATCGACTGTTTTTACGCGCAAGTAGAAATGATTCGTAACCCAGACCTCCGAAATATACCTTTGGGAATTCAGCAGAAGCACATCGTCGTAACTTGTAATTACGTTGCAAGGAAATTCGGTGTTAAGAAGCTATCCTACATCAGCGATGCCAAAAAGACTTGCCCAGACCTAGTGCTGGTGAACGGTGAAGACTTAACAGTTTACAGGGAATTTTCCGTAAGGGTACATTCTCTTTTGACCCGGGAATTCACCCCTCAAGTCGAAAGGTTAGGAATGGATGAGAATTTTTTGGATGTCACCGAGCTTGTGGCCTCACGGCTGCAAAACAGTCCTCGTGAAGAAAGAAACTTTTCAGGGTTGATATACAGCATGAATACTGATGCCAGTGATGCAAAGGTAATTTTTGAGAGGTAATGAAATCAGATCTACTGTCAGTCAACATATCAGTTGAGTGTCGCGGAGTCGGTTGATATATAGGCTGAGTGATGATGTATCAGCCAACAATCTCAGTTGTCTGTCAGTCAACGTATTGGTCATTCTATTGGTCAAATGTTGGTCAAGAGTTGGATGAGAATCAGGCGATGTATCTACTAACTTGACACATAACAGTCCACCAAGGTATCGGCCTTAATGTTAACCAAGTCTTAGTGATATGGCGGTGATCCATCGGGGAAAAATAACCAACTATTGACAGATCAATCGATTGATAGACTGTAGAGGGCAAGGCTCTTCCGAGACTTGATCGACACTCGACTCGAAATATAAGACATTAACTTCGGGACCCGGCTTAGTGTCCACTTAATTGGGGGTCTGCTTAACTCATTCGCTCCTGGAGATTTTGCCAAAAAACGTGTTTTGAAGCTAGTCGAGTGGTTTTCTGGTCACTGTCATGCTACAAAGAGCTAAAACTTACGGCCTTCTGATCCAGATGCAAAATATCAGCTTGCGAAGTTCGGGCATGCGCAGAAAACAAAATTTCGACATATTTTTTGGGTTTAAAAGTGACACAGCAGTCTTGACTTTTACTTTTCCCTTTCTCTCCTCCCCTCGTTTTTTGCTTTTCTTGCTCATTTTTTTTTCTCTTGCTGGGCATTTAGTAGGCTTCATTTTGATGGGAAGAGTTTTTAGGAAAGCTTTTAGGATCTTAGGATTAGGTGAAAGCAAAGGTAGGTGGGTAATGGAACAAGATTTTCACGGAGATTTACAGGCCAATCTTGCATGGTTTTTTGCCGTTTTCTCCAGTATCCTTGACTGAATTGTGCCCATTCTGGTATGGTTTGAAAGACCTCTTCACTCTGCACAAGTTAGCAGACAAAGTTGGCCTTGTAATCAATCCTGCTAATGAAATAGGGTTTTGGGGCTAGTTGAAATGACTTGTGGGCTAGTACATGCGAGCTACAGCTTGCCCAAATGGCAGGCTGTAAAACTGACTTTCTTTGCACCCTGAAGATATAAGAACTCAGACTCAAAGTCACAAAATTTTACAGACATTTGTATGATGGGTGGCACAAAGTTACCTCCTACCATACAATATATTACGTCAGCTCTGTAAATTTTCACAACTTTGCAGAACTATATCTTTACTTGTTTAAGATGTATCACTTTCAAACTTGGCAAGTGTACTAATATTAAATCACTCTTTCTCCAGTGGTGTTGATGGATTTTCCCGGGGGGAGGGGGACTCCCATATGAAAGTGGTGAGGATGCTCGTCATCTCACTTAGGGGTGTAAATTTCAGATTTTGGTCTCACCTAGGGTGTTCTGGGCGAAACACCATTATATTTAGCCGTAAAGCAAAGTTCTCTTTTAGGGTTGCACTATTTACTGGATTCATGTAACCAAAGTTTAAAATGATCACTTTTAGGGGTCAAAAAATGGTTGGGCCATGCCCAGATTTGTCTCCTTTAGAGGTTTAATTCAAAATTTCTGATGAACATCCCCGCTCCTTTCATATGGGAGTCCCCCAGAGGAATTTCCCAACTGGGAAATTATGTCAAAAGTTGGAAAAAACCATGGAAGGGTCTAATTTAATAATTCTTGCAGAAACCTTGTCCTTGTGGCTGCTATGAAAGGCTAAAGATTGGGTCTAGCATTGCTGCTGAAGTCAGGGAGGCAATTCTTTGTGAGACAGGTCTAACTTGCTGTGCTGGAGTTTCCTATAATAAACTCCTTGCCAAGCTTGTTGGTGGATGGAAGAAACCCAACATGCAGACAACCCTTCTTCCTGAAGATGCAGAGAACTTCTTGTCACATCTTAATGCTAGAGATATTCCAGGTGAGTTTTACTATTTTTACTACAATTAGTGACCAAATTCATTGAGAAACCTTGCTGCTTGCATTTTGCTGACACTACCTACTTCTTCGAGGGAAAGGCAATATACGTATTATTAATATTAGCAAATAGACATATATAAACTTGTGTGTTGTCCTTTTAATGGTCTCATTATTTAAGAAGAAAGTAAGTTTTTAGTTATTAGCCAAAAGCACAATAAATTCAGAGCTCCAGGCAAGAATCAAACTCACAATCCTCTGAGTTCTAGATCAGACACTCTAACCACTGAGCTACTAGAACTCTATGGCAAGCAGGGTTGAATCCACTCCATTTTCTGATGCATTGCATTCGTTCACGAACATGAAAAATAAATGGAATTCTGGTATGTTTTTTTGTGTTCTTAAAAACAGCTCAAAGGTGAAAAATAAATGGAATTCTTATAAAGATTTATTTGGCCTAAATGGTTATGTGTCACTGAACAGGTTATGGTCCGTTTTCAGGTTCTTAAGTTTGAAGTCAAATAACATAAGAACCTTTCAACGTTTTAATACTTAAAACATAAAATTAATTTACAGAATACTCAATAAATCATTTGTAATTTATTACTAAAATTATTATGAGATAATTAACTTTCTTTTAATATTTTCTATACATTGGTAAATTACTTTATTATGTGATGTTCTTTATTTATATAAGTATATATTTAATGGATAAGTATAGTAACAACTAAATCCTGGCAATGTAAAGAGGAAGTCCCACCCATATGCCTTCATAGCTTCTTGAGACTTCCTTGCCTTTTCAGATTCTTTTCTTTCAAAATGTTTATATTATGTGGAATTTACCCCTTTAAGTCCCAATAGTGTCCAAGATCAATTTTCTCCTTACAATTATGCATACACTGTAAAGAGATAAGTTATAAGAATCAATAAAATGATCACCCAAGAGAAAATACTTTGATCTTTGAACAAATTCTCTCAACTAATTCTTTAAGGAAATGTATGGAGATCAGTTTGGAGAATTTGTATGTGGATACTGGGGCTCAAAGGGTTAAATAATAATCAGCAAACTTAAACATCAAACCAGTTACACAATTTCACTTAGATATCGTGGCTAATTAAAAGAGTAGAAAGGTTGGCGATGAACGGTCTGCATTTGTGGTACCAACAATTTTTTCCAAAAAATAGTAATTCTGCACTGTTAGTTTGAAAAAACTTATTATGACAATTTATCTTAATAACTACGGTGATCTTAATTTTACTTTCATTGTCATTATCTGTTTCAGGTATTGGACATGCAATGGCCAAAAAACTCCAAGCAATAAATGTTTTGTCCTTGAAGGATTTACTCTCTTGTCCTAACCAAGTTTTGGAGCAGGAATTTGGCAAACCCCAAGCTGTGTTGATGACTAAGCTATGCCATGGTATTGACGACAGCAAGGTCACACCTTCTGGTGAGTTCAAGTCAATTACTGATGAGGATTCTTTCAAGAAATGTTCTTCTGTTGAAGATGTAAGGAAGCGAATTAGTAACCTCATTGAAGGATTGCTTCCAAGAATTTCAAGTGATGGTAATGTGCCTGACACAGTAAAAGTCACTGTGCGAAGACAAACAGACAACTCTTATAAGAGAGAAAGTCGTCAGAGTAGACTCCCACATCCTTTTTCTTTTGCTGACAAGGAAAAGGCAAAAGAAGAACTCCTGTCTACCTGCCTGCATTTGTTTAGTAAGGTTGTTGATGTAAAAAAACCATTTCACTTGACTTTGTTGGGAATAACACTGACAAACTTCCAAAAATCTGCAACTGTGCAGTCCCAGGACATTTCTAGATTCTTTCAGAAGTCAGTGTCCCAACACAAAGGTTCAACGTCCTCTGCTAACAGCAACCCAACAAATGATTTTAAGAATAATCCGACAGCATTTATTAGAAAGACAAAGTCTTCTAAATCTCTTGAGGATGAAGAAAACTCAAGCCAAAGTGATTCCTTTGATAGAGAGAACCATAAACTACCTTGCTGTTCAAACACACTGGTAAGCTCACAGAAATCCCAGGATAATGGAGCCTGCCCCAAGGGAATAGATCCTTCAGTTTTTGCTGAGCTTCCAAGTGAAGTACAGAGGGAGTTGCAGCAACACTGGAAACAACAAACTACAGGAGTGGTCTTAAATACTAATAAAGGAACACCTAAGGCAAAAAAGTATTCTGGAATTCAAAAGTATTTTCCTAAAACACAGGCAAACTAGGGGTTCAAGTGAACAAACAGAAAACTGTTTAATCACAGTTACATTTTAAACATCTAGGCCCAGTCGTTCGAATGCCGGTTAGTGCTAACCCGGGTTTCCTTATCTTTTTATCAAAAGCACTCTCTCGGATAATTTTCTCTTTTCTTTTTAGAGTATCCAATCATCATATTGTAGGCAAAGAGAATTAAACTGAATTTGCTTTTTTGAGGCCTCATATCTGAGTTCAAATTTTGCACTAACCATGGGTTATCTTAACCCAGTTTCGAACAACCCGGCCCCGTAATTTTTTTTAAATTTTCAGCTTCATGTCAAGTTCTTTGGCAAAATCACCTATCCAATGTTCTTGGTATTTTACAGTCAAAGCTCTCATAAGCGACCACCTCAGAAATGCAAAAAAGTGGTCATAGCTAGAGCTGCTTGCTTACAAGAATGAGCTATCATAAGCAACCGCATGGTAAAACAATAGAGGGTGGTCGCTTATGAGTGCTTCAAAAACTCATTAATAATTCATAAAGGAAAAAAGAACAAAAGAAATTACAGTCAAACCCCTACTAACGGCCACCTCTCTACTGGGGCGGACAGTCCATACATTGACTCTTATTTAAACTTCTCTACAGCAGCAATGTTCATTAAAACGTGTGCCCAACTTCCAAATAACCTCTCGACAACGGCCAGTTTTTTCAGCAGCTGATAAAAAAGTCAAGAATGGTCATGAAATCTGATACATATGGCACGTTGATGATTAATCGTGGCAACCGTACATTTTGGTTTTGTTTCATTTATACTACTGCAGTAAGTATTAAATGTCTACGATACTTATAGCAAATGTTGTGAACCTTGCTCATTCTGTAGCATGAAAATTTGGATCAAGTTTTTTGGTGTATTTGATCTCTATTATATTATTTATGATTGGATTACTGTTGGGGGATACAGTAAGCATGAACTTAGCACAGTAAACATGTTTTACTCTCCTAAAAGAATTTATCATATTACACTCCCCTCCCATCCCCCCACCAACAGCCACATCTCTACAATGGCTACTTTCCTCTGTCCCCAAAGTGGCCGTTGTGGATAGGTTCAACTGTAATGTACATCTCATATAGACATGGCTAAACTTTATGTCCAATTTTTTTGACCAAAATAAAATTTACATTTGGGGTTATTTTGGTCTAAAAAATTGGTCTAAATAGGCCATTTCCGAGTTCCAAAAAATCTCACTTTCAAAACGAGGCTAAGTGCGAAACCTTTGTTGTGAAAATGAGTTTTATTTGCATAATAATTGAAAATCATTTTCGTATCAATGGCTTCGCACTTAGCCTCGTTTTGAAAGTGAGATTTTTTGGAAGTCGGAAATGGCCTATTACATTTGGGGTTATTTTGGTCTAATTATTTAATATTACTGCAAGAATGAGTACTGTTGATTTACATCGGAAGATTTTGAAGCCATTGAATAAATTCACTCACAGTTCGTGTTTTATCAGGTTTAAAATCACTCGCCTTTTGGAAATGACCTTGAACTTGTACAAATTCAATGCTGCACTGTTAAGATCTTTATCAACGATCCATTAGTGCAGTGCGAGTTTCATTAAAGTGTTGATTTATATGAATAAGACTCTGAGTGGTCGGTTACAAGAGATTAAAAACAAAAGAAAAGTCCAGTTGGGTAATCCCAAAAGTTGTTGTGGCTGCTTCCAGGAGTGACAGCTGACGAGCTTTTCATTACAAAGTTTAATTCACAGTTCAAACGGGGTTTAACAAAGGTGGTCATAACCAGATCTGGTCACTTATGACAGAGGTCACAAGGAGAGCTTTGACAGTACTATATTGTTTACAAAATCTAGGCCTGTGTGTCCTCAGGGGACATCACCTTCCTCAATTCTTGATATCATGCAGAAAATATAAAAAAAATTTGGAATATTCAGCTTAAAGGAGCTGTCACGAAATTTGTAAAATTTCAAACAGTCAGAAGTGCCACATACATACATACATACATACATACTTTATTGCAACTCCCTAAAGAGGGTTTCTCAGTTACAAAGTTACCACAGTGAGTCGGTTAAAAAAAACGTCACAGTTCAACATTAAATTCAGATTAAAATTTTGTAACCTGGTTCTCACTTTCCTTTGCCTCCTAGACCTAATTATTCATGAATTAGGGCTAGGAGACAGGAAATCGAGAATCAACTTGGGTTAGAAAATTTTAACCTGAATATAATTTTGACGTGTAACATAAATAATACAACAAATACAAAAGGGTGCATTTAACTGGAAAAAGATTGAGACAGATTGCAACTGTGGTTTTCCAGCCTTAAGTTTTCAAAGTTTGTTTTTGTTGTTTGTATCGTTTGTTTTAATGCTTGGGAGACATGTTTGTTTGGCGCACAAGAAATTTCTCAAGTTCTAAAGTGAGATTGGGAGTGGTTACCTTGAGTCAACATATTTTTTGCTTATTGAATCAATCTTGTGTTGATCAAGGAGTTTGGATCAAGAATCATGTAGTGGTGTTGTTGTTGATGTCTTTGTTAACATTAGTTCTTGCTCTAACAAACAATAATGTAATGTTTGAAAGACGGAGAGGCAGATGTACAGGAACAAAAATTGTACATTAAAAATGATGAAAGTAAGGCTACTCTACTTTGCAATGACTAATAACTGTGGCGGCCGTGAGTCTATTGTAAAAGATCCTGCGAGTGGGGCGTTGCCCTTTTATTTTTGATTCCACCATGGGGTATTCTGCCATTTCAGTGTCATTTTCAGGGTCTTGATCCTTAAGTAGGGTATAGTTTTTGCCCTTGTAGGCATTGATTGTTTGCTGTTTGATCCTTAGATTGGTGACCTACATTGTATCGGCTAAAATTTAAGTGCATAAATGCTTGGCTACACTAGAACCAAATCATCTGTTAAAACTGAACTACCATAAGAGTGAAAAGATAGAATTTGAGTTCTTGCCATTAAATTCTTAGCTTTTGAATCAGGAGTCATCTTTCAGTTTGAGCCTTGAAAAGGGTGTCAATTTTGTTTGCGTTATACTTAGGACCCCGGGGCAGCACACACCTACAAAATTTATTGGAGTACCACCCCTCCCCTCCATATTCCAAACCCTCAACAACTGACATGATCATTTATCATACCCAACATATTCTTTTAAGATGGGTTCCCTCTTAGAGATCCCTTTCAGACCAAATTTTGAATGTAAGTCACATTTAGAGGAGACAAGGCAACAAATTTCATACTTTGATTTTTTGACATTTTGCATCCCAATTAAATTGTCAATAATGTAAACAACAGGGTTAAAGATGCTTACTGACATCACACATAGCACTAAGGGCAATATATCCAGATTTATAGTTTTTTCAATCAGTTGTATTCTTTACATCTGCAATCTCCAGGGCATCTCTTGTACTGTTTCCACTCGACTGTTCAATTATCAAAATAATCCAGCACGAAATTTTAGTGAAAAGAAGGGAATTGTAATTGCCTTTTTTCAGAATAATTTATTCACTATGGACACCTGGTTAGCAAGAAACACGAAGGGCGAAATTGGGAGTCGATCTTAAGAAATTCACCTACAATTCCCCCTTAAAATATAAAGACATTTGAACAAGATAAGGTCAGTCATTTTGAAGCGCGGCAAAATCACACATATTTCGCAATCCCTTCCAATTACGAAACATTTGATTACACGTGTACGCGGAAACTTAGGTTGGCGGTTTCTCTTACGCCTTGTCGTAGTCTCTTGAATAACAAAACTGAAAAAAATAATAACCTCTCTGTGTTTTGTGGGTGTAAACAATTTTAATTTCAAACGCAGCAAGATTCAGGGATCTTGTACACTAGGAAATCGTTCAACACTTAACATTCGAGCAATACAATTATACACGTTTCTTTTCCTATCCAATTACTTTCAATTTAAATATAAGAAAGGAACACTAGTAATTCTATTTCCATCACCGCATATTTCAACTCCTTTTAGAGAAGTTCGACAGATTCCAATGTAAACACATCATCAAAGAACTATGTAAATGTACAAAGTTAGTCATGTTACCGAATACTATGAGAATCCTACAATGTACATGTATAACGACTACCCAAAAGCTATGTTGAATGCGGATAATAAGAGTTTACATCTTATGGTCCGTATTTTCAAACGAAGACTATTTAGAGTCACTGGTAGGCACAGAAACTTGAGCAATTGCGCTAACTCCACTTAAAGGCTCAATCTGCAGTTACGTCGTCGTCTTGATCATTTTCGCTTTGCCAAAGCGTTAGATTGTCACGAAGAAGTTGCATGATCAAAGTGCTATCCTTGTAGGACTCTTCCTTTATTCCATCTAATTCTGCTATGGCGTCATCAAAGGCCTTTTTTGCAGTTTCGCAGGCCTTCGTCGGATCATTCTTGATCTCGTAGAAGAAAACGGAGTAATTAAGCGCCAAGCCCAAACGAATCGGATGAGTTGTGTTCAAGTCCTTCGCTTCTTCTACTGCCTCTTTATATGCTTCACTTGATTTGTCAGCGTTTTCTGTTCGTAGATCGCTATCGACCTCTGCTATCTCCACTAAGTAGCGATAGTAGTCGCCTTTCATTTTTAAGTAGAATACTTTGGCTTCACGTTGCTTTGCGTCGCCACTGCTATCTGTCATCTTGTTCAGGAGGTGATTATCGATCAAATCCAAGACTTCTTTGCACTGTTCGTTGAGTTCTTCTTCGATTTTTTTACTGTAACTTTTTGTCAATTCCCTTTTAGACGAATCTTCTGACTTGGCTTCTAGACTTTGCACAATTCGCCAGGCAGATCTTCTCGCTCCAACCACGTTCTTGTAAGCAACCGAAAGCAAATTCCTCTCTTCATCACTAAGGTCCCCTTCTGCATTTTCTACGACAGATTTCATAGATTTTACCATGTCATCATAACGCTCAGCTTGTTCAGCTAATTTCGCTTCGAGTACAAGTTCTTCTCTTGTTTTCATCTTCTCGATAAAGACGCCTTGAATACTATCTACAACTTCGAATTAATATGGACGCCACTCTGGAGTTTGAGAAGGCAGCTCCTGTTTGTGGAGTACACGTGAGCAATCTGCCAATCATATCTATGAGGAACATCCGGGGTATTCATGAACCGGGAAATTATTCAACCAGGGCGTGACGCATTCCAACTCAAATGGCCGGAATGGAACGGCAATTTTGGGTATGTTTGGGACCACTTTGTCCAGTCGGAGCCAAATTCCTGATTCACACTATTGCCTCCTGCTCTGTTTACCACATTGCTGACATCTCGAACGATTCCCACCCCCGCGCTTCTCTAAGTGTAACAACCCGCCCTGAATAAACACCGCACACGGAAGCAAAATTAGCGGGAGCCTCAAATTAGTCAATCAATTCCAAGCGGCCCCACCCCCCCGGCATTTGTCACTTTGCTTTGGAAAAGCTGCAAATGCCCACGGTGGGTCTTAAAAATAGGATGCAAACGCTGATCAAATAAAAGTAGGTTGAGTTTGATCGTACGGGTGAACGTAGTCCTGAATAGGACTGTTGTTGTTGACAGTGACTGACGTTTCGAAAACCCGTGCGGTAGTCATCTTCAGAGTCAAATTGAGTTTATCACGTCAGTTGATGGTATTACACTCTGGTTATTGATCTGATTGGTCAATTACGTCACGATGCTACTGGTCGTCTGTCAGTTATGTGATGTTATTGGCTATAACCTGCGTAGCAAGCGTTTCTGTGCGGTTTAGGAGCGAGGAACGAGAGTCAAAGACCGCGCGACAAATGACGCAAGTAAAAGAACGGGGAGGTGTGGCTCTCGTTTCATTTCTCGCTCGGTCAAAACCAAAAATCCCCTTCCTCGTTCTTCGTTTTCTCCGAAACCTAACGGAAACGCTTGCTATACGCAGGCTATATTGGCTGTGAAGGCTCGTAATCAGTAATTGGTACGTTTCGATCCGGACTTAAACACTCAGTGACACCTAAACAATTACCTACTGAGGCTATTGTATCTAGCGTTGAGGCCGTTTTGTCTCGCCAGCACGAGCTATCAGAATCGACCAAGGATAACATCAGAAGTAGAGTGACCTCTACTTTACAATCAGCCTCGTTACCGAACAGTAACCATCCTCGGAGACCCAGGGGTAGATAGTTGGGACGATACAATGTTCGTGGTGAAAGTTTACTGAAAGATCGAGACGAGCTCGTCTCGATCTTTCAGTAAACTTTCACCACGAACATTGTATCGTCCCGACTATCTGCCCCTGGGTCTCCGAGGATGAAAAGTAACTTGACTCCTGACGAACAGAAAGCACTACGACTGAAAACAGAAGAGAACATAGTCATACTGCCCACAGACAAGGGACGGGTGACTGTTGTTATAGACAAGACACTGAAGACAGACTACAACGACAAAATGGACTCGCTTGTTAACGACAAACAGACCTACGAAGTACTTAAACGAGACCCGACACCGGCACTGCAACGCATACTTAACAACAAACTGCTTACACTGAGGAAAACCGGCAAGATCGACTTTCGACGCTACAACAGACTGAGGTGTAGTGTTCCGCAGCCACCCAAGATGTATGGACTACCAAAACTACACAAACCCAACATACCTAAGCGGCCCATAGTTTCTTTCTGTGGGTCCCCGACCTACCAACTGTCTAAATACTTAAGTTAAGTACTGAAACCTCTGACTGACGAATCTGGTCATAAACTACAGTCTACTGAGAACTTTATTGACGCCATTAAGACAATACAGATACCCGACGACCACAAACTTGTGTCCTTTGATGTGAAATCACTGTTCACCAGTATTCCACTTCAACTGGCTCTAGAACGCTATTAAGAACTCTACCTGTGAACTACCACTACCTACAGACGACATCATGGACCTACTCAAACTCTCAGTTTGACTTCGACGTACTTTCAGTACAACGGGAAACACGTGTAACTATTTAAAAAGTCAAAGGTAGCACAGAAAAAGGCAAAAAACAAAAAGACATCTCACTAAAGAGCATAACGCAGAGGACTTCCACTGAGGAACTGAAATTGCGTTGTCTGCTGGGAACTCCACAACGTGAGTTCAAAATGGCCAATAATCGACAAGAAACAGTTTCCTCGCTATTGAATCAATCTTCACGCCTTTTAAGCAACGATAGAAGTAACTGTGATACCAACCAACAACAAGAAAATCGCGAACCCTCTTTGCATGCAGTCCTACTCCCAAAGAGTACCTGACAACTTCAGGTAAGATCAGTATATTTTAAATATAAGCCACCCAAACTCGTAACGCAAAAAAACCCTCCGTTAAATCGCCCCTCCGAATATAAGCCCCCGGGGGGTTGTACTTGCAATTTGCCCTCAAATACAAAAAAAAAAATAAAGCAAAAACGGGAAATTTGCTTCCAACTATAAGCCAGCCCAATCGATTTTGAAACGCAAATTTCCCTCCCTAGCTAAGCCCCTCAAAAAAGGGCCTTTCAAAAATATAAGCCCCGGGGGCAATTTTCGGAATTTTACCGTATGCCTTTTTGCTTTATGCCGTCTTTGCGTGATACCTTTTTGCTTTATGCCTTTTTGCGTGATACCTCTTTGCGTGATGCCTTTTTTGCGTGTTGCCTCTTAGCGATATGTCTTTTTGTGTGTTGCCTTTTTGCGTGATGCCTTTCAGCGTGATGTCTCTTTGTGTTATACCTTTCTGCGTGATACCTATATGATTGCGGCTTAAATTTTTTAGTGTTTCTTCCTTTTACCGTGGTCTTTTTTTTTACCAGCTTTGACTCGCTGTATTTCAGATTTGACTTAACCCTTTTCACATTTAGGTTATTGAATTTCGTCATAGATATACCTTCATAGAAAGCTCTCGTCGGGATGACCAAAGGGTCTAAAGGGTGGCCGCGTTTGCTTAATTCTGTAACGACAAGCAAACATTAACTTTGGAATAGCTAGCCTGTGTACAGAGCCCCCATCCCCTACTAAAAATCGAGGAGAGAAACTCTCTCAAGTCCCCTATTTTTTTCTTTTTTCGAGGGACTGAGGGTGTCTTAACACAGGCTCTGCAATAGGTTGCCTCTAAAATTAAGAACTTCTAGTTTAATAAATGTTTTTAAAAATAGTTTATACAAACATTTTCTGTGTTTTCATGAAAGGCACACGCAGCTGCCATCGTTTCAAAATTGTAGTTTTTAAACTTTTCTATTTGTATATATGTAGTTGCTAGCCATATCCACTTATACTTATTTTATGTTTATATAGTTTATTGTAAATCTGTAAAATTCTTATATCATATACATACTATGAAATGATTAATTTTCTAATCAGCAATCAGGACAGCACAGCACCAATGGATAGTGAACAACTCAAGACCGCAAGGAGAAGGATTGCCAAGACCAGGGAAGAGCTAAATAACACCACCCTACGTCAACGTCTCACTTCACAATGGCAAAATCGTCACTGAACTTTACACCAAACCTACAGGGGTCCTACAGACAAACACCAATACTTACTACATTCGGCATGTCATACCATACACACCACTCACACCAAACGTGCTATTCCTTTCAATCTAGCTCTTAGACTCCTCCGCATTTGTTCAACCAACGAGACATTCACACTACGCACCAATGAACTTATTGACTATCTTCATAAACGTGGTTATAACCGATATTTCCTTCAACGAGAAATACAACGAGTTAACAATATCACACGGACAGAAGCACTTACGCCCCTTGACACTTCCACACTGGACAAACCAGAACGTGTTCCCTTTGTTATCACCTATAACCCAGCCCTTCGTTCCATCTCATCCATTATTCGCAAACACTTTCACATCCTTATTTCATCCCCCGTCGCTACAACGTCCTTAAAGCTGCACCCATTGTAGCTTATAGACGCAGTAGTAACCTCAGTGATTTTCCAGTGATGGTTCAACTTCGCAGTCTCACAACACAACCAGCCCCGGGGCTCATACCCTTGCGGAAAAAGCTGTCTCACATGTAAATACATATCTGACGGACAAACTTCAAACACATTCCACGCTACAGCCGAAACCAGACCTATTACTAATCCCATTGACTGTAACTCTAAAAACGTCCTTTACATGCATGATACAATGCAACCACTGCTCCAAACAATACATAGGTGAAACCAAACGACGACTCAAAGACCGCTTCAACGAACACTGCAGACCAGTTGACAACCCATCTAATATCTCTAAACCCACCACAGTCTTAGAACACTTTCTTACCAATGATCACTCTATTAACGACATCATACTGATCCCACTAGAGCTTACCAAATCTAATAGAGACATTGTACGAAAAGCTAGAGAGGTATACCTCATCGAGAGAGGCAAAACTCTTGAACCTTTAGGTATAAATAGTGGAGGGGGACATGGGGGGAGCCCGGGAGAACAGGGGGCGGGAGGGGTACGGGAGACGACGGGAGAAGAAGGGGCGGGAAGCGGGAGAGAAATTCAAAAAGGCAATCAAAGAAACGAACCCAACAACGTTTCTTGACTTCCATTTTACGTTTTCCGAGGCTTAAAGCAAAATTTTATACACGAGAAAAGTCAAAAAACGAAAATTCGTGCTCGGGATAAAAAAAAAACGGCATTACTTCCTGTGAAATTGGAAACCTTTCCAAGTCGCTTACATCATAGGACATGAATGAGATAGCATGACATATGTACATGTGTGTCGACTGTGTCCGTGTCTCGTTTGTCTTGCTAGCTGTCAAAATTCTCCGTAAGGACGACATGGCGAGTCAGGTCAAATGTTGTCAAAGACCATTTTGATCGGTCTTAGTATTTATCGGTTTGGTGGGGAAAATTCCGTCCATGGAAGGCCTTCCTGGGAGTTCACAAAACACTGTAATGAAGATTTTGCCACATGGTGTAAACTTGTGTCGAAGGAATGCCGCTTCAATGATCGCGCTGGAAAGTAAGGAGTGGTTCGATTTACAACACAATTTTCTATTTTGGACAATGCCAAAGCACTCCCTATTAGAATCTGAATAGTGAGTCAAACAGCGTGATTTACATAATAACGGGAGAAACACAATAAAAGGCGGGAGTCGGGAGACAAAGGGACAAAAACGTACGGGGGGCGGGAGAACGGGGTACGGGAAGCGGGAGATTGACCCCCCTGTCCCCTCCCACTAAATAAGAAAGGTCCTGCTAAATGTTTTTTTCTTTTAAACGAAAGAAATTGTAAATAGTGTCTTGACGGAATAGTTTTTTTTTAAGTGAATTGATTGTAGATAGGATTTTAATAGTTAGCACTGTGATCAATAAAATATGTTTAATGATTTTTAATGTAACACAGTCTATATTCCTTCTCTTTGTTATCATTTATTTTTCTATTTTTATATTTCAAATGTCTTTCAATCACTACTTCAACGGTTTTTTTCAACGTTCACTTGCTAACATAGTATCATATTGCACGTTATTCTCTTATTTTCAATTGTAACGTCTCATTATATGTAAGACCCTGAGGAAGGAAGGCCGTGCCTTCCGAAATATTGGTTAAAAGATTATATATTCCCGACTGTAAAATCAGCCTTGCTTTTTTTGTCCTATATTCTCACTTATTGCTGATTAGATCCTTTATTAGGATCCGGTCCTTCTTTTTTGTAAGCTGGTACTTGCTTAAAAAATTGAATTTGTTTGTCAGTGGTTGTCTATATTGTTCTTACGACAGTGATTCAGTCTCAAGCATAAAATGCAAGTGGTATTTTGAAGTGTAACCGCACTTGTATGTGAAAAACTAGCAAAAAACAAACAAACAAACACTGAAACTGATATAATTAAGTTCATTGTGAAGTGATATGTTAAACCAGGGAGGGTTAACCCTTTAGATCCTAAGATCAAAATTTAAATTCTCACTTGTTGCCCCTTTTTCATTTCCTACAGATGTGGGGGGGGGGGGGGGGGGAAGTTGATAAAACATCAAGCAAATTCATCTTGTGTGACGATGTCCGTAATTCTCAGGACCACTCTGTTTTACAAAGCATTGATATTTATGTACATCATGAAGATTTTGTGATGAGATTTAAAAAGAATTCTGTCGAGCCGTTTTAGAGATAATACAGAAAAGCGCTAAAAGTCAAAATTTAGAATAAAGTTGCACTTACACAGGTGGTGAGAAAACAGTTTAGTTTTCAGGATCGCAACGAAGAAAATACACCAAAATTTCCTAGCACCGAATAATGATATTAAGCAGCCTTCTGACGCTACTTAAGATTAATGTGAGTTATTTAGAACTTTTTTATTAAACACTTTAGCACGGCTATTGAAAATATAAGGTTTGAAATATACTTTCGTTTTATTTGAATTCAAACAAACAGAATTTTTTACTTCTCACGGTGGTTATTTGCTAAACACCAGGTCCAGATCGCGCAAAATTCGGATTTTATCGATTTCAAAATGTTTTGTTTATTGTTGTCATAGTGATATCGACTTTACTAAAAACTACATTTTGACAAACTTCAATTCAGAGTCAGTCACTGGAGAAAATTTTGTAGCGATCGGACAAGGATAAAATCACTTTCAAGGTGATTGAAAAACATTGGTATGGTCTCCCAAAAACTGTATCGAAATACCTTAATGCCATTTATTGGCAATTGCCAGTTATAGTTATTGCTTTTGTATACTTTAAGTGCAAAATCATTTCATCTCGCAAATCAAATCAGTCGTGCAGGCAATATTCTGTTTATAATTAGGAAAGACTCCCACGCATTATATACCCTGTTTAGACTCTGTTTAGGACAGAGAGGGAAAAAAAACAGGACCTGTCCCGCGGAACATCCCCTTAAATTATAGTGTGTTTTCACTCGCGTGGCCAGCATCTATGCAAATTTATTGGAACAAAAGAAAGCGTTTGCATAAGAAAAGAGTTCAACTCCCACAGGATTGGTTTGGGACACCAACATGGCCGCCGTTTCAATGTTTTGGGACAACACCATGTGAAAACAATCTATAAGGGAGGAGTACAACGCGTGCTTATGGAATATTATTTTTAGTCATTTCTATAGTGACCAATAAGTTCCAGCAGAAATGGCATATTAAACAACAAGGTCCAGTTGTTCGAACGCCGGTTAGCGCTAACCCGGGGTTAAATTTTAACCTGGGCTTTTTCTTTTCATCAAAAGCACTCTTTCGGATAATTTTCTATATTATTTTTAGAGTATCCAATTATCAAATCATAGGCAAAGAGAATTAAACTGAATTTGTTTTCTAAGCTTTCATATCTGAGTTTAAATTTTCCACTAACCCTGGGTTACCTTAACCCAGCTTCGAACAACCCGGCCCAAATTTGAAAGGAATTGTCTATGGTAGAATTTCTATAGTTCTTTTTTCTTCTCGTTTTAAGAGGAAGTCAAACTGCTCCAGATAAATTGTAAATTCATTGTAAATTGAACCACTATCTCAAAGAAGTTAGAGCTGGCTGAGAACTTTTTATTTGAACAACTCATGGAAAGAAAATACCCTCTTTAAGAGTCCTGGTCCAAAAAATTATCTTATCCAGCAGTCATTTTTGGAACAAGGCCTCCCCAAAGATCATGGGAAATATCCTTAGTCTGGTTACGCGCGAGCGTACCACGAGTTATTGCAGGGACATGGATATGCAAATGAGTCACTCGCTCACTCGTAGTAGACGCTTTCGTAATTAATCGGGTCCGAACTCGAGAGCGCAAAGATCTATCGTTTCCAAAGAAGCACGCGCTCGGCGAAGTTCGGTGGCATCAAATTCCTCGCTGAGAAGCCACATGCTAAATGCTGTCTCAGATGACTTACATGGTCCACATTGAGCATGGAATACTACTTTTGCAACAGAATCTACTTGTTCTGGCTTGCGCCAGAGCGAAAAACTTAACTCTGCTTAGCAGCGCAACATCCTTGTTCTTCGCTCCACCCGTGTACCAGGAAGGATTTGAGTACACACCTTGATTGGCCTGTTAAAAAAGCCTTTGTCAATTTGCCTATCAGGAGGAAAGCAAATTTGAAATGCAATTCAAGTAATTCGTTGAGTCCTTTGGTAGCCCAGAACAAGGATCTCGTTGCTGCTTCACAGACATTACTAACCAAGAGTAAATTACGTCTGCAATGCAGTCTAACCTGTGCAAGACAACTGGAAACTACTTTCTTTGACCGCTGAATTAACTAAAACACAGATTGAACATCGACTGGCAATGCACAGGGAAAGCATAGGTTTTGTAATGCAACCTCTTAAATTCAACTTTCAATGTTTCTGTACTACTAGCTGAGTTTTATTGCCTCTACAGTGCCTTCTGGAGTTAGTGACAGTAATCAGTAACAAGTTGTAATACTACCTTTGATTAGTTAAAATCAAGCCAATGACTTCTGCTCATAAGAAAAAAAGAGAAGAAATTGGGGCTATTTACAATATTAGTATCTAACTCAGGCCACTTTCAGGTCATAAAACTAACCTGTGCACCAGCTCAGCATTCTAGAAACCAGATGGTGTCATTTTTGTTCCAGTAAAATTAGTTACCAAGAAACAACTAGAAAACCCTAAACACATGAACTGTCATTCAAGAAAAGTGCCGCGCGAGGCCTAACATTCTCGGTTAATCCCAAAATCAAGTAGCAAGGAGAAAAGAGTTTGCCCCAACAGGTGAACACGAGAGCCAAAAAAGGTGTCTGCTCTTGCATACATTGAGAAGTAAGTTACAAAAACTCATTTATGTTGGTTGATAATGCACATTATTGGATGATGTTGGAGGTAGAGTATCACATAATTTAATTTAAAAAAGATAAAGGAGGACTACAGTATCAGTGACAACCTTTGACATCTGCATAATTCCTTCACATCACACAAAAACCAATAATACCGCTTAATTCAAATCTTTTCTTTCCATAAAATCTCTTAAATCACCAGTTCTTCAGCGGTTTTATGATGCGAACAATTTTTTTAAATATAGATATTTTTTTTGGAGGATGGGGGGGAGCAATCTAAAGAAAAGATATTACTATTATTCTGGCTTCAGTCAAACTGAACTTGTTTTAAAAAGTATAACATTTAGGTCAGCCTTTAGAATCATCTTTGCTTTGTGTAGCAACAACAGCCTCTTATATTAATTAATTTTGCTACAAGCACATCGTTTCTTTTACTTTACTTTTATGAAAAAACAAACGTAAAAGAAGTTTCATTCGCCTTCACCATCCTTCTCCTCCAGATTTTCCCGATTCCAAAGAGTTAAATTGTCACGAAGAAGTTGCATTATCAAAGTGCTATCCTTGTAAGTGGTATCCTCTGGTACTTGTTCCAAATCAGCCAATGCAGCATCGAACGCAGTTTGCGCCACTTCACAAGCTTTATTTGGTTCGCTAGCGATCTCGTAATAGAAAACAGAAAAATTTAGTGCCAACCCAAGCCTAATTGGATGTGTTGGTTTAAGAGTTTCACCCTGCTTACCCGCTTCCTCGTACGCAGCCAGTGACATATCTTTCAACGCAACCCATGAAGGATCATCAGATTTTAGAATCTCGACTTGGTAGCGATAGTAATCGCCCTTCATTTTCAAGTAGAACACTCTAGCTTCTGCGGCATTTTCCGATTGGCTCTTTTGAGCGCTTGGAAACAGTTGTTCGTCGATTAATGTCAAGACTTCGTTACATTTATCGTTCAGTTCTCCTTCAATTTTCAAGCAGTACTCAGTTGCCAAATTTTTTTTCTTTCCTTCGCTTGCCTTATCTTCCACGCTCTTTAAAATTCGCCACGCACTCCTTCTCGCTCCAACTACGTTCTTGTAAGCGACTGACAGTAAGTTTCTCTCTTCGTCTTTGAGGTCGCCATTGGCGAGTTTGACGACTACCTTCATTGCCTCAACCATGTCATCGTATCGCTCAGCTTGTTCAGCAATTTTAGCTGTTTCAAGTTCTTTTTCTTTCTGCTCCATGGCTTTCCGTTCGTAAATGCAACAGAAGTGAAAATTACAACAGCCTTCTCGAACAACACCTTCAAATCTTCGAGGGAGCGGTGGTCTGCCTAATGATCACGTGTCTAACTCTTTGCCAATGGAAATTGCTTCTTACATCCGGGATAGATTCAGCACAGACTACTCGGTCATTCTGGGCAGCGGTATGGAAAAGAGGAGAGGCTGCTAAGTGGAAGAGAAAAAATGGCGCTGAGGAGTAAATATTCAGATCTGCCGGGCATTGTAAGTTTTTCTATAGTGATCATTTCTTTTTTATTTCATAGTTAAGCGTCTGAATAACCCAGATAGGTTTTTTCTTTAACCTCTGATTTTATGCCACTGCCTTGAGTACCTTAATGCGAAGCGAAATTGAGTTGAAATTTATGTTTCTTACTAAACATACAGTACATGTATTATTTTGGTCTGTACAGGATAATCAACCAGATGTGTTTGAGACTCCTGATATTGTGGAGCAATCAGATGAAATTGACGGATCATCGGTATTTATTGTTTAATATAAGATTATCCTATCTAATATAAGCGATTTCCTCATGGCCATTCCATTTTAAAATATACAAAAAATGGAATTTCTAAAGGTTGTCGGACTTAAGACCAGATTTTCTGAGGGAAAGTAGCAGAATTTTTTGTCTTTTCCTGGGTATTTAGTAGGCTTTATTTTGGTGGCAAAAATTTAAGAAAAGCGTTTAGGATCTTAACGAGGGCTAGAGGAGCAAGATTTAATCTTCAGGGATGTCACTAAGATTTCAAGTTGTCAGTTAAATACAACAAGTAGGAATCAAACAGCTAGGGATTTCTTTTGGTTCTATTTTTCTTCTATTTTCCTATTCAACTTGCTGAGGGCCATGTTCATGATGGCCAGGAGAAACCTCCGGCCCCCAGTTCTTGGTGACAGCCCTGTGATTTTCATGGAAATTTTCTGGTCAATGTAAAGTGGGTTTTTTCCTTTTTCTCCGGCCTCCGTGACTGAACCGTGCTTGGTCTGGTATGGTTTGAAAAATCTCTTTGTCCTGCACAAGTTAGTGAACAAAGTTGTCTTTGACCCTTTTAAAACTGATGATGTCACAAGGGGTAGAAGGGATGTGGACTGACACAGCCAGTTGATTGCAGTTCAGGGGCGAATGGTTAAATAGAATTTAATTACCGGGTAAAGGTCAAATGAACTAAAATTTCAACCTTTTTTATTTTAGTTCAATTCTAGTGAAATTTGTTTAATATGAACCAAATAACTATACTATGAAGTTTCAGCTCAATTGAAGCAAGCATCTCCGAGATATTCACAATTAAAAATTGCTAGTTTTTGGCCCTTATCTTCGTAGAGCGGTTGGAAAAATTGTCGGCAAAAACAGCTTGTGACGTCAATGTTGGTCAGGTGTAAAAAAGCAGGAAATTCAAATAGAGCTTTTCAAGTCGACTTGGTGCAGAAATTGTGGTGGTTTGTGCGACCATAAAACTTGAAAGAACAAGAAATTTGTCTTCAAAAGTTGCAAGTTGTGGTTATAACCTTCTTATTATTTAATTTTCTTGAAGAATACATCATAGTAAAATTGACTTTAAAGACATTAATTTCCTTGCATTGTATCAGAAATTTGCATGCTTAGGTCCAATTTGTTTCAAGATGCATTCACAAAATGTGTTCATATAAGGAAGTTCCTGGATATATAAGGTTCAGAGCTCCAGTGTGAGCACAAAAACAAAGTATCTTTGTATAGTGATTCACCCAAAGAAATTCATGCTTGCCCACAATGTGTTTGAGGTTACTGAACTTTGTTGCACTTGAGCTGATATTATAAAACCCACTGACACTTGTAGCTTTGCAGATCACTAAAATATAAACAAAATCCTCAATTTAGAAGTTTTGGCGTTGATATGTGGGCAGAAAAAGAGTTTAATCTTTATCTAGTAAAATCTTCCTCAAGGTCGATTTCAAAAAACTATAGTTTTTTAAACTTAATCGTTTTGCGCAGATAAATTTTGCTTTGTGATGTCAAGTTGAACATGTATAAACACCTGTCAAAAACCTATGTGTAAGTAAGATTTCCTTCAAGCAAAGTTAAAGTTACATTATTGCAAAAACTTCTTTCCAGTTATGTAAACAAAATTCGTACCTCTCTCACAGAACTCTCACAAAACTCCCACAGAACGACACAAACAAATGCAGTCAACAAACAGAAAAGCTCGCGTTGAGCCTGTGATGAGGGATGCGCAGAACGTTTTTCCACCCTGAAGTCCAACATTGACATTTCAGAAACGTTTTCGTGAAGTCTTCGGAAGTGCTTGGATTTTGATCTTTTATCTTTCTATAAAGGCTTGGGAAGAAAAGTCTTTACCCAAATCTCACTTAGGATGGTTCTTTTTAGTGTTTGGTGAAGGTAAAGTGACAAAAGAAAATGTTTCAATTTTTTGGTTCATTTGACCTTTAATACTTACAGTAATCTAGTTTTTATAATGCTTTTTTTAAAAGCAATGAAAACGAGTGTCAAATGACTGCACGGAAATATCAGTTGATGGACTGAGTTTTCATTGAAAGCATACTGTTTAAGTTTTCTTGAGTTCATTAAAGTTACAAGAACAAAAGCCTCTCTCAAACCCCCCCCCATCTATTAAATGCCCCCTCTTGGACCCCTAAAATTAAATAGACCCCTCGGGCATTTACTAGATCATTTATGGTACTTTTTTTAAATCTTAATTATTTTTTATTTTTTTTGCTTTGTAAATAGCACCTTTGGACCCTTGGAAAAAAGCTTTCTAAATGTCTCATGATTGTTGAAATCATCATCATCATTACCATTATTATTATTATTATTGATATTGTGAATTTTCAATATATTGCAGGTCCAAAATGGAGATGAAAATGTTCACTTGTTAAAAATTGACACTAGTAGAGCATTTGAGAAATTCAGTGGAAAATACTTGGATTCTACTGATTCTGGTGAGGAGATGTTTCATAATTTCCATTCCTCTTTGACCCATTCCTTTGATCTAGTATAATTATTCCTTTCATTAGAAACTGAATCATTTGATAATGCAATTCTAGAGCTCTGATTGGCTTTGCCATCATGGTATTTGAGCCATTATAACATGCTTGCCAAATATAGTAACTGTACACATCTGTTCAAAATTGAAAACATGCTGAAAATTGGTTCAAGGAACTGCCCCTTCTCTTTAGAACAGTAGGGAAGATTCTTTACATCCCTTTCAAATTAACTAAGGAAAGAAGGATTCAACAAGGCTTTTTATTTTAATTTACAGCTTAACATCATCACCCAATAAAACTGAGAGAGTCATAATTTCAAACACAGCCAATATGACCTCAATAGTAACCTTGGCCTCCTGCTCTAGAGAATAGCCCATTTCCAAAATTTAATATGCTAACTGGGAACAGTGTTTTTTTTTAGCTTTTTACATCTTACTTAAAGTTAGTTTGTTTAGTAAGTTTGGCCTTGGGCTAGCTTGGACAACATAGATTCTTTTTCTCCACTCACTTTGGTCCAGCCTTGCCGTTCTGAGTTCTCTGATAGTGGCTAACCCATTTTCCACAGGCAGAGTGTGTTATGTTTTTGGTCCCTAAACACAACATAAGCTTCGATGCCTCATCCTCTTTGTGTCTAATGCAATGCCCAGCTAACAGTTCTTTCTTCTTTCGCTGATCTTGTTAGAAAGCTTTGAAAGGTTACTGTACAGATCTTCATTTGAGATGTGGCCTGGGGAGGGGGGTACTCCCATACATTACTTATACGGGTATGTGCTGCCCAATGGGGTCGTGATTTTGAAGCTCCTGATTTAGAACGGGGTATCCATTTCAGAGGCGTTTTGTAGAACGGGGTATAATAAAAATTATTTAATAAGATGGGAAATAGAAAAAATTTTGGATCACGGCTTTATCTAGTCTCCTTCGCAGCCGTTATTAGGGTCGTCACGCAACGCTAGGCTTATCTTCTGCTTAACATTGTTGCTGATTATGAAGAAGCATTTATTTGATGTATAAGTCGAACAAATAACGAAAATAATATCTTTTTAAAAACAGGGCTATTTCAATTTACAAACTTTCTAGAACGGAGTACAAAAAATTGGCCCTTTTCTAGAACGGGGTATCAGTTTTAGGGCGAATTCTAGAACGGGGTATAAGAAACTGGCCCATTTCTAGAACAGGGTATCAATTTTAGGGGAATTTTTTTTTAGAACGGGGTGCCAATTTGGAGTCCCGGGCGGCACATACCCACCCCAAAAAATACCCGAGTGTCCCCCGGGAGATGTGGTCCCTCGAAGAAATGTTAAGTTCTGTGCAAAAGCGTCCAAGTATTATGAAGGAAATATAAGAAAATAAGAGTTGTAATGTAAATATTGTTTAGTATTCTTTTGATGCCCCTGAATTCAACTGATGGTAATCATGAACAAAGTTTTAGTTCTTTGTTGTTCTGGTTGTTCTTTTTTTGCCATGATTCTTTAGATTTCTCAGGGCGATCTGGCCCAAGGCAGATAAGAGGCTATACAACAAAAACAGAGTATGAAATGCTAGGAGATGGAACAACTAAGGAAACACCACAGAATAAATTCAACAGACTTCAGCATGAGATAAGAGAGCTTGCAGAAGAACTTGAACATATCAAGGTATCATCCGAACACCTCCTTATAGTTGCCAAAGGAAAAAAATCACAACAAATGAAAGTTTTTGTAAAATCGTAAGAAATAAAGTAATAGAACTAGGCCAAAGTTTTTCCATTTTTTGTTTTTGATGGAGCTGAATTCAACAGTCAGTCATCGGACGATGTGAGATTGTCCGACCAGAGTTTTCCCGCATCAGACAACATCTTACCTACTGTTAGTAGACATTTACTGGACTGATCTATCATTTTGCAGCAGAAAATTTACGTAGTAATTTTAGTAATGTGAAGTCAGGATACATGTTAGGTATGTTAGACAACCTTTTTGGTTTGTCTGACTAAAATAAGGACCCAGATAGACATATTTCCTTTCTCAAAAGAAGAATTATTTGGAGGCATCCCATTTGATTGGTAACAGCATAGGATTTCATCCACAGAATCAATATACAGTACCGTTTAAAAGTAAGTTGACACTTGATTCTCAATCTGTGCGAGAATTGAGAATCAAATTGAGAAGTGACTCGATTCTTGATTGTTGTGTCGTGATTCTCAATACTCAATTCCTGCAAGACTCATCAAATCGGAATGGCAGGCATATGAAAATGTATTTAAGGAAATGCAGCTTGATATAGATGTCCCTGAAGACACATTTGCTTAATTTGGTCTTATTTCAGTCTTTAAAGCATGCAGCCTCTTGTTCATATAAATGGCCTTCTGCATGCTGGGTTATGTCGATGTAAAAAATAACATTAAAAAATCAGTCGTGGGTGAAACTATTGTTTTTCGTCTCATGAGACTCAATCCTCATCTTGATTCTTGATAACTTGTTCTTGATTCTCAATTCATGCAGGAATCAAGAATTGAGAACCTGATTTGAGAATCGAGTGAACTGTCAACTCACTTTAGTCAGAGTGACAATAAATTAATCTTTTCATAATGCGATATATGGGTGAAAGGGTTGAATGGCTACTGTTTCTACTATGACTACTGCTACGTTAGATTGTGACAGTGAGGGCAACAGTGACAGCAACAGCTATAATAGCTATGGTGATGACGACTTCTACCTTTACAACTACTACTACAAATTCCTTTGGCTATCGCTGAGGTGACTTTTAGACTTGCAACATTCCAAAGACCTCAATCCATCATTGCTGAAGTAAGGTTTTTGGAGGAAATATCAGTGTCCCTACTGGTCATATCTGGATACAAAATAGATTGATTACAGTTGAACGTCCATGTGAGACCATCTCCTTTAAGCAACCACCTTCCATGAGCAACCACTTATCCAAAACATCAAAATTTTCCCAGTCAAAGCTTTATAGTTGGAACCTCTAGTAACCACTACCTGTTGTAAGCAACAGTGACTGCTACTTAATTAGGATGACATAATTTTCAATAAATTGATTTTAGCCTCTTCTAAGCAACCTCCTGAGACAATGACCCAGTGTAATCTTTGTGGTCATTGTCTACGCTACTCATTCTTCGAGAAAAACTTTTCAAAAATTAATATGGATTAAAATTACATGCAATACATTCTCTTCAAAAAGAAGATGTGTCAGGACTTCTTCTCGTGAGAGACCTCCTGCAGTTTGGCTCTCATAAGAGACCACCTCCCGTATTCGACCTCTAACTCTTCGCACTTTGGGTGAATGCTTACTTGAGACTCGACTGTGTGTTAAATTACGGTATCATTATTTTACATCATTTGCTCAACTATGTTTTCTGTAATTCCGAAAACCTCTGTTGAAGCTTACACTATCTCTGAGCTTTGCTGCTTCATTTTAAAGCTGTTGTTTTACAGGACACAATGCAAGATGAAAAGGAAGAGAAGAAACTCTCTCCAGTTGTACTAGTACAAGAGGTAAAATCATACTTTGAGGATCAAAATAGTTAAGTAAACTGCCCTACCCTACCTGATATACAGGTTTTATTTTTACATTCAATATCATACCCATGCAATCCAGCCTTTTTGCTATGAGCTACCTTTTCATTCTTTTAAGATTTTTCTTTTCACAAAATTCAAAGAGAGAAACCTCTTGGAGAGCTGTCTCCATTTTGTGAATTTGACTCTAATAAAATAAGCTTCAACCCCATTTTAACTCCAAAAACAAACACAATAACTAGATAAATATATATTTTTTTAGATTTCAAGATTTTTATGTATGTTTTTAGTAATTCTTAACCTGTGTATAATTTCTGTTTTTAGTAGGACATTAGATGTCGCTAAAAATCTATTAGCAGAAAGCTACAATCAGGGACAAAAGTAGTTGACACACTTGTTTAAAATGAGTGCTTTTATCAATCATTTAATTCATTTATAATTTCATTCCTTTTAAACGTGGTAAATCCCCTCACCCCCCGGGTCAATGTTGTCTGAAGTAAAAGAAAGACTTGAGGGTCCAAAATACAACATTGATTTTTGGGGGGAGGGGTTGGGGTAGACAGGGGAAGGGGATAGGTATGTCCACTATGTAAAAAGGGGCCATTTTACGGAAGTGTCTCAACACTTTTGTCCCTCATTGTAGTTGATAAGTCAATAGTACTTTATATTTGTCAATAATTGTTGATTGTTATGTTTGTTGATAAAAGTTGATAATCACAATGATCTCAGGACATGCAATCAATTTCGATAGACTTGTGAGACATGAATTGAGAACATCTGTTGTGGATCTGCGTGAACTTGATACGAATGTTGCATAAGAGGAAAGTACTTGGACATCACAATTCTTTGAACGCACACGAATGATACTTATTTACAAAGGGATATAAAAACTGTTCAAACGAATGTTGCGTCAGCTCAAGTAGATCGACTTTCAAAAAAGTCTTTCGTCCAATATGGCACAAAACGTTTCAAAGAGATGTTAATAATTAATTGCTAACGGATATTGAACTGTTGAAACTGTTGCTTCTGATCCTTTTTGTCTACCAACAATTTTTAGAAAAAATTGCACTCTTAGACCAACTTCGATAGAAATTGATAATCACATGAAATTTTATGATGGACTTTTATTGATTTCAGATATCCTTCAACTGAGTAGTATTGATATTAATGACAACAATCAGTTTTTATCGGCTATCGAAATTATCGACATGTAATGTCCTGTTTTTTAGTAATTCTTATTTGTTTTATGAACAACCAAGACAAGGCAAAACATTTATTACCATAATATTGTGTACAATTTCTAAACATGTAGTTAGCCAAAAACAGCAGTTGTGGTGTGCCAAATTAATTCTTTTACAAAACAGATATTACCTGATAATAAGTAAAAAGAAAAGAGGAAACTAAGAAATGAAAGAATATGCTGATCTCTTTCATTAGAGAGATTTGGAATCACTCTTATGGCAAACAGCAATCATCAGCTTGAAGTTGACAATTTCTCAGAGTAGGAAATTAGCAGCTAAAAACTATGCAAAGAATTTTTATTGATAAGCCTGGCATTAATCTACTTATTTTTGTGTAGATATAATATTAGTAGTAACCAGCAAGTAAAAGGAAAATTTAGTCAGTCATTTGGTACAAATAATTGATGTTTGTCGTTTGCCGTAAACTTGACTCTAAATTTCTGTTTTGTGTTAGAATAGACAGTTACTTCATTTATTCATTAACTGACTCATTCATTCATTTTGGTTTATTTTATTTTCTCTTTACAGGTCCAAACACTTCAAAAGCAGGTACATGTACATGCCCTTTGCCAAGGTTCACACAGTCATAAAAATTCCTTAAATTTCATCTGAAGTTCTTTGAATGTCGTTGAACACAATTTTAAATTCTTTCATCAAAGAAATTCCTCAAATTGTCCTTGAATTACATGCATCTTTGAAAAACTAAAAGCTGAATTTGATTAAGAGTAATATAAAGGTCCTTGAATTTTCCCTGGACTAGGATGTGGTAAAAGTGTCAGTGTTGAGTTCAAGTTTGAGTATTCCTGTGTAGCTAGAATAATGCTAGTTAGCCTTTTGTGAAAGGTACAGTAGCACAAAAATGCCAATGTTTGCCATTCTACAAGCAACATGAGCACTAGCAGCTGTACATGTGTACTGTAAAATGACCTAATAAATGCCCGGGGCATCTATTTAATTTTAGGGGTCCAAGAGAAGGCATTTAATAGAAAGGAGACATTTAAAAGAGAGAGACGTTTATTCTCATAACTGTAACAAGCTCAACAAAATATGCTTTTGCAAAAATATTAAGAGAGTTTAATAGCAGAATATCCACCCATCAATTGATATGTCTAGTCATTCTAGAGATCCATATCGCTCTTTCAAATCACAACATTGAATGGGATGTCAGAATCCTTGCACAGGATTATTGTGTTGCCATCGTTTCCTTAGTCTATCCTTACTTTGATCTTGACTTTGAACAAGATGAAATATGCAAAGAATGAATTGAATGATTTTGCTCCTTTTTGCTAATTCCTGGTATTTTAGAGTAATTCTCATAGGGGACGTCTATTAGACAGAAGGTGTTTATTAGAGAGAGGCATCTACTACAATTATTTTAACAGGGGGCACTTATTAGATAAGAGGCGTTTATTTGGAAGTGGGCATTTATTAGGTCATTTGCAGTATGTATAATTTTCTCACTTCTGCATGTATAACATGGTTTTTTGTGACGTTACTGTGTAGAGCTTCAAAATGTTGTGGCATTGTGTAAGTGTTGTTGGCAACCCCTGCTGCTATAGGATATAAATGGGACGATGCAAATAAAGGGGTTGGCAGAAACTTGTGACTTTAAGAAGGCCTGTTTAGTAATGGTAACAGGACTAAGTGGAGTCCAACTCGGTCCGTATTCATACGAGTGATTAACAAAATCGGACTCCTGTTGCACGGTCGTCCGACTTGTTTAATCACAAGTATAATTAAAGAACGAATTGGACGACACAAAGTTCTGTTACCAATAAATTAATCATAACAGCTACTTCAACAAAATTTGCGATATATTAGGCACTTTTTTAAAATCAAAACACAAATTCTGAGATTAAGTTTTGCTAGCAGTGAAAAAAGCCATTTAAACGCGCACGTGATGGCGTGTACTGTCCAATTACTTAGGCATGACATGTACTGTCCTATTGAATTGTCCTATTAAGGCTGAAATCAGGGCAGTTGATAGCCAATCAGATTTGAGAATTTTGTTATAGACAACAACAATCTTTATTTGTACTCACTCATGCTCAAAAATAAACTACAACATGATTAATGTTGCCATTCACAGCAGGGGACCTTGAAAAATAAAACTGGTCCTTTCCATTGCAAACCCTTTTTTGGTAAATTTTTATTGGCCATTAACTTACCCAAGAATTATGTCAAAGGTACTCAGTAATGCACACTTTTGAAGAAGCTTACCATACTCATTACTGATAATGATGGCATTAGCAAGTTTAGGAGAAGCTTGTTGCAGGTTTGTCACTAAGATTTCAAGTTGCCGAGTAAATGCCACAAGTAGACAGGAAATCAAACAGCAAGGGATTTCTTTTGGTTTTATTTTTAAATTTCTTCTATTTTCCAATGAAAGTAGCTGGGGACCTCATTCATTGTAGCGGAAGGAATTCCCCGGCCCCCGGCTGTTAATGACGGCCAAGTTGTTCTGTGTTCTAAGTGTTTTATTTATGTTCCTGTGTTTTTCATTTGTCACATTTTCAGCTGGAGGACTTACATCTAGTCAATGTGCTAGGGAAAGAGGTGAGTAAAATTAATAGTGTTAGTGAGTCAGGGCATTAATCACACCTCCAACCCAAATAAGTAAGGAAAAAGAAAGAAAATACGGTAAAATTCCGAAAATAAGCCCCGAGGCTTATATTTTTTAAAGGCCCTTTTTGAGGGGCTTATCTATGGAAGGAAATCTGCATTTCAAAACCAATTGGGCTACCCTTATAGTTGGAAGTTTTACCATTTTTGCTTTGTTTTACTTTGTATTTGAGGGCAATTTTCCAAGTACAAGCCCCCAGGGGGCTTATATTTGGAGGGGCGATTTAACGGAGGGTTTTTTGCGTTACCAGCTTGGGGGGCTTATATTTGGAAGGGCTTATACATGGAGGGGCTTATTTTCGGAATTTTACGGTAACAAACAAACAAGCAAAAAACCCAAAATGTAATAAGTGTCAGATTGTAGGCATACACACTTGGCTATGAGATATGCACATAGGGATGTCATATGTGAAGTAGCAACCATGTTGAGCCGCCTAGTGATCAATGTTTAGCTTCCTGAAGTTAAGAGAATCAAGTTGAATGGCATTGAGTCAGTTATATTGTCAAGCCCTCTTATCTGCGCATGTGTCTTGGATGCACTGAAATTTGTTCAACTTTGTGTATAGATCAAGAAGGCCAAAGAACCAGGAGTCAATGGCAAATTCAAACCACAACTACAGTAGAACCCCGATAACCTGAACTCCCCGCTAACTTGAACTAAGTCCCATTTCCCTTGGATTTCACCTCACTTGTCAGTAATTTTTACTTGGTTAACTCGAACTCGGATAACTCGAATTCGTCGCTACCTCAAACTAAAGTTGCTTCACTTGATCAAAATTTCACTGAAATTTACCCCAATAACGCGAATTCTGGTTCTTGTAACTCCACTCGGATGCTATGTCATTAGCTCTTGTTGTTGTATAATCAGTATAACCACTAAAACTAACACTACTGTAACAGCAATTTGATTTTGATTGGTGCAACGAAAAGATCATATTTTATAATAAAAAGCATTATCATGTTACCATTTCTGATAAACTAAGTTAAATTTGCACTGACGATACACTGAAGTGCCGAAAAATCAGTAACTACTAATTATTGTTAAGGTGGCAAATTTGAGATTCAATCGACCCCAATAGCTCAAACTCCTGCTAACTCAAACTGGTTTTTTGTTTCCCTTCAGAGTTCAAGTTAACAGGGTTCTACTGTATAGCATTTCCAAGCCAGTCATTCTCCCTGTAGGATCTTAGCTCTAACTGGTTTTGTTTATTACAGGCTTTGACTGTGGCATCAACACCTCAAGCAGGATTGTCAGAGTAAGTCTAAGAATAGTTGTCAAGTTTAGTCATTAAAATAATGAAGGAAATTCACATAAACCTCTGTCCAAATAGTAGTGAGGAAAAGTAGACCTAAACTGTAAGTTCTTTGTTTCAGTTTTAGAGATTAACAGAAAATATTGTGACATAAGAATTGAATTTACCACACAAAAAAGACAAGAATAAAGAAAAAATTGTGAAAATTCTATTCAAAATAAATTTTGATAACCTATGTGATATACATGTATTTTTTGGCATTGTTATAGATCATAATAATAATAATAATAATATCGTAAATCCTCTATTAAGCCCCCCCCTCTCTCTAATAAGCCCCCCCTTTTCAGAGGAGGAAAGTTAATAAGCCCCCCCTCTCTATTAAGCCCCCCCCCCCTTCCCCTCCCCCAATCCTTATTCTTCACAAAAAAATTAACAGTTAACATGGACTGATCAGTTATGATTTATTCAGGCTGGAAGTTCATATTGTTTTCGGTCTTCGGCGGCATGACCTCCAACTTCATATGCTTAACTTTCTCAAATCAATACAAGTAACCATTCTCATAAAAATTACCGAAGAGCATGAGGCCGAAAGCGTATTTTTGAAGAATAAGAATTTTGTTTTTGTTACTTTTAGGCTCCCACAAGTGAATTAAATACTTTTGACAGTGACTTTAATTGTACAACGCGTAAGTCTACTCTCGCTCATACCACGGTATTTTTGCTACAGGTGATGCTTTTCGCTAAATTAAATAAGCCCCCCCTCTCTATTAAGCCCCCCTGGGGGCTTAATAGAGGATTTACGGTAATAATAATAATAATAATAATAGGTCTTTATTGTTTTTAAGCAAAAATACATGCTAAAACCAAGAACACTTACATTAAAAATAGCAAAAAGAATTACAAGGCTTAAAAAAAAATCCACATTACATTAAATAGCTGCTCCATATTTGAAAAATAACCTATTAAAAAAAAATATTTTTAAGACGCTGGGTATTAACCCTTTAAGCCCTAAGAGTGATCAGCATTAAATTTCTCCTTGTAATATCAATGCTTTGTAAAAGAGAGTGGTCATGAGAATTATGGACATGATCACACAAGATGAATTTGCTTGATATTTTATCAACTTCTCCCCACTACTTCTGTAGGAAATGAATAGGGGCAACAAAAAGGAGAATCAAATTTTGATCTTAGGGTTTAAAGGGTTAACCTAGGGAGTTGACTGCTAGGAACTCGGAGGCACACTGAGCTTTCTTTCATTTTGGAGACGGAAGGGTATAGAGGGTGACCAGGCATGCTGGAGATCTTCTTGAATAGTGAGCAAATCTACCTCTTCTAATGCAGGGTAAAACTCCCTGTAACATAAAGCAAACATACGTTGTTCAGGAAGCCATGTTTGTTTTCAACATGCCTTTCCAGACAGGCCTGGTAGTTAGGCAACACGGCCTGGTTACAAATGTGACACTCCCTCAGTAGGGACAAAAAGAAGTCAAGATTCCCATAATTCGAAGTTCACAAGAAAAGTCCAAAACTTTGTGAATTTTTAAAATAAAACGTTCCCCTAAATTTCTTCTTTGTGAATGATCAAATCACAAGGTTTTGTACCCAGACTCAATGGTAATGTCTAGAAAACAATATTTCTTATAAAATAACCTCTCGTAGTGAATGAAATACCAGTGTCTTTTGATCTTTGTTTCTTATTTTCCAGACGTCTGCAGACTCAACTTGAAGCTTTTAAATCTGCAGAAGCATTAGGTAGCAAGCAAGCAAAGGTACAGAGTTTAGTGATAATCCTTTTTTATACCAATGTTACCTCTCTGTTAATGCCAAGAGTGTCACTGTTTTTACACTATAATGTAATGAGGTCAATAAAAAGAAAATGACATTATCCTCCTTTAATTATTGTTAGATTGTCATACATACAGGGGCATAGGGATGTTGCAGTGATTAGAGCACTCATGCTGGTGGCCCACAATTGAGTTGAGGTGTCAGCACCAAATATTGGTTGAGGTTGTAGTTGGTTCTCTCCTCTGCTCCTCAAAGTCTAACATTTTTAAATTCCAAGTTGATCAGAAAAATAAGTGTATGATACGATGGGCCACAGATCAATCAGTCTATGGAACTTTCAAGTGTCACTGACACTCTCTTTTTAAATAATGTTAGTTAGTTAGTTAGTTTGTTTTTTGCATGGCTTATGCTTAATATCTTATGACTAGCCCTTTATTTTCCTCAGGGATACAGTAGAATGAACAAATAAGCAGGGCCCAGTTGTTTTAGGGCCGATTAGCGCTTAACCCCAGGTTAAATTCAACACGAGTTTCTTTTTCTAGTGTTCAAAAGCTTTTTCTCGGATAATTCATAAATCATAAACTTGTAGACAAAAAGAATTAAAATTGAAATGCTTTTTAAGCTTTCAAATCTGAATTCAAATCTTGCACTAACCTTGGGTTATCTTAACCCAGCTTTGAACAACTTGGCCCAGGTGTAAAAAATTATTGTTTCTCAAGGGTTGCCTCCCCACTGTTAGTGTTTTTTTTATGTGCATGTACTGGTTTAAACTGCTATCCCTGAAGAAAGTAAGGCCCAGTTCAAACATGGAATTTTTTATGTACTGAACCTAATCCCTTCAATTAAGTACATGAAAAGATCAACGTTTAAATCAATTAAGTCCAACATATCTAATTTGGGTCGACCCATGAATTAGGTTTGAGTGGCCCACATGGGAATTTAGACTGTGGAGCATCTTTGTTTCAAACGTCTAACTTTTCATACATGTGCAGAACCTAATGCATAAATTGTTATAATGTATTTTCACAAGTATATATATAAGCATTGTAGACCATTGTACATCGTGAAAATGAATTGAGTCTGACTAATTAAGTTTGACGTCTGAATCAACCATCAATGAAACTTCTATCTTTTGGATTAACCCGAACATGTATTAAGTTTGGTAAATGAAAAGCTCAACATTTGAACTGGGCCTAAGGTAATACTTTAATTAGTAAGCTAATTAACAAGAATCCCCTCCTTCTGCTAGGGTGATGAAAGTTGTGTTACTTATGAGCTGTTTTACAAACCAGAGCATGCCAAGTTCAATCAACTTTCAAAGGTATGACTTTATACTAATTTGACCCTTTAAACCCTAACATCAAAATCCAAATTCTTATTTGTTATCCCTTTATGTTGTCAATAGAAGAAGTGGGGAGAATTTGTTGAAGTATCAGTTAGATTCATCTTGTGTGTTCATGTCCTTAATTCTCATAACCACTCTGGTTTATAAAGGAGTGATATTACATAGAGGATATTACACGGTGGCGCGAAGATATGAATTTTATTTTCGAGTGGCAAAACAATATTTTACGAACGAGCGCAGCGAGTGAGTAAAACATTGTTTTTGCCACGAGAAAATAAAATTCATACCTTCAAGCCGCCGTGTAATGTTCTTTTAATTATATAGACTAAAAGACGTCGATAAAATAATACAGGGAAATTACCAAAATTACGTCATTGATAAACTCATGTGTGAGATTATGGAAAATAAACCACTCAGGTCCCGGATGTAGTTTTTATGAATTTTACGAGTGGTATATTTTACAGTAAAACACTTGTGTCTATATAATACAAGGAGACATTTGATGCTGATCACTTTTGGGGCTTGAAGGGTTAACACCTGATTATTTCACTGTGTGTTTGTTGTTTTTTCATCTGTCAGAATTCTGTCATGTGCTTGCTGTTTGAAGTATACAACCTGTTAAGATCGCGCGCATTCTTTAATTCTCTAAATTTCTAGTCTCTTTAATTCAGTTAGCCAGAACCTGTTATATCTTGTGTTTACTGCCCATTACATATACAAGATTAATGTATTGGGAAGATGGTAAGAAATTCATGACTTGGTGTTGGTTTATTAGAGCGATTTTCGTATGACCTTGAAAAATGGTTTTGGTAAGTGTTCGTCATCTGTTTCATAAACCAATGGATAAAAAGATCAAAACATGGACTCTTTGTTTTCCCGCCAAAGAAAACCCTAATATGGAGAAGGCATTGTTCGATTGGCCAATCGTGTTGCAGTATGACGTCAAAGCGAAGGATACATTGATTTCTAGAAGTTCTCGGGCATGAATTTTTTTTACGCGAGCGTTTGCTTAACCAACCAAAAGCCATGCGCGTTTGTATCCGTTCGATAAACCAATCAAATCGCTCTATTTCCATTCGTTTGTTGTTTCTGTTTTGTTCGCGCGTTTTCATTTCAAGGTCATACGAAAATTGCTCTATCTTTGCCAGCTCCAACATAACATAACATAGACCACATTTTGTCCCAAATTTAAGAGTAGCTATGTGTTAAGCTTATGTTTCCGAATGGAAATAACAATAAAATTAGAACTTCTTTGTCAAGCACTAAAACTAAAATTGTCCAAGTTAAAATTTGAATGTGTAAAATTGGGCACAGATTTGCAATAATGTCTGAGAGAGAAAAGAAACTAAGAAACCCTTTGTGCAGTTTTTGTACTTACACAAGTATTGATGGAGAAGAGGCTTTTTGAGGTTTTGGAAAAAGATGTGTGAAGAAGTAAATAAAGTGGCAGCAATATTTCTCTATCCTTTAAGTCCCCAGAGTGACCAACACTGATTTTCTCCCAATAACATCAATACATCATCAAGAAAAACAGTTAGGAGAATTTTAAAAAAGGTCACCAAAGGGAAAAAACTTTTTAAGGAAATGTATGAAGATCAGTTTGGAGAATTTTTATGTGGATATTGAGGCTTAAAGGGTTAAAGCAATGAGCAAAACAGAAAGAAAGTGAAATGTGACTGAACCTAACATCAGGGCTGTGGTCTGCAGTGCCTGGTGGTACCTGCCACCTCACTTCTGCTCTTGGGTGACTACAGGGTTTGCACTATCTTGAAAAGTCCTTAAATTTCTGGGCACGTTCTTGAAAAGTCCTTGAATTTTCTTCAACTTTGAATGCAGTGGCCTGGAAAGTGTTTTTTGGTTGTCCAAGACAGAATATAAATCATAGCTCAGAGAATTTAAATGTTATTTACATAAGGCACTATTTGTTTTATGCAAGAATTAGCTATCAATTTAAGAAAAGTGAAGTAAAAATGTAGAGAGGTTGGTGGGTGACTAAGAAAATTGTTTTTTTTTTTAGATCAGTGAAATGGAACATAGAGTACAGACACTTGAGACAGTTCTTGGCAATGACCCAACTCAGCTGGTAAAGGCATATTTTTTTTATTGTTGTCTTGCCTTGCTGTACATTGGTTCTGTTTACAACTGTGTAGCAAACCCATCCTCTTATTACAACAACCTTTTTTCAACTATGCACAAGCTTGGCCACTTTCTCAACCATCTTTGCCGTTAACCATCTTTTTTGTTGTGCTCAACCAACCTTTTTTCTTCTTTCAAGTTTTTATTATAAGTAATAATACTGAAATAATGAATAGAGTCTGTGCGCTGTGGCCATGTTGGGGGAGTAAACAATAAAAATGTTTTTGCATGAGAATTAAACTTTTTCCCAAAGGAAAAAAATTTATTGTTTTACTCCTCCAACATGGCCACCGGGCACATATTCTATATATAAAAATCACTCTTTCACCATCTTCACATAGACCATAACGCACCTCGTTTACTCCCCAAAATTTTGCATAGCCATTGTTTCCAATTTTTCCTGGGTATTACAGTCATCCTAAGAGAAATCAAAGACAATGGTTATGCAAAATTTGGTGGGGGGTGGGGGGGGGGGGGGGGTGAACAAGGTGCATTGTGGTCTATGTGAGAATGGTGAATTAGTAACTGCAGTTTGAAGAATTAAATGAAAGAAGATCATCTTAGTTATAGATGCCAGGCTTGTAGGGGAGTTGAACCCTTAATCTCTGTCATGCCAGTGCAGCACTCTAGCAACTGGGAGTAGGACCTGCATTTGATTAAGGATTATTAGTATAATTGCATTTTATGATTATCGAAAATGGAGCACTGTGATTGGCTAGGAGCTTTGCTTTATCCCGCTATAATCACCGCACGGTGATTATAACATTGAAGGCTAGCAGTTTTTAAAATGGCAGCCAGATTCTTTGATGTTTCGGGGTCGGAAATTGATCAATAATTTTATTTTCTCGAATAATCATCAATGTAATTATACTAAAACAATAATAGTCGGCTCAGGCGACGTGAATATTGGCGAATAGTCACCTTGACTTCGTCTCGGTGACTATTCGCCGATATTCACGTCGCCTTTGGTGACTAATTGTTAAATAGTGTTACAGTGGAACCATGCTCTATGGACACCCATATAAAATTATAACAGACAGTTTTGCTGTTTTTCTATGTGCCAAGTAACATTCTCTCATATATCGTCATTTCCACTTTACGGCCACTGGTTACCTGTGGACTATCCATGACTTAAAATCTTACCAGTGAAACCCTAACAGAAACAGCGAATAACCTTTCAAACGTTCTGTGTAATGTTAAGTCCAACTGGCTGAGTCACAAACTTAAAGTGTCAGCCCTAGAAAATTTGTCAAATTTCACAAAATGACATCATCTTACACATGAAATTTTCAGAATTTTATCTGTGTTTTCACATTTCTTGTGAAGTATAACGTTTATTTTCTCAGGATCCCATGAGAAATTGTCTTTGGTGTTATTAGAGATAATAATTATACAATTAATGTCAGTTCCCTAAGGAAACAGTTAGTTTTGTTTTCCCGAGAGTCCTGATGTTTCCCGAGACGAAGTCTCGGGAAACATCAGGACTCTCGGGAAAACAAAACTAACTGTTTCCCGAGGGAACTGACATTAATTGTTTTGTTATATTTCTAGACTTTCACTTCAACAGCAACAAAAGAATAACTGGAGCGAACCAGAACAGTCGACACATTATTAATGACAACACAAATTTAATTCTCAAAACCACTGAATGAATTATGTACAACTCCTTTCCTTACATTATCTGCATCTTTTTCCTCCACCAGCTGCTGTTTCTCTTCTAGGATGACTTTAAAAATCGTTGCTTTTTAGTTTGAGGCTTCGTGTTTGTGTTGTTGTGTTCACTCGCGAAAAAGAAAACTGGCAGTGTTTTTCCCGCCAATGTATCCCGAGCGGGGTACATTGCGTGATGTATCACGATCGGGATACATTTGATTTTAGTCAAGGCCACGTGACCAGGAATCAACCAATGACAGCCCCTGTTTAGTTGATTGAAAGTCTAGGAATATAACAACTAGTTTTATCTACAGCCCTTGAAAGTGTTAAAAAGGTGGTTTAAAAGCAAAACTTACAAAAAACCAGTCTTTTGTAATCTTATATTCTTTAGGGGTTATTCTGGTACAAGGTTTTTTTCCACTGAAAATTTAAATTACTTAATTTCCTAATGGATTCCGTCTTAATCATGATACATTTTTGTCTTAATTTACAGTCTGCAATAACTACGGATCTTGAAATAAAGGAGAAAAATTTGTTGGTTAGTACTACCCTATACCTTGTATGGTAAAATATGTCAGTTTTCAGGCATTTGTTTACTGGCATCTCCTTTATTTCTCTTCAAGATTCAAAAATCTTTGTTAGGAGCAATTTAGGCAACACAACCTTGTTGCTCACATTATGGTTAAAAGCAAAACTTGCAAAAAACTTGTTTCATAGGAATCTCACTTTGAATTGCTACTAACCAGTTTTTTTGTAATGTTATATTGTTGACACTTAACCTCTTCCTCTTATTAATTTGTTGTCCAGGCTGCTGGAATTATGAAATAGTTAACAATTATTGAATGAGGCGTATTATGATCAGAAAGACTTTCAAGGAGGCGAAGGTGGATAACACCCTGTAAGATCTCCATAAATCTTCAGATCATGATATGAAAGCCGACTCCAATGTTTTATTATCAATACAAAATGATTTTTACTTTAAAAAATTCTTACCCCAATCGATGTTAAGTTCGTGGGATGTTTAGTCTAACAGATACTCTTCAAATAGCAGTTTTTATCCTTCGAGGTGTGTTTGTACTGTTCTTGGTACGTTTTTAGGCAATAGTTTAGCAAATTCTTCTTCTGAAAATGCGTGAAAGTTTCCGCCAGCTAATGCAGCCTTGTCCCAGAGCTTCTTGGTTGCTGTGGCTTTTCTGGCGATATCCAGAAAGGCTTCATTTTACCGGATACTGCAAACGTCTTCCAAATTTGGTCAATGCTTGCTGGTTGTAAAGAATTAGACAGGGGATCTGAGCCAATCAGAAACGGAAAATTATTTTAAATGAAAAAATAATCTTTTTACTCCCAGACACAGATCTGCTGCACTATACTATTAAAAAATTAGGATTTCCCAAAAAACAAATTTTGTCAATTTTTCCTTTGGCTGCTATTAGAAGTCAGAGCAAGGTTTTAACTTTAATATCTTGTATCTTGGTTAGGTTACTTATATCCAATTGAAACACTCTGTTCCGCTTGTATCAGCTCACACCATTTTCACTTCCAAAAGTGCAGGACAAGGCCCTAGGGAAGCTCTGCTTTTTCAACTGATATTAAGCAAAGACTGCTTTTGCATCATCAATGCTTTTACAATTTGGGGTGCAAAAAAGTTAGCAGTTGTAATGTATATAAAAATGTTTGGCATCATTAATGGTTTCTATAAATCCCTTGTTCATATTTTTGAACAATAGGCTGCAGCATCAGCTCTTGAAGCAAAGGTTGCGTTACTTGATGCCAATCATATTGAACACGTTGATGCTCGCTTACAGGTAGGTTAATAGGTAGTGATATCCTATGCTTAACATGCCGTGAGCAACTTTGCTTCATATTAGCTCTCCCTGGTTTATAAATCCTGTACGTTTACGTTTTTCGTGTCATACTCATTCACTGTCTTCTTCTTCTTCTTCTATTTTTAATTGTTTGTCTATTTACAGGGTATTTTACATCACATTAGTGCTTTATCAGAGAAGAAGGAAGAAGCTGAGAACAGTGCTAAAGAAAACAAGGTGCCGTTTTAAGATTGTCTGTACCTTGCAACAAATTTTACATGTTTTACTGCGCCTTGTTGAAAAAGTTAATTGACTACAAGAATGTGATTTAAGAAAAAATTTTGTCGAAGGTGCAGTTGCAAGATTGTCTTTCTTTAGTAACAAATTTTACTAGCCCTGTACCCGGAGTCAGCTTTTTAACCCTTTCACTGCCAAATTTTGCCAAAAGCAAATTTCGCCCAAATTTCCAAATTTCATTTTGTGAAATTTTGAAAAACAAACAGCACCATGTGTAAGAACAGGCAGAGAGGTTTCATTTGAATTGTCACATCATAGGATTTCGTGCGCAGACTCAAAAGTTGGAGTCACCTTACTAAACTCTATCAAGTACTCTGGCAGTGAAAGGGTTAATAAACAGAGGATATTACATGGCCGCGCGGAGATACTAAATTTCTCTTCGAGTCTTTCGCTCACTCGTGAAATATTTTCAACAGGATTTGCGGGATTGTAAATTTCCTCCTGGAAATTAAAGGCTTATACTTAATTTGTAAATGTTTTTTAGGTTTCAGAATTATATGATCTTCTGAACAAGTGGGACTCCTTTGTTGATGTAGTACCTGATCTGGTAAGTTATATGTACAGTATTCCAATCTAGCACGCCGTAATACACCACAACTAACTAAACTGCTAGAAATGTGATAGAGTTTAGTCAACCGTACTTTTCCTCAGGACTAGAGGCGACGTAGCTAAGGGTGCTTTCCATTTGTCAGAACTGACTGGCCAGACCCTTCCCGTGGTAATGAGAATTTCACTTTATTTTAGTGTCAATGTGTTAGCTTAACAGTTAGCATAACGTTCCAGCTAGGTCAATCAAATCCTAAGTAGTGTACAGGAAGGAGATGGTTTTTCAGCGAAAACCCTTGGAAAATTCTATTTCATTTTCAAAATGACTGGTCCGGCAATGGTCCGGCCGGCCAGTTCTGACAAATGGAAAGCGCCTCAAGACTCATCTATATATGCTATGCTTGTATAATAGATTGATAATGAGTCTTATGTAAGACGCGTCATTCCCCCATGCCCTCTATGAACAGGGAAAATAAGTTCACAGTCAAGTGTTTTTCAGTGTAATACGTATCACTCAGACAACGCAAGTTAGAATTTAATAGCTTGTTATAATTTACTTTGAGTATTGCAGTAATTTATTGCGGGCAACAAGAGGAGCGCGAAATCCTATTCCCCAGGTTGTTATTACCCATACGTCGCATGTATGTAGCCAGCAGCCAGCTTTCGTTTGGAGTTCCTCTAAGAATGAATGGATGCACAAAACGGAATTTGATAAGCGCGTATCGGCTTTATACCCTCGTAATCTGATCACGCGTGTTTTGATCATCTGTCAGGTGAAACTCAGAGCATCGCGTTGGAACAATAAAAGCTTTTGGACCTTCGATCGTTGTCGTCTGCACTCCTTAACCTTTGGTCGTTACTAGTTTATTTAATACGTTCCAAGAAGACCTCATCTGTAAGGACGATAGATTTAAGTTTGGACAAGGGAAAGTCGAGTCGCGCTTGTCCATTAAGTCTCGAAGTTAATTTTTTACCTTACCCTATAACATTGTGATATTTCTTGATATGTGGCCCAACCCTAGTTGCATTTTTAACTTTTGAAATTAAGAATTGGGGTAAAGAATAGGCCCCGACTTAATTTGTCTTTCGCATCTTTAACTTCTAGATAACAAGACTGCAGACTTTGAAAGCTCTCCATGAACAAGGTACTTACTAAATAACTTTTGCTGCTCAAGTTTTCATCGGGAAAATACTTATCCGGACTCTTGTATCCTAAAACGGATATTTTTAGTTAAATCCGATAAATGATTCAGAATCTTAACCTGCTTGGGAATTATCTTTGTTGGACAAGAGGCTGCGATGTAGTCACTTTTTAAGTAATTTCTTTGTTAAGGTTAAGTTCCGTAGAGCATAAGGAAGCTTAATTGGCAGTAAATGAACCAGACACACCTTGACACTGCAACCCCTTTAAGCAAAAGGGAGAATAAGCAAAGACGTTTTTGAGCGACGCAAGTCAACCGGAAGTTACGCCTTCTCCCTTTTTATATGCCTTGACCAAAGCAAATTTGTATTGCTAAGTTTCTTTTCTCTTATATAAGGACGATTTACCCGAGAGTTTCATACAAACCACTGCCCAATGATGCAAAATGTTCACTTCCGGTTTACGTCCGTCGCCCAAAAACACTGTCGCTTAAGCTCCCTAAAGACCTCAACCGGAAGTGAGACCTTCTCCTTTTTAACATGTCTTGACGATAACAAATTTGTATTGCTAAGTGTCCTTGCTCTTGTAGAGATGATCTGCCCAAAAATTTAAGCAGCACCACTGCCTGAGAATGGAAAAGTCTACTTCCGGTTGACGTGTGTCTCTAATACGTCAATGATCCACGTGACCCCAGTTGTTCAAAAGGGGGACAATTTGAGGTTATTTTGTTGTTATTACATTGTAGCTAGCCAGTTTGGTCAGTCATTACTCCAGCTTGACTCGTCTCAGTCCACGTTGAAATCCCAGATGCAGGATCAAGCAAAACTGCTGAACGAGGTAAAAAATTGTTAAATCCATTAACGCATTGTGTATTATTGTAAGGGACAGTGAAATACCATACAACACACAGGACGAGAAAAATGAGACACAACACTCGCAATGCACAATGGAGGGCAAAGTTCCCTCTTCTGTACTTTTTTATGTATAAGTTTAGCCTGAAAGCAAACTCTCCTCTTGCGGGAAGTCACGCGCGAGTGATACGCGCGTTCTCTCGCGGTTCGGCTTGCCTCGCTCGACACTCAAGGTGTTGGTGTAGCTGGCATCGTCACCTACGAGATAGCTGGAATAAAACTGAACATTATTATACCCATTCCACTCATCTGATCCCCAAAAGGAAGGCCTGCTTACAGGCTACTGTCACAAAAAGGCGTTTATCCTGCTGTTAATTCTCGTATTATGGCTGCTTGCCTTTCCTTTGTGAACTGTCTTGTTTGAATGCCCAGTTAAAACATCTTTTTCCATATTTTTTTTTTCAGCTGGAAGCCAGCTTCACAGCGAACGTAGCTGCCATTGAAGCCAACTGTGCAAGAGTAGAAGCGCGAATGAATGGTCTGCTTGAAAAGTTCGAGACCAAGGGACGGTGATGGAAATAAAGGAAAGGGAAGCATAACTGGTTAGCTGATAAATAAGTAAAGACTAAGGAAACAGTTGCTGTTAACATTAGAGACCTTTAGATTCTACGACGAGAAGGACTAAGAAGGGCGAGCGCCGCGCCGAGAACCAACGTGATAGCCGTCGTCAATCTACTACGAATTCTAGCGTGGATGTCGTGGCGGCTGAAACAAGTTATGAAATTCTAGAGGCGTTATCATTTTGCGATCAAGGGAGGGCTAAAAAAGATAACAGTGCTATCTTTTTGGTGAATCAATAGTACAGTGAAACTTTCCGTGGTGTCTTTTTTTAGGAATTCTCGAAAAAACCTTCAATCAAATCTCGTACTCCTAGTACAAGTCTAGTCTAAAGGCCTCTACTTATGAATAGAACCGAACAAGGAAATATTTAAATAGCCTCTTCCTCTTTTCCATTCGATTTTAAGGTCTTTAAGTCTATTGCATTGTCATGTGACTGTGTAGATATGTTAAACAGAAGATTTCAGGGGAGCAAATCTCATCTCCTAAAATTTCTAGCCACTCGCGCTTTTTCAGAGATCAGGGCTACCTGAAACGACATTCACTAGCCATCTAAAAACATCCTTCAAGAAAGTATCATGGGACACAGCGAGGAAATCTTTGGGTGTCGACCGGGATACGTGAATTTCACTTAAGTTATTTTTAGAGCGGGTTTAATTAAACGCAAGTCTAATTCTTGGGAGGCCCGCATATTTAAATCGATTGTTTGAAACGTCATCAAGTCCACGCGCGACCACCTCAAAGCAAACAATGCATAATGTCTCATTAGTCTCTCTTGACAATACAGAATAAAAGTTTGCGGACCTCTCCGAAAACCAGTAAATGATTTCGACGGCAGAATTTTTCTCGATTTTTAAAAGACAATTTAAGGTAAACAAAGGTGTTTAAAGAAATTCATTTGTAAAGTGATTTTTTTTTTCAAGAATTTGCACCTTTTAGCCTCAGTCTGCGACAAAATATCGTTTAAGAGTTGTTTCCTTTCATCAAAAAACCTTTTAAGGGTACTATTATCAAAGTGAAAAGATTCCTTAGTCAAAAAGATTATTTATTGTCTGGCAAGTCGAGTAATCAAATTTATGTATAGTGGGTAGTTAGATAGCTTTAAGTATTTATATAATGGTAATAGGACTGAGTGGAGTCCAATTAAGTCTGATCATACGAGTGATTAACAAAATGTCCGGAGTCCGATTTGTTAATCACGAGTATGATTACGGACCTAAATTGGACGACACGACGTCCTGATACCAATTAATCATAACCATTACAATTTCTGTCAAAGAGCTTTTAATACCAATTATCCAAAATTAAAGAAAATATCACTTGAAGAGACACTGTCTGATGTTACACTTAATTCGTCCACTTTGGAAAATCCCCAGTTTGGTAGGATAAGTGGTTGTTTGTATGGTTATTGTGATAAATTCTGTGATTAGTGAATTTAGCTGAGTGCACTTGATGATTGGCCGATGTAACTGTCCGATTATAGCCAACTGTCCAATTACAACCCTAGACAATAATCAGTGAAAAATAGAACAGTTAATGCACAAATGAAATTTGAGGAAATTGTAATCTTATGATTATAATAGAAATAAGGTCTAGAAAAGAAGAAGTTTTTGCCGTTATAATATTGTTGTTACAAGGAACAGGTGTGTGGTAGGAATACGTTGGCTGAAGAACTTTAAGACAGGTGAATTGTCCGATTGGCGATATTAAATCGTTGAGAACTAGGAAGGTGACTTGTTTAAGTTTTCAAAGTAGCCTAAAAATGCTGTTTCATATTTCAATGGAGATCCAGTGTGGTGCTACTTACTGTTTAAGAAGGAAAAAAGAGTCAATAAATTTTAGAATATTATGGTAGAATGGTTTCCAGCAACTGTCATTGTCTATCCCTACTTGTTTACTTTGTATCTCCGGCAAGAAAATCTTCCATTCGTGCCATTTGCTTGCTATTTGAACTTTTTGGTTTCGAATTCAGCTGAGCTAGGATCAAATGGGCATTCTGGATGAATTACTATGCTTACTAAAATAAAAACAACAACAACAAATTTAAACACGGTTAATTTTGGTTACAAACTTGGTGTCGTGAAGTCATCCCGCGCGAAATGTTCACCGTAAGAGAATTTACATAGCCAGCTAACACAGATATATTTACGTCTGTCTCTTCTCTTCGCCTAGAGGATTTTCTCGATGGAGTGAAGTGGCATCCGTTTGTAGGCTAATTTTACAGCGCTTATTGAAAAAAATGAAGAAAAATGTAGTTGTGGCAAACACGTCAAGGCATCCTTGTTGAAAATTTACGATTTTTTTTAATCGAGATGTGTTATAAAGCTCATCGATTTACCAAAAGCATAAGTGCTTGTAATCTTTGTCTATGCAGACGATTTGTTGGTAGTAAAAATAGGAATGAGGATAAACAAAACTTTGCCTGAACTCAAAAGCCTAGTACTTAAAGAGCGCTTGGAAAGAAATTCGCCACCGCCCTGTTTTTATGCAGACTCGTGTTATGGCGTCACATGTTATTGAATTGGGTTTGAACACATGTAGGATTACAAACCTGTTGTGTCTGTACACCAAATGGCCTCAAAAAAACTCATAAAGATAAGATATAGAAAATTGCAACATGCTGAAAACCTGCGAAAGTAATTCAAGACCAAGGGAATTAGCGCGCGGGAAAGATTCTGTGAGGGAAAAACTTCGCGCCAAAATACGTCAGCGAATTCACAACCCCCAGTTTGAAGAAGGAAACGAAAATGTGAATACTTTGAATCAAGAGAAAGCGCAAAGAACACAACAAGAACGAAGAAAAACTGCTCCTCTACAGAATGATAAGGTGGGTGTACTTTATGTTCGATTCCGCTTTTATATGCATGTGTTGTTCTTCTTGTAGCCTTGTTTAAACTGTGCCCGGCCGGTACATGTATATGTAGGGAAAAATAGCCCTTTGGAGCTAATGATATTTAGTCAGCATATTTTTAATTTGTTTCCGCGCATAACACCAGTTAGTTATGGGCATTTGTATGCTTTCCACGTTTTTACGGCGATCTAATAGTGGTCTTAAATTTCACCAGTTTCTGATTATTTGTTTATTTCCTACTACCTGTCTGTACCACCTGCTTCTTTAAGCGTACTCCCAGAATCCTTTTCGTGACCAACAACAAAATGTAACGCTTCACTGACCTCAAGATCATCTAACCTGTAAGCTAGCCCGGGACGGGTGTAGTCCCTTATATGATGGCTTATACCGGGGTGTGTCCTTTCTGCACGACACAGGGTATATAATAATTTCGCGCTATGTTATCAAGGTTAATAATTTTTATACTTAACAGGTTATTCAACACAATTCTAATAACAAAATACCTCTTGATGCGCCTGAGAAGGAATACAGACAGAGGAGACATCATGGAAAAAGAGAAAACAAAGAACAACGAAGCCTGTATACCGAAGATTGCAGCAGTAGTGTGCAAACCCACAAAGAAAAGAAATGTACGCTTACCGAGAGAAGAGAAAGAAGAAGTAATGTCAAAGATAAGTTCCGGGATAGGAAAGAAATTTCTGAAGAAGAGCTAAGATCAACACAGACGAAACAAAAAGATGAATTTGAAAGGAAAGGGGAATCGAGAAGAAGACGAGATAAACCTGTTACATCAAAAGACCCTAACCAGGTACAGACCGAGAAACGGGCAACAAAGTCTCAGGTTTGTATGAATCTATAAAACGTAAGGATACATTCATTCATCAATTCAATATTTTGAAAATTTGAGTCATTTCATATATTTCTATTCATTTCCACCTTCAAGTATATAACGAACTCACAATCTGTCTCGAAGGCCTGCTTTTCAGTTGGCTTGATTAGCGTTGCGTCTGGTCGTCGCAAAGGTCAGGATTCGATTCCCGGTCAAGCCTGAATTTTTTCAGGTTCTTTTTCACCCGCTTAGGTTGTTCACGTTAACTTCGAGGATCATTTTCGCTGTTATATCTCTATCCGCAGTTCAAAATATGAGTCCCTTTCATTTATTTCCATTCATGTCAAGAAAATTTACTGTTACACACCCATTTTGTCCAGCTACAAACACGCTGAATACTAGTATAATTCTAAACTTATTATGCGCAAACACAACTTTTTCATTCTCCTTTTTTTCAACATTCTTTCGGTTATAATGGATTGTTAGTAAACCGTCAAACTTACCTATATCCTTATGCTCTTTTTCTTGGCCCAGAAACAATCCATCTCCTCCGAGAAAAGCGATTTTTTGTCCTCCCTGGTGAAGTTAAAGGACGTTCTACAAGCTCAAAGTAAAGATCACAAAAAAGCAGCTGTTAAAGAGGTGAGCATCGACATTCATCTATCTTTGTTACAATCGATTAAGTTACAGTGAAAGCTGTGTTTTTAGCGGACACCGCTTGTTAAGTGGCCACAAGCGTCGCTAAGACCCAAATTTCTGGGTTTTTATATTTATTTTTTTGCAACATAAAACTGTGTTCTGCGGACACTCTTGCAAGCGAACACTAAGAAGGGTCCAGTGACTTTCCGCTTAATATACAGTTAGTGCCTTTTAGACGACTGTCGGCGATTAGCCCTGAAGCCCTGAGAATGATCCTTGTCCCTAAAACAATGGGGCTGCGTTGTCTCCGCCATCCGGGTACCAAAAAAAGAAGAGGAGGCCTGAGGGGGTGGGGGGTGGGGCTGCTTCTCAGTCAGTGGTTTAAAAGCAACTCAATTCTGAGGGAGCGCCCACGGAACGTCTGCTTTTCCCGCACCTTTTCAGCGCGTAACCAGACTTTGTCTTTAACACGAATTATTAGGGACCTTAAGCAAGGACGACGACGACGGCAGTGAAAACGTTGTTTAAAAAATGAATTTGTGTTCTTTCAAACTTAATCGCGTCTATTTGGACCCGCTCAATATGTCAAATGCAGGCGACGTTTCCTGGAGTTGAATTCTTAAGGATTTTATTCAGGTTCAAAAAGAGGAAGGAAAATTCGTCGTCGTATGTTCACGTCCTCCATAAAACGGCAAATTAGGAGGTTTCACGTCGTAGTTGTGCAGTGGACGTCAAAGAAATGTACTAAAAAGCGTGATGCACGTGCAGAGCTGTTGTTTTGATCATTAAACCTATTGTTTTTTTTTAAGTCGTCGTTGTGGTCGTCGTCGTAGTTGCTTAAGCTCCCTATTGTACAACCTAGGGCTGCGTATTTCGTGGGACCAATAAAATACCCGAGCATTCTAATCCCGGGTCGAGAGTACTGACAGGCAATTCTTAACTCGAAGCCTATTTCTTGAAAATGCCCAATAACTTCTCGGATCCGGAGTTATATTATAAAACTGAATCAAACCAAATCTGGAGTTTGGTGGCGTATTTTTTAAAACGTAAACAGATCTGCATTTCCTTAGAATTTTTCCCTTACCTTCTAAACCATCTAAATATAAATTTTTGACTCATGGATTTTTTGGACCTAAACATTCAGCAAGCAAAACATAATTGAAAAGTTGTTGATAAGACGTACAAGAAATAGGACCCAGTCCACCGACCTTGCCGAAAAAACACGGTATGAGGAGACACCTAATTCGTTTCCAGGCTCTTATTCAGAAGCATGGCTTGGTCCAGTTCCCTTTTGAAATAACGAGGAAGTTATTACTGCAGAAATGTACAGGGAATTTTTTTCATGACAAGATTCTAATTTTTATTAGGTCTATGTTCCAATAATTCCATTTTTTAATACGAAAAGCTGTCGTTCGATTGTCAAGCTATAGTACATTTACGATTATAAGCAATTGTTAAATTTCTACGATAAGCAACCAAGCCTTTTAACATGACGCCGGAAGATGAAGCCTACTGCTATTTATCTTTATTTTATTCAGTTTCGACTTCCAAGTGGGTTGCTTCCCCTTCGCTTTTCTGGAAGTTATCTACTACCACCGTTTTCGTGTTGCTATTCGCATAGTAAAAACTCGTATTCTTAAGGAACAACTTTACAAGTTTTCTTCCTAATTCTTTGGAACCGTGCTGGATAACTTCTTGGGCAGGTATCATTCAGTATGTTTTTAAATTCTGCCACCTTTTGATTTTCTTATTTACAGTAAAGTTAATTTATGCTTGTCCTATGATTATAAGCATCCTTTTGAAACTTCAAAAACCGTTTTCATGGTTTTGAAGCTTAATATATTGCCGCTTTAACTTTTCATTTTATCATTGAAACTGAGACTTTTACGAAATGTAATAAGTTTCTCAACAAGGTAAATTGTACGCTCGCTGATAGAAAATCTTCAGTTTTTTTAACTGACAATTATTTATACAAACGTTCTGCCATTTCTCGTCCAAAAGTTAATAAAAAAATATACACGAAGACTTCATCATTATGAATTCTCGACTGAGCTTAAGGCGCTTATTAACGCCCTTTGAAAAGTATAAAAAGATATGCCAAGGGTATTGCCATCTTGTCTGCGTGGGCTTTTTCCGTTAAAATTGGCCCTCAGTTTTTTTCTAAAAAAATATAGATAACTTCAATGTCGATTTACTGGCGCTATCTTGTATCCATAAACGTATTCGTTACTTAACTTAAAAAAGTACAGAGAAATAAGAAATGTTAAATGAACTGAAATTAAGATGAAAGGAGCGCTAGAGGTTATCCGAAGCGTGGGCTGAAGATCCTGTTCATTTTCATTTTGATTTTCACTGAGCAAAATCCTCTCTGGGTGATTCTAGATAAATTTCCTCTGAAAAGAATGGTGCTTTTAACTCTAATTAAACACCAAAGGAGAAATATATGAAAGATATCAGTAAGCGGCCGACCATTTGACCTTTGAGGGGGGAGGCGGGGGGTTATGGGTGATTTCAGAAAAAAAATATATTCTGCAGACTGATTTCGAGGGAAAAAAATCTTCAAAGAAAATCAATGTCGTGGAAAAAATTTTTTCTCCAGAGGTTTGAGAAAAAAATTCTTCACAAACCAAATCATCCACACCCCACCTCCCCCGTCAAAAACTAAACGCATTTGTTAAAGTAAGTGAAAGTAAGTTTGACAATTGAATTGTTATTCCCAGTCCGCGCGCGGTCACGAGGAGAGTTCGCGCAGGTGGTTTGCTAACAAGCGTTTCGTCAGTAAACCGCTTGCCAGGAAAAAAAATTAAGCTTGGCAATAAGTCCTGTTAAATATTAGCAGAGAATCAGTGATTCCATATGTCAAGTAAAGAATTTTAAGAAAATTCCATAAAATTTACGCCTAAGATAAAGGTTCACGTGAAAAAATAGGTCGCTTCTGGTAATAATTACACATGTTTTGTAGGCTTTAAATCTTTTTCATAATTTAGTTGGCTTTGTCAGCAATTGCCTATCGGGGAGATCCTGTCTCGGTGTTTTATTCAAATGACTTATTGTTATTCAAATTTCCGTAACCGGAGTTCTCTCGGCCAAAGCAGACGTTTGATCGCGCGCTTGTGATCAAAGCGCAGATCTTTATGGTTAGCGCTGTTTTACAATGCGTGGAATAACTGTACATTGCCCGTGAAACCAGAGAAGTTTTATCCACGGAATTGAGATCTTGAGAATGCTGACTAAAATAGCTGCTGTGCAAATGTGAAGGTATATTTTTCAATCTCAATTTTGACCATGTTTTGTTTGCATAGTTATATGACAATGTACCATCAAGGCAAGCAAGCAAAATGCACGAACCACCACTCATCCAATCTGTTCAGTAAAAAGCATTTTTCTAGAGCTGTATTCGTTTGTGGCAACGTGAATTTTTCTGTGTCTCATACAACTCCTGAAATAAAATTTTCAAAGACAAAGAATGAGTATACACAAGCCTTGCTGGAATTCTGAAACGTTAATATTCGCCTTTCAAATTTTTTTTTCGCTTTCTGCAAAATAGTAAGAAAATGGAGTCAATCAAACTTTCGAGGGAACAAATTGAAACATTTTATTATTCTCAGAGTTATTACTACAGACATCAATTATGGTTTGCTGTTCAGTCAAGATATCGGGTTGTTTCGCCGATGTAAAGGCATACGTTTGGCGTTTTAAAGTGATGGCTTGTCAAGCGGGGATAGATCCCAGATATGCCGATGTGAGACAATTATAGAAATGTTGATACGAAAAGAGATGATCTTTCAAGGAGAATTATTTATAGCAGTATTTTTTTTTACCATAATGTACGTAGTTTAACTTCACTAAAAGAAAACTGTGAGTCATTTGCAAGTCACATTTCCTCCTTTATCTTTTAAATTGGGATGGATATCGACATAAATGCAAGAAGCCGCAAAATCGCAAAGTCTACGAGATTTCACGATACAGCTAGTAACGCTATTTTGATATTTTTTTGTCATATTTTTCCGTGTTTTGCCTTGTAAATCAGCTTCGTTTTCAACTACTGTTTTTTTCACCTGCTGGCATCGTAATTGATGTAGTTGGGAACAAACGATATCCTTTCACTGTTTCCTTTTAAATGTACCGAACCGAATGATTATGGTCAAATTTGTTAGTTTGCAAACAGAAGAAAAAAGGGTCCATTAGAAAGTGTTGCGAACGTTCGCCAGGTTTATATCAATCAGTATTCACTCATAGGTGAGATGCGCTAGTGTGATCGGTCGCAGCCGCAAACAATGACGATCTCAAATAGATTACAGTTTTAACAATAAAGCCACATCAATATACGTCAAACATAAGTTTGCTTTTATTTATTTTCTACACTAGTCGCACTTCATTAGAATGAAACAGCTGTTTAGCCTTTAACCTCATTATGAAAACGAGTTCACAGCACAGGTTACCCAAGCTGAAAATATCGCAGCGCCCATTCGTCTTGTCGTATTGTGCAACAGTTGGAAAAAAAGTTTTTCCTTCGCAAATCCTTTTTTGTTTTGACTGTTGTTTAGTTGACACAATTTGCAGACGGTTGTATTTCGGGCTTTGGATTGGCCGTGGTTCGAAAGAATATAATAATTTAAGAAACACAGTAATCTTGACCTGTAGCTGCTTTTCGTGATGCTGCCGTTTTTGCCTTTGAGTATTATCGGAAAAAATCGATCGTTATAGAGCAATCTCTTTCTGACAAAAGAAGGCATCAGGCTTGCGTGCGTCAATTACTTGAAAATTCGTCACTTTTAAGACCATTACACAAGGAAAATATATTTTAAGTTGTCTCGCTAAATAGCTTTAGAATTCTCCCGCGGGCTACAAGCTGAGAGACTATATTATGCTGTCCGCTTTTTCATTAATAGTTACGTTGATGGAAAAATACAATGTGACACGAAACTGCGGCTGTCTATTTTGGGTATTTGTCGCCCGTAATTACAGTTATCATTTATTATACATCAACAAACAAACTTTGTGTAGTTTAACTGTGCTTTCGTGTGCACACGTTTTGAAATCAATGCAACATCATTGGTTCTAAAAGGGTTTCAAACCCAGTAGTTACAGACGATATTACGTTAGTTACGAGACGGAGCCGACCTTGACTTCTTATCTATTAATATTGCCCTTGAAAACCTTAATTGGTTGAAATTACTGAATATTCTAAGTATTATGCTGGTTTCTAACTTTTTTCTTAATTGAACATTATAACAAAAGCATGAAACCTCATCAGAAAGCCCTCACCTCTAACTTCAAGATTTTTCCTCGGTTATTGCACCAAGTATTAAAACAAAGTAGTCATCCATTATTTAATTTAAAAAACCCTCCTTTTGCCCTCGTTTCGTTCAAACACCAGATCAGCTTCTCATTTATTTATAACATCATAATGTGAATCGTTACAGGATCTTATATAATTCTTGTTAACTGCTTCACAAAAATAGTGGGTTACCTTCTTTTGCTGCATGGTAAGACAACGGTCATATTTCTAAAGGAAATTTAACGAAAATAATCTATTTAGTTTGCTTTTGTTTTACGTTTTGAAATTAATCCAGTCATATTGTTTAGATTAAGGCAATAATAGAAGAGCTTTCTAGAACTGTCTTTAAACTTTTGTTTAAATTAAGGTCGATAATTCTCAAAGAGAGGTTAGTCAAATCCCCAAAAGCGTTCAAATAGGTTCGTTTATGATTGTTTTTCGATAAGAAGACATGTGGTCTAAATTTTTTGTTTGAAAAATATATCACTTACGTTGTACTTAGAAGCATTAAAATACGCTATTTTGTTTGTCAAAACACGTTAGGACTTTTTCCAAAAAATGACACGGTACAACAGGCTACAAGCACACATGCAATTCACTATATATTTTGCTTTTTCTTTAGCCGTGACGTTTCACGAGATTCTGATTATAAATTATGCAATAAAATTCATATCTTGATTAATTTTAATCTGTAGCATCTCTCTTCTGACCACGGCCTTGGAATCTTGCAGAGCTGTCCCGTCAGCCCCCTATTTTGCCTCTTCTTTTAACCACAAAATAAGTTGAATATTGTTTCGGTATCACTGCACTCAGCGTACCGAGACTTGACAACTTTGTCCGTTATTTTCCTTGTTCACAGGGTTCTCCTTTAACTAAACAAGCCTCAACCGTAAACGCTGAAGCTGTAAAGGGAGATCCAACCATGTGGCGAATTACTACAACTCGAAAGCTGGCAGAATTTGTAAGTTATATCTGTGGTATTCTTGACGTTAAGAAGATAATTGACTTTTTACATAAGCCAGACTTATCTCAACGTGCAGTGGGAAATTGCTGTTGTTAATATCATTTTCAGCTTTGAGTTTCTTGGCATACGGTATTCACTTGATTTTGGGACGAGATTAACGATTGTTTCGCTGTTCATTCAAAATTTCACTTCCAGTCAGGTTATATCCGGCCTGAAACGACTCCGATGTCATTTAGGCCTACAAAACTGGTGAAAATCTCATCATGAAGCACTTAAAACACTTATCACTCATTTATTTGTATTGTTTCTTGGTTTTTTTTTGCTTTGTAATGTAAATTGGAAAAGAAAAAACGACAGGAAAATAAAATTCGGCTTATAAATATCACGTGACTTTTGTAATACTTAGGACATGCGCAATGGAGCTTTGACGTTATTCCCTGTGGGGGCCTGGGTGCCCCTGCAGGTAAAACTAAAGATTTTTGAGTGGAAATAAAATCGTGGGAGATCAAACGATTTGCGTCATTACATGTTTGCTCCAAAAACAAATGATTTCTAAAGTATCAAAATGTTAACGCTTGTTTCGAGGGGGTGCGCTTTTACAAGACAGCGATTACAATGCTAGCAGACATATCAAATTTATTTGTTTATTTACTTTTTTTACGTTTATTGTACAGTTCAGTATTCTTTTTTTTGTTTGAATTTATTTAAAAAGCGAAAATATCATCTATCAATTTTTCACAACTGCAAATGACAAGAACAACCTCAATTGCCATATTTATTTGTTCTCCGTCATTTCTTTATTCAATGAATGCTTTCTATGTACTGTAAAAATCTTTATTAATTACCAAGATGGATTTTAGTTTGGTCTTAAGTTTGAACAATATTTCATGTAATAAAGAATGAAGACGCATTTTTCTATGTGGTTTGATAAGAGTAGATAAAAATCTAACAGACAATAGCCAACGGATTCATAACAACCACGAACCGATTTAAAAAGTTTGGCTAAGTTCTTCCACGTTTATTAAATTCATTTCCTGCACTTATTACATATGTGGTTCATAAACTCAGCAACAAAGTAACGCAAATGAAAGACTCGAGAAAGACTCAGTCAAGAAGTTGGATATGTGAAAGTCTCATCGAGATAAAACGGAACGAGGATTGTGGCCAGAGGTATGCCGGGGAAAGTCCCCGGCAACATGTACCGGCTACAAAGTCTACTGCACAGATTCAAATTCAAATTCGTCGACCGCAATGACTCGCTTCGAAGAAGAGATAATATGTTGGAAGACAAATGACGGGTTATATTCCTACCAGAAACAGATACAGTCGGTTACGTATGAGGTTTGTAGATTTGTGTTGTTAGTTTATCTTCAACGCTGGGCGCATAGATGGTACTTCAGTTGGGTAAGGAATGTCGAATAAATGTCGTTTTATTATCAATGTTAACGTTGGTGTAGTTAGAGATGCAGACTGGGTATATATTTGATAACCATAAACCTTCTTTGTCATGCCTGAAAATTTCCGCTTAAGTTATTGGATAACTAAAAAAATCGGTTACAATTTTTTTTTTGAGCCGTTTCGTTACTTTCAAGCGATTCTGATTTCGAAAAAGCTAATTTTACGACAAGAGTTCTCTTCTAAACGAAGACTAGTAAAAGCGAAGGAAATCATAAAAATTTTGTCTCCAATTAATTAAGTTAAGAAAACATACTTCTTATGAAATTAACACAAAATTTTGCGTTCAAGTAATTTTGGACGCCCTTCTTTTTGACCCATCAGCTGCAGGTTATAGAAAACCATATTTGCTCACAAATACAATGGTAGTCTCTTATTTGATCTTACATCCTCAATAAACGATTTTTTTATGAATCAAGACCCCCTTGGTGGTCGCCATAATTTCTTGTTACTTGTGTTAGCTTCCAGCTGTGTCATATATTTTGCTGATAAGCTGAATGTGAAGGTATTTTAGAAGAGTCGTGTTTGAATGGTACTGGCTTGCGATAACTACTCATTCTTTAATATTGGCTGAACTGATAATGCATTGTTAATTAGTTTTGATCATATCACCTTTCTGCCTAGAGCAGAACCTATTACAGTGGAAGCCGGTTGAAACTGACTTAAAAGAGACAAGCCAAAGTGACTGCGGGCTCTTATTAAACGAGACCCCGGCACCTGCTTTATCGATACAAAGACGACTATATTTAATGTCGGAGCTGTAACTTTCGGAGAAGTACAAGCTGGAGAAACGTTCATTCGTGAAAATTGTTTCACAACGAAATTAAAGTTCACCCAGTGTTTTGATTGCGACCATCTACTCTAAACTCGCTCCCAGTGCTTTTTCCCGGTCGGTTCTCTCGGCCCATTTCTGACGGAAAAGCCCTGGGGATGAAGCTGGAGCTTTTAGGGGTGTAGGAAATTTTCCGACGCTCTTTCCGGTCATGTTTTATAGAGGATCGACCCTTGGGCGTATGAAGTTGGTCGATCCAAATGATGAGGGAGCACAGAGCGGCCAGGTAGACTGTTCACAATCCCCTATTTTCTCATTTGACCATCGGGATCGGGCACCTACCCTTACGATCGGCCATCGTGGTTTAAAATGTACCAAGTCTAGCCTGAGCAAACCCCGACGCCTGCACCCTCGGTAACTATGAAACCAAGAAGGCCGCCCGTCACGGTAAGCGCTTGATCTCGACGATTGGGGGACTGTTTAACAGTCGAAAAACCGGGCGGTTTCGTTCAGTTGCGAGAGGAAGGGATGATCAACCAGAGAAACTGCCTCGCTATTGTGACTGTATTGTGGCCCTTTTTCAGGTTTTTTTAAACTGATTTTCAGTAGTCTTTAAACATCTTGAGCGCTTACCATTTGTGCGGAAAATCCGGTGATTCCGGGGAGAATTCAAATGGAACGGTTCATCCCAGTGGAAGAGCGGTTTTGGAAAAAAGGTTATACCTTTCGAGGTGTTGCCTTTTTGCCGCTTTTTACCGGGCCTACCGGATCTGTATCATTTGTTTGGATTATTAGGGCCAGGCTTCCTCTCGAGATAAAGGAACTATTTACCGGTGTTTTGTAAATAGTACAGCTCAATCCCGTTTCTGCTTTTGGAGCGAAAAAAAAATACACCAGTACTGTCTGACGGAAAATTTTCCCCGAAATTTCCGAACAAATGGTAAGCGCTCCTTACTTTCTAAGTTTTCCTCTTCCCCAGACTTCCCTCTTCTTTACCAAATCAAAATGGCAGCTAACCATTTTATAAAAAGAACCACAAATCGACGTTCACAACTCCTAAAAACACCTTCAATTTAAGCTACCTTACCTATGCGAGGAAATTCATTTTCATTTTAATTTCTTTTTCATGGGGAGCAATCAGTTTGTCAAATTTCCTGATGACCTTGCGATCGTAGATTGTTGGAGTCACCCGTAGTCGTGTTTTCTTCACAAGAGAAAAACACGCGTGTTTTCTTCACAAGAGAGCAGTGGAAACGAAAAAGAGCTTTCCTAGCAAAGTATATTTTCACAATAAAATGTACGTGCTTTTGTTTAATTTGTTTAAATATCACCAAAGAATTTTTTGCTGCTGCACGACAGCTTGCGATAACGAGATAAACGGAGGAATCAGTTTTCCTTTTTACACAATATAAGCAAGACGTTGTTTTATGCTTTCTCCGCTCGAAGTAAAAGCCGTTTTTTAATCAAACAGCCGAGTGACATTTACTGAAAATTTTTCTTGAAATCGAAAACCAGTCAAATTGTCTCAGTGTTTCTTCTGTTAACGCCTTGCTTGAAAACATTAATTACTTCAGGGAAAATATTGTTTCGATTATTGAAGTCTTTAGTGATGGCTGAATGTTAATAAGGTGGAGGATGTAATTTTATTTTTTGCGGCTGATTTTCTTTTCTTTTTTAGCGTAAATAACCAATATAATCAGCAAACCTCCCCGATGATTGGTTCGTCAATAAGACCGTATAAAATATTGAAAAGTAATGACATTTTGTGATAATTGCAACACATGCCGGAGTGTCGGAGTGAAGAGAGTGAGGCATTGGTTTTATTTCCTCTGTTCAATTTTTAAGGTTCAAGTTTATTTTTAAACGTTTACATCACAGTTGGAATCTCTTCAGTTTGCCACAGGGTCATGATCTGGGCTTTGTATGGCGCGCTAGTCACGGCAAAATTATTAGTATTTTTGCTGTGTAATGTCGGAGAAAACCATTAATAATCCCCCAGAATTGGAGTATCGCATGTTCCCTGCAGCGCGCTATAAATTTTCTACGACAACTTGAAGAGCATTCTGAATCACAAAATGTCCGCCGAGACTGTCGACGAGAAGAAAACGAAACCCGAGAAAATATCGGTGAGACTCGCTTTAATTTTCTTGGGTATGCGGACACTAATGGAGAAAGCTGTTTGTAAATTTTGCTACTGTATGCCTTAAAGTACCTAAAAAAAGATTATTTGTAACATTGACATTTTTGCTTGTAATTTGTTTCTTAAGCAAGCGGAAAAAGCATTTTACATGATTCTTTGTCTTCATGTTTTTAAGATTACACTTAGCGTAAAATTTAAAGTTGTATTTGAATATTTTCAGGAACACAAGATGGCGTCTGTTCGAGACGACATGGACATGAATCCCGTTATGATGGATAATCCAGTTTTTGCGACCGGCAGTTCAGTGAACTTATTTTGTCCACTGTGTCATGAGATGTTCAATAATCCACGTCTTTTACCGTGTCTGCATACATTCTGCAAGCGATGTTTGGAAAATCTGGTAGTTCCGAGGTCAAGTACGCTCAGCTGCCCGGCTTGTAGAACAGATGTTCAGCTTACAGTACGTTTTAGTGAATTTCTTTTGCCTTTTTTTAATTCCAAAACAACCAAGCATTAAGGTTTACCAAGTTTTTCAAGGAGTAATGAAAATCAGAGGGGTATGTGTAAATAATTCTCAACGGCTTTTTCTTAATGGTCTCACAAGGAGTTTGCCTTTAAGAATACTAATTTAAACTAAACCACAGAGTCAAACACATATATACACCAATTTATGTATTCAGCACTCTCTTGATTTTAGTCAATCACTTTGCTCAGTACCAAAAAACAACGCGCTGTTTCAGTTAATACTGAACGAAGTTACTGTGTCAACTTTAGATCTCAGTGTGGCTGCGATAAATGTTAAACTGTGATCGCAGTATAACTGCATTGACCATTTTTATAATTAAAACTGACGCGTCGATCCTTTTTTTTCTTAAATTTATCATGATGATCTAGTTCGTGTTCACCTAAACAGCATAGTGCGCCTGTGATTTTGTTTTGAAGCCGTTAAGTTGTTGAATATTCTTTTCAATGAAGAAAAGAATATCGTTTAAATCCACTAGATACGAGGAATAGCGATAATTGAATAAATCAAACGCGATGGTAGTGGATTCAGTTTGCTACAACAGGGCTCGCTCCCCATCGCATTTTCCCGTTTGCGCAAAAGACAGGTCGGTACACAAAGCAGTTGTGGTGGACGCCCAGACGCCCCGGGACGCGCGGTTTAGAGCCTGGTGTTCATTAGCGACGCAACAGCAAGCCAAGTGAAGACGAACAACGACGAAGCACACTCAGCTCAGGGAAGGGAAAAATGATCTTTGTGCCTGTGCTAAAGCTTGCGCCAAGGTAGTTTTTAAGGTGAAATAGGGACCCTTATCCTTACTCTTGCACTTGCATCGCTAGTGAACACCAGGCACTACGCCGAAACGAACAGCATTAATACCTTGTAAAAGATCATATTTAAAGCTAGGATAACCATTGTTCACGACAAGACGGCCGGCGTGAAAGTGCCATTCAATGGGTTTCGCTTAAATTGGCACGTTTTGGGATTCTATCCACAGACTCAAAAATTGAAGACTTCTGAAGCAGTCGTCGTACTCATACTTGTTTCCAGAACAACAGAACAAAGATTTATTCAAGCCTAAAGGCGGAGCACCCTTATCTTGATGGGAAGGCCGGTTTACACGGGTCGAATATTGTGTTCGCTATATATCCGTTCGACAAATTGTAGCGCGGAAACCAGCGCGACAACTGATATTTAACTTTGATATTAAGGCACCGATTGCTTCCTCTGAGACCGACCGACCGACCGACCTAGGGCGTAAAGAGCTTGTTTCTTGTTTTCCTATTTCAAATCCATCATTTTCCATTATAACTCCTTTTTTTAAATATATCACATACAGACATTTACACTTCATTACATTTAAATCTAACTTATACAGTGCATTGGTACAAAAATTAAAGACTGCCAACGTAACTCTTAGCTCATGTTTTTCTTGTTAGTTAATAGCTTGAGGATTAAAATACATTTTTTTGAAAACTAACTTTTATTTCTTTATTTCTCCTTCAGGAGCGCGGTGTCGGCGCATTCCCGCCAAATTTCGTGGTCACTACCATGATGGACGTGGCGGCTGTGCGCGCTCATGACAAGAACCCAATCATGTGCAGCAGCTGTGAAGACAAACTTCCAGCGGCTGCGCGGTGTATTGAATGTATGGACTTCCTCTGCCATGACTGTAGGAATGCACATATGAGGTTGCGTTTAACCAAAACTCACAGAGTAAGATTTGAGAGTTTATAAGATATACTATTACGGGGGGAAGAAACATGGACAAGGAAGCCTTGCCATGAATGGAAAAATGTTCCACATTTACACAGTTTACATCACTCGATGTAGACCGATGAAGGTGTACCCCCCTTCCCTCCACCCCTCGTTTATGGACATGAGCTTTTGACTGGTTCTGGACGAATTTCACCAAGCCGTCTCCAATTTTATTCCTCGAGAAGCGGACACCTCCCAAAAGCGGTAACTAGAGCAGAAACGTTAAGTTTGGTTTCGCTTATTTTTTAAGATACTGGAGAACCGGTACCAGGAAGAGTAGAACTTGGATATGATAGGGAAAACGTATACAGGATCCAATTTAGAATCCTTCCAACCATCATAACTATATGTGGTCCTCATTAAGATCAAGGCCTTCCCTGGGACCGTGAACTACATTTCCCTGTGTCAAGTCCTATCATAGGATTTGATATCCGGAGCACCATTAATATCTCATTTCGACGAACTTTTCCAATATCCACGAAACTTGATCATGGTCATTAGTGTTGGTAGACCTTGTCACCTGATATGATACATGGAACCTCAATCAAAATACTTAGACGTGACTTAGGAAAAGCAAGAGATTTTTTTATCGAGAAAAACTACAATAAATTACAGTCAAACTTGATCTTTGACTCCAGAGCTCAGCTTATCAGTGACATCATTTTGCCGGCTTTTCAGGTTGTATCTTTGGATGAGCTCAAATCCAGTCCACGGCCACAAGACTTACTCCACCGACCAATCTTCTGTATGGAACACACCCACGAAAAACTAAGGTACCTTACACTTTCAAGTAAGACTTGTTCTAAACGAAAGATGTAATAATGGGTAAAGAAGTATTCTTTAATTCCTAACCGAGTTCAAAATGGACCTTTTCCTCTCCTTGTGGGACGGGAGGCTTTTGACATTGCTGATAATAGAGTTTCTTTTTTTGATATTTGAAGATGGCAGCGCATACGTCAATTATTATCGTCGCTTTTATTTTATATCGCTAAATTCAGTTTGCCATATTAGGACGAATTCTTCTGGATCTGAATTCTTAAGGATCGTTTCTAAGTTTAAGAACAGCGTGTTGTTGCAGCCTTGGACGGTAAGGAAATGTGCGTAAAAGTTTGATGAACGTTTGCTTATTTAACCTACAAATTTTTAAAGTTCTTTTTGCCGTCATCGTGGTGTCCATGACATACAAAGTATTCACCGTAAACACTAACAGGATTTAGTTAACTGAGAGGTAGTTAAAAATTCCCCTCTTCTTTTCCGGTATTCAGTTTTTAAAAAGAAAAACAAAGCTTTGCATTTGGAAAGCTATTCTACTTAATCTTTGCAGGTATTACTGTGAAAGCTGTGAACAAGCCATCTGTCGCGAGTGCACAATGACGTCACACTCAACAGAGCGTCACAAGTACACCCAGCTCACAGACACAATTGACAAACAAACTCAAACTATCTCACAACTCGCTGATAAACTCAAAAGAAAAGTTCCTGTTGTCACGCAATCCACGAAAGATGTGGAAGAGGTGACTTGCCGTCTGGAAGCTCGAGCTGAAGTAGCAAAATCTGAGATTCAGAAATGTTTTCCGCGCATTTTGAAAGCCCTGCAAGATCGCGAGAAAGGGATGATGGCGGAGGTGGAATCTATGGTGCAAAGGAAATCCAAGGTTTTGGGAATGCAGCAGGAAAGGCTGGAAAATGAACTTAAACGGCTTACAACAACATGCAACTTTACTGGTAAGTTACAATGAAATGAATCAACTAAAACGAGATCCAAATGTCTTAAGCATTGTCAAGCGTGGCAAACATAAAAGCGTTGGCGAACGCGGGAAAATATGCAGTTGGCGCCAGGCCTTGGGAAACTTGTAACCGGTGCTATAAAAAGACGGGAAAACATGCAAGTGTTGCTAATGGCGCACTAACCTGAGATCAGGCGTTATTGTTATTTTTTTTTTTGCTTCCTTGCTTCTTTCGCTCGAGAGGGAAAAAAATAACGCCTGATACATTTATTTAACAAGCCGTCAACCGCCCCCTAATTTACATAATATAACGTCTGCTTCACCTGTCATGTTATTAGCCAATAAGCGCTTACCATAAGGAAATCAAATTTTGGCGCGAATAATGTCTCTTTTGAAAAAGAAAATTTTTAAGTACGTCCATGTTCAGATGGCGCTTCCCCCCCCAAAAAATTAAATGTGTTGTTTTTGTGATGAAATACTGCTAGCTGGAGCTTGCCGTTCCTTTATTTAACAGCTACAAATAATAAATAGCTCGTTGACTTCGTTCTGTACCGAAAGCAGTGAAAAAAAATTAGGCTGAAGCATCATATTTCACGAACTGAAAGGTGTTGTCATGAAAGCGAAGATCGCTCAGAATGATTCACAGGTTTCTGAAGGAAGAATTACAGTCAAACCAGGTCAAGATTCCATTCATGAATTGATTATTTGAAAAGTGAGCCCGTTTGTCGCTTCTGTAACTTGTAGCCGGTATCAAATTGCATTCAAATGATCGGTGAATTTTTAGTATACGATGAGATGGAAACTATTTCAATGGATGAAATTTCTATTTAGGCATTCTTCAAATTTAAGAAAACTGAGCCGGCAGAAATTTCATAACGAACTCGCCTGTGTATTCACTGCTCATTACGCAAGCAAAAATGCAGACTGAAATCAACAACAACTAACGGATGGCGTCATTTTGGCCATCCGGAACGGCGCAAATCATTCGTATTGTTTCCTATCCAATCAGGAAAAAGTCCAGATTCTGGCTTTTTTACATGTGATCCGACAAACAAATGTATCATGCCCTCTTCACGTGAGAGACATAAGGGTTAATAGGGAGAGGGCATGATCTCAGGCTAATGACGCACAAGAGGAAATGCAGCCAGCAACAGACGCCGGAAAGAATGCAATCACAACAAGTAGTACCAGTGTTTATTTACTCGTTTTTTCTTTGTTCTTTTTTTGTTCTCAGAGGAAGCATTGAGGCATGGGAATTCAGTAGAAATTCTTGTCATAAAGAAACAGCTATGTGATCGACTGAACGAACTTATCTCCGCTAAGTTCCAAGGTGAACCAGAAGAAAATGACGTCATATACTTTTCAGCCAATCAGGATGAAGTGCTAAAGGCTCTGGAAAACCTGGGACAGATAAAAACCAGTAATGCCTTTCCCACCATGTGCACAGTGGCAGATGACATGAAAAACGCCACTAAAGGAAAACGATCAAAGTTTACCGTTCTTACTCGGTAAGGGTGTAGTACTCATTTCAGCTTCCTCTCTAAACTGAAAATATATAGAGGATATTACATGGCCGCGCGGAGATACGAAATTTCTCTTCGAGTGTTGAAAAATATTTCACGAGTGAGCTGCGCTCACTCGTCAAATATTTTTCAACATTCGTATCTCCAAGCGGCCATGTAATGTTCTATTTATTATATAAACCCATGAAATACAAAACCATTTCACTTAAATAGTTTTTTGGTGTGAAAGGCGCGATTTATTATGAAGCCATAGCAACGGTGATATTTTCACATGTGAAGATAACATGTTATTTTCACATGTGAATATACCAAGTTTTCGCGCGAAAGCTCACCTGGTATTTCATTGGTATTTATATAATAAAGTCGCCTACTTAGCGTGCTGCTTTCGATGTCGATCACTGATATTGAGATGCCGGCGTCTTGATTTTGTATGAGAAGAGTTCAACTGAGTGCCGGAGGGGACGGCCCCCAACCCAACTCGGCAAGCGCGCGAAAACATAGGACTGTGAACAGGGTGAGAAAAAGGGTCCGTCCAATAGCTAGGGACAAGTAGATTTTCTTGTTGGGCAAGTAAAGTTTTAAGCTTACTTGTCCAATTTGCAAGGGTGTAGGCAAGTCAACCCCTAAAGAAATCATTAATTTATAAGAGGAGCAAGATGTGGCCCCGGGCAAACAAAAATGAGACAGCTAGCTGCTTGCCCAAAGGACAAGCTGGAATGTCCTGAGTGAACACTGTACTCTTTCCTTAAACCAGTCATTAAGAATGGTAAGGAAAAGTTGGGCATCCTGTAGATTTCATTTGAATGGGTACCCTGTAGTGTTTCACTCAGTGACCCGACCACTCGACCATTTGACTTTAAAGGCGGTAGTGATTTTTTTTTCTCTGTTACGAGCTGTATTTTTACGATCCTAACTGAGAAAAGGAAACTATTACCAATGAGCTAAATTTCCCGGCATATTCACTGTGAGACCTTTGAAAGCTCCTTTTATAAACTTTTTAATTACCTTTATCTTGAATGAGTTTAAGATAGTTCCAAAAGCATTTTTTACTTCATCGCTTCAAACAGTGCTTCCTTGGTGTCGTCCTGCTGTTTGTGTAGAAGTCTGTTTACATGGGCTTTATTTCTGTGAATTTTGCGGCAGTTTAAGGCACTTGTTTGGCAACTCTCGCGCGGTAAATCGCTGCCGATAAATTTGATCATAATTCGAGCATTGTCGAAAAAACGGCGATTGCAAGGGGGACATATGACCATAAAACCTCCGTCAGTTAACACGTGCGATATAAATTCCCCCCCCCCCCCCCCCCACCACCACCACCCGTCCTTAAGTTGCATTAAAAATTGCGACAAATCGCCTTTGTAAAATAGAAAATACCGTATTACTCGAACAAGCGAGGCCTCAAATGCGGCGCTTATTTGAGGGCAGCGTTTATTTGAAAGTTGGATGCGACAACGAATTTTTCTAACTAAGGTATTATTATTTTCCGCAAAAAACTTTTGATTTTGATTATATCGTGGCCCGCGGCGCTAATTCGGAACCTGCTTTTATTAACTTTTTTGTCCTAAATGGGGCGCTTATTATAGCAGATAAAGTCTGGTTTTCATTCGCAACGGAGTCGGAATTGTAAACGGAGTCGTAAGAGCGCTTATGACTCAGTGAAAATAAAATCGGAATCGTAAGCAGATTCATAAGTGCGACAGGGATCGGAGTCGGAAGAATAAGAACGTTGTCATTTTCTTCCGACTCCACTTATGACTCCGTCGTTTACGATCTAGTGAAAACCAGATTGTCGGAGTCGCACGCGGAAGCGGAATGAGGATCACAATGTACGTTCCCACGCTTTGTGATTGGTTTAGTTCTTCCGCTTCTGCTTACGACTCCGACCACCTAGTTTTCACTTGATCGTAAACGACGAAGTCGTAAGCAGAGTTAGAACGCTGTTTTTAATAGCTCTTAAAGTTCTACTCTTCTGATTACGACTCCGACTACGACTCCGTGGCTAATGAAAACCAGTCTTAAGGTATTGAACTAACCTGTTTGTGATGTGTTTAGAGATCATAGCGGTGCTCCGTGCAGCGGCGGTGGCGAGGATGTATTGGTTGATGTTTACACATCTGACGGGAGAACAGTGCCTGCCGAAGTAAGACAGCTTGCTGGCTCCTCCTCCTCCTATCACGGTTCCGCTACTTCCTCCTCACACGCCCCAGTCTCGCGTTACAACTCACAAAATGTTAGCATTTTTTTCAATCTGACATGCATTGTAATAATGATTCATGCACAAAATTGTCGCTTTTGCTTCAGTTTGTCTGTCATGTCAGTTTGTTTCTTTGTATTTCATGCACCTTTTGTGTTCTTAATTAATAATTCACGGCATGTGTAACATCTAAAACTACCCTAATCGAAAGTATTTTTGTTTCTGGGACCCCCTTAAACCGCCAAGTAGGAACCACACCCTGTTGGGGTTTGAATAATCCTGAATCTTTTATTTCCTAGTGCTCTGTCAAAGCGCACCGGTGAAAAAAGAAACATCGTCAGGAGCCTACGTGGAACATATTCTATTTAACGTAGCGTGCGGTATTTCATTGTTTTGTTTTAGTCTTGGGAAGTGAAAGGTTTAGCTTAATACACTCCTCAGGGTGTGGTAAGGCAAGTTAGGGGAACGTTGAAGGACACTTCCAATACACTAAGGGCGCTTTCCATTTGTCAGAACTGGCCGGCCGGACCATTGCCCGACCAGTCAGTTTGTAAATGAAATACGTTTTTTCAAAGAGTTTTTGCTGAAAAACGTTATACTTCGTGCATACTATCTAGGATCTGACTGATCTGGCTGGAGAGTTTTGATTAAAAGGTAAATTATAATTGTCACGGGAATCGTCTGGCCGGTCAGTTCTGACAAATGGAAAGCGCCCTAAGTACATAATTATACTTCACAATAGTCAAAGCACCTTTTGATTTATATTTCAATGTTGTGGATTATTGTATGAAACGGATGAGTAGGGGCCATGTCGGACAACTTTATGTTTACTTAAAGTTTGTTGGAACAGGTCGACAAGAAACACAAATTATTTTTATTTAAATTCAATGTCGACTTGGTTGGTTCACAATGTCCTGCACTGATATGATATTGATCTTTGTTCTAAGCTGTTTCTGTTGTTCTTGCTTGTATTGTTTAGTTTTTGTTGGCACCTATTGGTATACTCTTCTAAATGAAACTGCGCAAATAGACATAAGGACCAGGGAAAAAAATGTGCAGTAGTAAGGCTTTTATTCTGTTCCACTAGAGGTGAAATTTTTCACCTGAGTTTCTCATTACTGACTCATTTTACTTTTATAAGGTTGAAGACCACAGGAACGGTTCTTATGGAGTTTCCTACAGTCCAATCACTGCTGGGATGCACAAGGTACACTATATTCTGATTGATTGTTGAACGAACGTTAAATGTCAAACTCATCATGCGTACGATTCGCCAAATGTTCCTGAAAGGCGCGAGTGAATAAAACCCGGCTATACTCAAGGCACCATGAAAAGGAGTTTTTTACTCCCTAATTTACTTAATAAGAGGGAAGTTTGAGTTTCAGAGGGTTAAATTAGTATTAGAGAGTTTAGGCTTTACGTTTACGGCAAACGTCAGGCTCAAGTTGAGAATTTTTAAAATAGAAAATGAGCAGATAAAAACAGCTCAAAACAATTGAAATAATGAACAGTAAACGTCAAGTAAAGAGGAGACTTGGTCACGTGGTACAAATTCACGTTTGCCGTTTGACGTAAACGTGATGCTTAACGTCTGTAATAATTTTTCTATTTTCTTTGTCATTCGGTACTGATAGAAATTAATGAAATATCAGACAAACGTGTATAAAGAAACATCTCAGGTATCAGACCTAGGAGAGCCAATTCAAAAGAAGCATTCTCAGGAGAAATCACAACCTGGCAGAGTTTATTAAGAAGAACGGAAGATGCCTTGGGCACCTCGAGACTCTAACTCTCCCCGAACCATTTCTCCCCACCTATCCCTCCCTCCCCTAATCCAACATTTTGGCCTAAGTAGGACGTTAGTGTTGAGTTGGGTCAGGGGAGGAGGGGGGCGGGGTTAGTGGGTGAGGCAAATTTCCAAATTCACATGCTGAACCAAATATTTGAAGCTCGTAATTGCATGACCAAGGAATACTTTCTAGCCAATCAGAAACAGGAAATTTGTAAATGCTACTGAAATTGGGTCCCGAAAAGTTGATGCCCAGCACTCTCCTTTTTTCCTTGTAAACGATTTTGTCCGTAAATATCCCGTCCAAATTCGCTCTCCTAGGATTTTTGAGCGAAGAAAATAAATTACTTTAAATAGTGGAAAAGGTTAATGTTTGGTATATTCTCAGGTTTCAGTCACAGTGCGAGACAAACACATCCAAGGAAGTCCTTTCAAAGTTAATGTCGTCAACACTGGTGAAGCTTATCTTAAGTTTGGCAAAAAAGGAACAGAAATCGGCGAGTTCAATGGTATATTCGGCGTGGCCGTTGATGATGAGGGTCGTATAATCATCACGGATTGTCACAATCATAGAGTACAAGTTTTCAATCAAAATGGCGGTTTTATGTTCCATTTCGGACGCAAGGGAGAAGGCAGCGGACAGTTTCAGTGCCCCACAGGGGTGGGAGTGGATCCTGATGGAAGAATTGTAGTCTGTGAGAGACTGGGTAGCAGAATACAGGTAAAAAGTGAATACTGCGCGCTACAAAACAGCCTGAATTTCATTTGTGTATTTGTTAACTGAAGCGGAATATGATTACTCCAAGAGTCCCACAAGCCAATAGGGAGGAGAATTCGTTATGTATTGCTAATGCTATGGTAGCAAAATTTCTGATGACAACAAACCGAAAACGTCTGTTAAAAAATGAAGTCGTACCTTTTCAAACTTCGCCGATCTTAATTAATTTCTTTTAATTTGTCAAATGTTGGCGAATTTTCTGGGTTTGAATCTGCAAGGATCATATCTAAAAAATTTCGAGGTTGCATGCGTTCACGTACTCCACTCTTCGCGTACTTTCACTCGCAGAGGCAATTTCATGTCGCAATCGTGGAAAGACGGCTAAGAAATAAGCAAAAAAGCGCGATGCACGCGCAAAGTTGTCGTTTTGTTGAAATAAACCTGTCGGTTTTTTTTGCCGTTCTCGTTGCCGACGCCGTCCATATTGTTGTGATCCAAAAATTTTGCTACCATGGTAACGTGACGTCACACTTTTCTCTATTAACAAAATGCCAGCGAACTGAAAGTGAAACGTCTCTTTGCGAAAATCTCCAGCGTCGAGATCAGTTATCTACAGCGCATATATTAAGATTACAGTATTGTCCTTCCTATTATTTCATTTTGGACCTGAACGGTTACTGTACTCACAAAAATTCCGTGGATGCCATTAAAAAGTATCGTGATGGATGAAGAAGGGATGTGTAACGCGATTTAGACTGTGTTTGGTATGGAAATCCCCGAAGAAGGACGGCTGGAACGTCGAAATTTTTGGGAAAGCACATGTCGCCTTTGTCTTCGCTGTTTTGCTGTTATGATTAATTTGTCTTAAGGTGGATTTCCACTGGCGCGTTAATTTTACGCGCGTACGTCTTAGGTGCGTTCGCACGGAAAAATTACGCGACAGTGAAAATCAACCGTTAAACAACAGGATTTGGAAGTCGACATAGTTGTAAAACTTTCGAAGATTAGCATTTTTACTGTGGTTGCATTTATCCTTCAACAACGCTAGTGGGTTACTAATACAATGTTTTGTTTCTTTTGTAGATTTTTGACCGTGATGGGATGTTCCTTCACAAGTTTACCGTTCCAGACCTTAAGGCCTCCACGCTGGCAGTGGACGCCAATCGGAGGATCATTGTCGCTGATTCTGCAAATCGTTGTATTCACGTCATTTCACTAGACACAGGTCATTACAATTTCTTCGAGCATTAAGGGTGAACGGCCGGATGTACCGTTATTCCTGGGGTGTATGTACTACACTTTCTTCTCCATTAATTTGCCTTAGGACATCCTATGGATTGGAACGAATTCAGTCAATAGATCCTTTCCATGGTGTTTTCAAGTTTTGATCAAGACCAATAGGCGAATATCCAGCGACAAAACTGGAAAGAGCGTAGTAAATTTACAGAAATTAAAGGTGATCCGTCGAAAGCGAGCGACGATATTGCTCACAAAGTCGCGGAATTTTACAGACGTTTGTTTGGTGCGGGCACAAACATACAAACGTCTGTAAAATTTCGCGACTTCGCGGAGCTACACCTTCGTTAGTTTTCAACAAATCACTTTCAAACTAGGGCGCCAGTAAAGCGTTAAGACGTTCTTTCCAGCCCTGTTAACGGATTTTCGCTTAATGCTCCCAGACAAAAGTTGAAAAAAAAAAGCCATTGCTCATCAACAAAAGTAATATGATGGTGATATTGCCTTGCTCCGCCATGTGATTGGTTAAGAAGTGTCGTGCCACTTTCTTGGCCAATAGGGTAAAACAAAACTCACGTGACTTCTTCGCGCGTTTTTTCCCTCACTTTTTGCCAGCTACGTGAACAGTACTTGATGCATCTGGCCGTTTTTTTTTACTGGTCAGGGTTGATGACTTAACTTTACAGCACCGTGTAACATATTGTTCTCTGTCATTTTACAGGTCAGTCGTTCAAGTTTGGCTCATTTGGCGATGGACATGGAGAGCTGAATTATCCTTGTTACGTAGCCGTGAACTCTCAAGGACACATTATTGTGTCGGACATGCACAGCCATCGGATTCAGGTTTGCTTCTCTCTTTTGTCGGCTGTAGTGTAAACCTTGCTTGTAAAGGTATACCGTATTTACTCGAATAAGCGCCGCAGCCAGGATATAATCAAAATCAAAAGACGTTAATTCTGTTAGTTTAAGGTGTTTCGACACAGTTTTTCAGAGGCCATACCGATATTTTTCAATCGCCTTAAAAGTGGTTTTTTCCTTGTCCGATCGTTATGAAATTTTCACCAGTCATTGGCTATGAATTGAAATTTGCGAAAATGTAGTCTTAAGTAGGTGGTGAGAAAATGGGTTAGTTTTCAAGATCGGAAGAACGAAAATGCACCAAAATTTCGTAGCATCGAAATAGGATATTAAGCAGCATTCTGACGCTACTTAAGTGTCATTGTCAGAGAAAACCGGGCAGGGGCCACGGGTCGAGGTCGGCCGATTCCTTTGAAATCCTACCACAGATTACCTTTCTGATATGATTGTAAAATATTCCCTTTTTAATCTGATTGGCAATTTTTCATGTGAGTTTGACCACCCCCCTTGTTTTTGGCTAATTTGCATAAGATTACCGAGTCAATTTGGGGTAACTTGCACAAGCTATTTCTCCTACCTCTTGCTAGTTTTCTGTGCATTTTTTATTTATTTAGATTATTTGAGATTCGATCCAATTGTATTCATGTGATGAATGATTCTGGATTCTTCTTACGTTTTTCGCGGGCATGCAAATTTCTGTCTCGTGTAACTTTGGCAGATTCGCCAATTTTAAGCCATTTTCAAATTACATTTTCTCAAATCTGCGCGGATAAAATTTCAAATCAAATTGGTTTTGGCACAGTCCATTTATAACTGTTTAATGTTCGGTAAGTTTTAGATTGGGATCTCCGAATCCTTTTGCAAGATTGACCACGTAAGTGCGCCCAGATCGGCAAAAATAACATGAAATTTCCCGCCATTTTTTACGTACCAGACAGCCTTAGCGAACACGCTTGTTCGAATACTTGTGTTTCATCCATAAATATGTTCTCAGTCCGCTGTTTCATTGAGCCTGACAAAAATTAATATACCCTACAGCTTTTGCACGTGTTTTTTTTAGCAATATTTACCTGAAAATGTAAACATTACTTTCACACACCTTCATTGAGTTTCACATGCGATGTTTTCTGCAAGATTTATCCCTAAATATTGAACATAAAATCTAGTTTGCGTGTGTTTGCGTCTAATTTACTTCTAAAAATGTCTAGGAAAATCCGTCGATATTGTTACGGAGAGAGAGAATTAGCTAGACTAAAGAAAATTGTAAAAGCACTGATTTCGTATCTGATAACAAACGTAATGTAATTTGAGCCGCTAGTTTTACATCGAGGACACGTAATCAGAACATTCGCATTCCCTTTAAAACATAAGTACTCTAGTGATCTGTTGTTTTTAAACGGGGATCCATCCGGTGACAAAGTAGGTATAGGAAATCGAAGAAGTCCCCACAATCTCGCTGCACCCGGGTACTTCGATGTTGCTCCTTAACAAAAGGTTAAGTGCGATGACTGTTTTTCCAAAGCATAGAAATCCACTTGGGACAAGTGTAATGGGTCTACAAAGGAAGTTAGCTTATTCACGCCGAGTAACAGCTGCTTTTTGCATGGAAATTAATGAAATACATAGCAAAGCAGTTCCCACAGGACTGCTGGATCAGATAAGAAAATGATTAAGTTCACTGGGAAAGAGGACTGGTAGCGCGTCCAACAGAAAAGTGGGCAACCAACATGTTATGATGAAAAATAATTATCCTTGCTAGCTGAAGGATCGTAGTCTACAGAACTTACTGAAAGTGGCATTTTATACAGAAACTCCGATCCTCTAACTTCAATTCATTCTTTCATTCCAAATCACAAGCTCTGTGCGATCCTTGTTGTGATGAATTTAGTACTATTTTTTTTAGTTCCTACTTCGACAAGACAATCAATTAGTCCCGCTAATGGTCATGAGACATGCACTCCTAGTAACCGTATAAAGGATATATAAAATAAAGAGAATGGCTTGAAAAGGTGCGTCTATATTGAAGAAACCCTATGCTAATTCTTTTTCTCGTGCAATCTGAGGGAGAGGGGCGGGGAGGGGGGACACAGGAGACCCAGATACAGCAGCAAGTGTAATTGCATCTTCTGCAACCCAGCATGTTTTCGGGGTGTCTGCTTTACCTACACCCGTCGAACCGTTCTAACAGATGAGTTTGGAGAGAGCTATTTACTTACAATAGGTCTTATATTGAAGAATCAAGAAGCTAAGCAAGATGTGCTCAGTAAACTGGACAGTGAACTTTACCTGATAATAATGGATTTGGTAATGACGTTCTTCCATTCAGTAGTGCGTGCTTATGAGTGACTTCTTTGGCAAGCGAGGAAGACGTTTGCATGTTAGCGCGGTAATCACCAGTCAAGGCAGCATTTATATTAACAAGTTTCAAGTAGATAACTTTGTTCTTCTTTTTAACAGTTGCACACAGAATAGTTTCGCAGTTAATTTTGCCTATTATCTAGCATATGCTACACACTATCAAGGTTTAACATTATGCTCACAGAACCTTTTTATTCATTCCGATAACGCTGGCTGTTACCATAATGGGCCACTCCTTGTCAGCTTACCACAACTTGGAGCGAGAAATGGTGTCTGATTAATTTGTCATGTCATTTCTGATCAGCAAGCTAAGTGTAAAGGACATAGCAATATCGTAATTTTTCACCTATGACGGTTCTTATTAGACACCACGTGAACGAGAAACACAACTTTACTACTACCCAGGAAGTGAAACAGGGATTAGAGTGATATGGTAGGCTAAGGGGCTTTAGTAAAATCCAACTAGTGGTCTATTAGCAATGCTGCGTTCTGATTGGTTGAGCTACTACTAGGCTATATGTTATAGCCTACCAGTAGCGAAAAGCGCTGACTAGTTGGCGGCAAAAATGGATTTTTAACTAGCTAAAGTTGTTTTGTCTCAATATTTTTGACCAAATAGTTGGATTTTACTAAAACAATTATTCCTCTCGCCCTCGTGGCCTCTGAGTCAATAGCCCATTCGGGACAGGTTTCCCTTAAGTCCTGGTTCTTCGGAAAAAAAAAAAAAAACCTTTCTGCGCGCCCATTGAAATGTATGCAAAATAGTGCTTATGTCTAAATAAAAGACTTTTTCTTTAGAGAAAAAAATTTAAATGCAAGTTAAAATCGTTTCTATAGGGTTAATTCACAAAGAGGTGTCAAATGAAGCAACATATATTTAGACATCACGCTACTAATTCAGGAACCATTGACAATCACAACAAAATACAGTGAACGGTTTGAACCCATAACCGAGGATTCATGTCATAAATTAGTGGAATATAATCGTTCGGGAAGGTGTAGTTCTGAATAGGACTGTTGATGACTACCTGTCAACCACAGTCGTATTCAGGACTTCGCAGATCTACACTCACCAGAAGGATTATATTCCATAAACTTATGAAAAATAGAAACGTCGTATAATTTTAGACAATGGATGCAAGCAGTTGAAAGAAATCACTTCGCATGTTCTCTTGCTTTAAAAAATGGCAGGAAACCTTGTTCTGATTTTGCCGATTTTTGCTGACTAACATGCTCTGTCTTCCAAAAGGTTTCCTAGGTCCCAATCTAAATCTTACTGAATGTATATTTAATAAACACATGTAACATTGGCGAATCCCCTAAATTAACACGAAAATTTTTACGTGCTCTTCGATGCAAAAGTAGCGGCTCAAATTACATTACGTTTGTTATCAGATACGAAATCTGTGCTTTTACAATTTCGTTTAGTCAAGCTAATTCTCTCTCTCCGTAACAATATCGACGGATTTTCCTAGACATTTTTAGACGTAAATTAGACACAAACACACGCAAACTAGATTTTATGTTCAATATTTAGGGCTAAATCTTGCAGGAAACATCGCACGTGAAACTCAATCAAGTTGAAAGTAATTTCAAAGGAATCGGCCGACCTCGATCCGTGGCCCCTGCCCGGTTTTCTCTGACAATGACACTTAAGAACAATTTGAGTCATTTATAACGTTTTTATTAAATAATCTATCACGGCTATTGAAAATTTAAAGTTTGAAATATATTTTCGTTTTAGTCGAATTCAAACATACAGAATGTTTTACTTGTTACGGAGTTTATTTGCTAAACACCAATCTCTAAGTTCCTAGTGTTGGATTTTCAGTAGCTGGTCTAGATCACGCAAAATTAGGCGTTTGTCAATTTCAAAGTTTTTTGGTTATTGTTGTCATAGTAAAGTCGATTTTACTAAAACCTACATTTTGACAAATTTCAATCTATGTTCAATCATTGGTGAAAAATTCATAGCGATCAGACAAGGATAAAATCACTTTTAAGCGATTGAAAAATATCGGTATGGCCTCTGAAAAACTATATCGAAGCTCCTTAATGCGGAAATAACAATTCTTTGTCGCGTCCAACCTTTAACAAGCTCCGCCCTCGCAATAAGGACCACATTTGAGGCGTGAAAATTTAATAAGCGCTGCGGTGCTTATTTGAGTATATACGGTATATAGATTAGAAGATCATTTAAGGAGAACTAACTGTTTATATCTACGCTGTTTTCTTCTCAGGTGTTTGATTCACGTGGTCGATTTCTGTTTAATTTTGGGCGTAAAGGCAGCCAAGTAGGAGAATTAATGCGTCCAACGGGTGTGGCCGTGGGTCATGATGGAAATATTATTGTTGCAGATAGAGACAATCATCGCATTCAAGTGTTCTCTAGCGACGGTCGCTTCATTAGCAAATTTGGCACTAAGGGGGATGGGGACGGGCAATTGAACGATCCTCATGGCCTGGCATTGACCCCTGAGGGGAATATAATTGTTGCAGACTTTCGTAACAATCGTGTGCAGCTGTTTGGACAGCCAGCATAAAAAAAGTAGTGATTGATACTCGTGTCCATGCATCGAAATACATTGGGAGGTTTTCAGTCCATGCAGCAAAAGGATAAAAGCGTCTTCTGTTATCAGAGAACGCTCTTTGATTGGAAATCTCTCAGCAACGTGATTGGTGGATAGGCAACTCGCATTCTCGGATGGTCATTTGTCTTTTGAACACTTCCTTGAATTATTTCTTTATTATCAATGAACATGTCCGTTAGAGCGATTTTCGTATGACCTTGAAATGAAAACGCGTAAACAAAACAGAAACGACAAACGAACGGAAATAGAGCGATTTGATTGGTTTATCGAACGGACAGACAAACGCGTCTGACTTTTCATTGGTTAAGCGAACGCTCAGGTGAAAAAACTTCATGCCCGAGAACTTTCTAGAAATCAACCGATACTTCGCTTTGACGTCATACTACAAAACGATTGGCCAATCGAACAATGCCTTCTCCATATTAGGGTTTCTTTGGCGGGAAAACAAAGAGGCCATGTTTTGATCTTTTCATCCATTGGCTGATGAAACAAAGAACGAACACTTACCGAAACCTTTTTTCAAGGTCATACGAAAGTCGCTCTAAGACACGTTTTCGCCCGGCAAGAAGAGGGGAAAAATTAAAGAAATAAGAACAAAAGCAGAAAAGATGGTTGTCTATTGGCGGGGGTTGAGGGGGATTGGGAGAGGGGAGGCAACAGGTTGATTGATAACTGTCTATTGAGAAGAGGAATGCTTTATACGACCAGTTACTTTAGGAAACGATTTTAACTCGTATTCATCACTCAGGTGTTACGCAAGATGTGTTACATTTCTATCCAAGTAATGCTAATAGTAAGGCAGTACTTTGGAGATAGACTTAATGTGGGCGAAAGGAATTCAGAGGATCGTGCAGTGAGAACACTAAATGAATTTTTTACGTCTTGCTTGAATCGCTCGCTGTCGTTAATCTGACGCTTATCTCCCCCTCCCCCTCCCCCTCCTCTTTTCTCGAATGTTTTGCTTTGTTTCATTATTTTGAAATTAAAGTTGACTAAATAAGCTTAGAAGAGTAAATACAACCACCATAGCTAAAGCTGGATTTTTGAGTTTCTTTCAACTTTTCACTTTTTCTCGAAGATTTTTAGAATTCGAGTGTCAGGCGAACTACCCTGTGAAAAAAGAAACAATTCAGTTTCCCTACACGTTCAAAAGCGCGCATCGTTTTCGTTATTTAATGTTTGACCTTTATAATTTGACAATTTTTGTCCTCAGATAGCAATATGCTCTTACTTTTGTAGATGAATAATGATCGCGCGCTTAGTACACACTATTTAAGATTGTATTTTTTTTAATTTATACTTTCATTTTTTAATGTTTTAGCGTTTTGGAACACGACAACTTTTATTAAATAGTAATTAGGTAACATGAATAAATCATGAGTTTACTTTTAACTTGTTGACTTAATGATCCACTAAAATGTCAACTCCTAATCCCCCTTAGGGTCACCGTTGGCTTTTCATAGCTGTCAAGCGAGTTCGTCTTACCTTTGTATTTCAATAAAAAAAGTATCCTGACCATGCTTATCCCAATTAAGATCTCATTGTCTAAGAGGAACTAGTTACCTACTACTTTTGAACTACTTGAAAACACAAGTGTTATTTACATTTTGCTGAATTTTTTTTTCCTTTTAAACGCTAAAAAGCGAGCATTAGTGACTGAAATACACGCAAAACATCTTCAATGGGGTGTTCAGAGGTAATCGAATACTGCAGACTGAGGGCTGAAAAATCTCAAGCTACGTTCCAGCGGCCAACAATGTTGTGTCCGTTCGCATGGGGCTAATAGTTTGACCGGTTTCAAACTTTGCGAAACAACTCCCAACAACACGCAACAGGGTGTGCAAACGGACGTAACATGTAACATCCAACAATGTTGCGTCCGTTTGTACGAGGTTTTAGAGACATCTGCTTTCGGTTCAGGCTTGGTCACTCTGTTTGCTCTTAGTGCAGTGGCTTCAAAGTGACTGTGAATGTATCTGCCCATCCATGCACTCATTCGGTTACTTCTCTCACAAACGATTTTTCGGTTCTTTACTCACCTTTTCAGATTGCGCTGTCCCTAAATCTCCCGCGGGTCATCTTTCGTCGTCTCGTTGACAGCAAAAACATATGGCTTCTTCGTGTGAAATGTTAGCCTACGAAAACAGCCGACATTTCGCGACACCACCTCTGGTTTTCCCGCGAAATGATTGCGCTCGTTGCTCAGACGTCACTGTTTCGCGGGGTGTCTCAGGTTAGTGAAAAACAAAGTTAAAAGGTTAGGCCCTTATCGACTTCGTGTGCGACCGTCGGTACAACAGGAAAAGTAGAACGCTTACTAATCAATTAAATAACATTTTCTTTAATTTATGTTGGAAAAAACTTTGACATTCAAGGGAAAGTAAAAACCGTTTGAGTTTTGCACTACAGTTTGAAATAACCGCTTACCATAACACAGCATTTCCTACAAATACACTTTGCTTGAAAATAACGAGACCGACCGTTCGGTTACTACATATTTAAGTAAGATGACAATCTTTCACACAGCAGCGCGGTTTGTTTCTTTTATTCGCAATCTCTGTATATAAAAGTACGAGGTCCTTCATAAGGTATATATTATTCGTTGTTATTAACAATGACTTGTAAATAAGAATTGGAATTTTTTTTTATCCGTGGATTTGTTCGTTTTTAAATTTTAAAAACCGACTTGTTGAGCTCCAAGTTGTAGATTCAGGATGTAGAAACTCAGTTTTCTTACTGAGGGTCGAGCTGCTCGTAGGACGATTAACGCAAATCCGGATTTAGTTCCATGGCTTCCTTAACTAACCCCTCAGAAATTCTCAAAACTGATCTCCATACATTTCCTTAAAGAATTAGTTGAAAGAATTTGATAAAAGATCAAAGCATTTTACCTTTAAGGTGATGTTACACGGGACAATTCGCACCGACGATTTTTAGCGCAACACAGCGTTGCAATGTTGGAACAATGTCGTAACTATTCGAAACAATATCGCCACAATGTTGCAAAGCTGTGTTGCGCTACAAATCGTTGTTGCGAATCGTCTCGGGTGACATCACTTTTAGTGATAATTTTATTGATTCTCACAACCCTTTTTCGTGATGATGTACTGATGATGTAAGGAGAAAATTAATGTTGGTCAGTCTTGAAAATCGTAAAGGAATAACCCAGGATTAGAACTAACCGAGCTTCGAACAACTCGACCCTGAACTGAAGAAGAATTCACGGGCTTGTCCGTGGCCATCTTTCTGCACCATTTCAATTGCCTGTCTTCATACATTTTAGTTTGTCTTTAGTGATTGTCAAATCCTGGCATTGGAAAGCATCTGGCAAAACTCTCCACCTCTCCTCTCAGAGTATCAATTTTGTCTTTGGTTTCTGGATTGGATTCGATATGAGACAAGAAGTCTTTCATGACGTCACCTGAGAAAGAGAACGCAATAATTTTAAAATCAAGGTCTGATGTCTAAGGACATCACTTCTTTCTTTGTACAACCAATGGTTCCAAAGTCAGACGAAAAAAAGATCAACAGTTATGGGTGTTTCTTGATGTGCGGAAACCATAGGTTTGTGCTGTGGGGTATTGTTGTTCAATGTCTTTTCAACGTTTTGTATAACGTCATTTGGTGATTACACCCGTCCGCAACACCAAAAAACTTGGCATCATGATAGGTTTCTGGGAGGCTCCCCACCTACCCCTCCCCTAAGCAAACATTTTGCCCTAAGTGAGAAGTAAGTGTTAATGCTTGTGGTTTGTATCCGTGCGCTGCCTCCCTCACAGCAGGGCCCGGAAAGCATAGGGTGCCCTTAGCGTTTACTTCCTATCGAAAGCCTTCTACGCAGGCTAATTTTGTGCGCTTTATGATTTAGAGTGATTTTACTTGAATCGGGAAACAGATAATAACAAACAGCGCAAAACAGCAAGAGGTAAACAAAAAAAGACAATAGAATTACTGCATACTAGTGCGTAGAATTCTACTACCTATTTCACGGTTCAAGTAAAGTCACTCTAATAATGAATAAAACCAACAGGACCTTCTATATGTACTTGCTTCTAGTTATGAATTGTGCATTACGGTTTTCTTCAGTTTCTTAAAAGATTGAGCCCACTAAAGGGAGTCTTTCTAGGAGACTGTGCATAACTGCCTACCTCCTAAACCCTATTATAAGTTATTTTTTTTACTTGTTAGCTATTGTTGGTAAGTGGTTATTTCTTATAACTTTTTACATAAGCTGCAACGTTTTAAATTTCCCACTTAGAACTGACATGAATCTGACGTTAACGCTGAAGTTCTGTTAAAACTACAAAAAAGCTTCCTCGCTAATGATAAGCAACCTTCGGGAAAGGCTCGCAAATGTACCGAGCACACAGACATGTTACCTATTTTTACCTGTGGATTTTTGAGCCTCTAAAGCAATCTTAACCCCGCGGTCAATGAACTCCACAACCTTTACAAAGTCCTCCTCTTTGAAATTACGAGATGTCAGCGCCGGCGCTCCTACAAGGAAACCAGGTATCTTAGTCTCGCAAGAAGTTTTTTTTTCTATTGCACAACGCCAAACTAGAAAAAACTTTTACGAGGTAGACTTCTTAAAATGTAAGTTCGAGCTTACTCTAGATTTATAATATAAACAGGATACGTATAGCCTGAGAATACAGCAGACATTTCGCGAAGCCAACGTTGGTTCCGGGAGAAGTGAAACACTTATCCCTAGTGATTTGTGTTCCCCCGCCTGGAAAACACATATGCCTAGTGATTTGTGTTCCCCCACCTGGAAGCACATATCCCTAGTCTTCCCCCACCTGGGAAACACATATCCCTAGTGATTTGTGTTCCCCCGCCTGGAAAACACATATCCCTAGTGATTTGTGTTCACCCGCCTGGAAAACACATATCCCTAGTGTTATGTCTTCCCCCACCTGGGAAACACATATCCCTAGTGATATGTCTTCCCCCACCTGGGAAACATATCCCTAGTGATATGTCTTCCCCCACTAGGGAAACACATATCCCTAGTGATATGTGTTCACCCACTTGAGAAACATATCCCTAGTGATTTGTGTTCCCCCGCCTGGGAAACACATATCCCTAATGATTTGTGTTCCCCACCTTGGAAACACATATCCCTAGTGATTTGTGTTCCCCCAGCTTGGAAACACATATCCCTAGTGATTTGTGTTCCCCCACCTTGGAAACACATATCCCTAGTGATTTGTGTTCCCCCATCATTAGTATGGAATTTCTGCAGTTGTTCCTCAGAAGTCGTTTCACGGGAAAAGCAGTGGTGACGTCTCGAAATGTCGACTGTTTTCTTAATTTGGACACGTTAAACTAAGATAAAGCTGTAGTTTATTTACCTAATCTGAGTCCACCTGGTTTAAGAGCGCTCTTATCGCCAGGACACGTGTTTTTGTTTGCAGTTATTGAGGACATTTCTAAAACCTTCTCCACACGGGCTCCGTCAATTCCCTAAAGAACAAAGATGTAACAATGATGATCATTCATCCATTTCGCCCCATTTCTTTTTTACTGCCACAACGACATGCGCAAATCATAACTTTGCATAAGATGGAAAATCACCTCAGCAGTTCTTCCACAATTCCTGTTGGGGCCTATTTTAGACTACGAGCAGTCTCTCTTTCTTCTTAGTCCATGGAACAAAACGCGTGGCGAACGCATGTTCTTCCATAATTCCTGTTCTTTCTCAGTTCTTAGTCCGTCGAAACAAAACACGTGGCGAAAATGATGACATGCCGCCCTCGTTTCTCGCGTTGACGCTCGCGTGTACTTGCATTCTGCTTACAAAATCTGAAGAAAAAGAGAGACTGCTCGCAGTCTAGGCGTATTTTGAAAACTTTGTCGAAAAGTTTCTCGATACCGCTATTTTAAATGTAACAAAGCTTGTGAGGACGTCATAGTTGAGTATTCAAAGACAACGTCTAATAAAATTACCCTGGGTCTCAGATCCAGCAGGATGAGATGATTGTCAGTTCCACCTGCCAAACAAGTGAGAAATACAATAACAGGGTTGATGCAAAAAAACAGCAACCATTTTTTTAAGGACTTTTCAAGGACCACATTCGATTTTCAAGGACCATCTACCAGGAATGTGATTTCACAGATTGCACAAAAACGTAGTTTCGCAGTCCATTCTAACCCAACTTTAAGATTTGAACTGTTTGCTCCATCAACTTCTCTAAATTTCTAAGTTCACTTATCTTAAATCGATAGTTAATTATTGCATCAAACGAAAGATGCCTTATGTAAATCACCTTCTCTGAGCTATGATTTATATTCTGTCTTGGACAAGCGAAAATCATTAAAAAACACTTTCCAGGCCAAAGTTGAAGGAAATTCAAGGACTTTTCAAGGACTTGCACAGACATTTAAGGATTTTTCAAGGGCTTCGCCTAAATTTCAAGGACTTTTCAAGACAGTGCCCTGGATAATGGAGATACATAGTTCTCAAAGGGATGCAGAGAGCAAGCAACCCTGGAGAGTTTCTATAGGATAACTGAATTGTGAAAAAAATATGAATGTCTTCCAGCAAACATACCTGATACAATGGAGTACCCTAAATCTATTAAAGCTTTGGCCATGCTTTTTGCGTTCTTCAGGACCTGTTGCTGGTATTCCTTAAACATTGGCGTTTGTGCCTGAAACATAACTACAAGTCAATTATCTGTCGAATGCCATTATCATTTTCTATGAGCTCCAATATTCAGATATAAATTCTCCAGACTGATCTAAGGAATTAGTCTTTTAGTTAAGAGAATTTTGGTAACAGATCAAAGCATTTTCCCTTTGGCGATCATTTTTTCAATTCTCATAACCTTTTCTATTGATTATCTACTGATGTTATTAGCAGAAAATTGATATTGGTTACTCTTGAGACATAAAGAGCAAATTTTTAATGAGTCTAATGAGCAGGATTGATTACAGTTCTCCTGTAATTTGAATTCCCCCACTTGCCTGTTGGACAAGTTAAGAACAGAATTCACTAGCCCTGGGCTATCAGACACGCCTTTTTTTGCACCCTTCCAAGGCAATACTGTTGCTTGATTGACACTCAAACTCACCTGTTTGAGTGCAACACCCACGCCAGCTATAGCATGGTTGTGTGGGCCTCCCTGGAGTGATGGAAACACTGCAAAGTCAATGTTCTTATCAAAATCATACTTGATCTCTGCAGCATTGTCAAGGACAACATTGTACATAAAACTCAATCTGAAAGAGCTTTGTATATATGGAGGTGTAAAAGATCGAATGGTCAGTTGCTTGTTAATTTCAAGCATTCAAGAAAAATAAGAAGGAACCTTCCTTATTCAGTGTTTCATTGCGAAAGGATGCCACAAAGGTAAGTTTTGGATACATCAAAAGATCAAATATTGTTATTTCTCTGGTGTAAAAGAAGGGTAAATTAAGTGTAGATTTTTATGCTCAGTCTTCCCCGCAAGCAAAAGGGAATTCAAACAAGAATCAAGCAGTTTAAAGGCTCCTTCCAGAAACCTCTTCTATTAAATAGATATCATCTAAAAGGATATCTTTTCCAGTTTTCTTGTTGATTCCTTTAATGCCAACACGGTAGAAAATCAAGCCAGCTCTGAAACAGGAAAGAATCAGAGATAAAGGGTCAAGACTAATCAAGTTTTTCAAACATAGCTTTCAAAGCAACACAGTGACATTAAATTCATATTTTAAAATGTAAATCTTGAGAAGATTCATGCTACCTGACAGCTCGAAGAGTCTTGTGAGTTGTTGTGGTTACAACATGGGAATGATCAAATGGACTAGGAATGACCTGTTAACAAGTAAAACAATAAAAATATATTTTACCAAAACCAAACAGAGAGATGTCTTGTGCTGATTGGTCAAGAGCTATGGTTTATAAGAGTACAGGCCATGAAATGATGTGGTGACTGCTGGTGATGACACAATTTGTTTTTCTCTTCACACACGTGGTTTCCTGTCAAACTTCAATGAAAATCGTTGTCAATAACTCCCAATGTTATGGTAAAAAAATTTTCCATGGTCCATACTCTTATGGACCATAGAAATGAGCCCATGGCAAAATGTTCAAAACTGCTCAGTGAAACCACTCACCTGCAGTTCCTGGTTCCACTTGAGTTTTGTACATTTTGAGGTCATTTTTATGGTCAATAAAGGTAAAGATCATGAAAAAATTGAAAATTTGTTATCCAATATCCAAAACATGTACAGCAGTCACCCTGGTACAGCAACATATCTGAAGATTGTGCCATAATTTTAATATCTTTTAAATAGTTAAGATTAGCTTTTTGTATTAACTCAATGAGATAGTCAAATGAGTAAAATTTTCATTTTACTTTTACTTGCTTTAAAAAGTTCATAGTTTTTAAAATAGTTAAAAATTTTAAAATAATGTTTAAATACTATTTTTGCTTGTATTTAATAAAGAGGAGAAGTGTGATGTCACGTTACCATGGTAGCAAAATTTTTAGATCACAACAGTAGGAAGCTTAAGCAATGATGATGGCAACAGCAGCAAGAACGGCAAAAAAGTAATAAGTTTACATAGCAAAACAACAACTTTGCACATGCATCACTCTTTTTCCTACATTTCTTAGCCATCCTTGCAAGATTACGACGTGAAACTTCCTAATATAAAGCACCTGCTTTATGAAGCAGGTGAACACAACACAACTTTTTTTTCTTTTTTTAAACTTCAATACAGTCCTCTCGGATTCAACCCCAGAAAATTTAGCCAACATTTGACAAATTAATTGAAACTGATTAAGATCGTTGAAGTCTGAAACAGTACGAGTTCACTTTTTAAATGATGTTTTTCGGTTTGTTGTCATCCAGAAATTTTGCTACCATGGCAATATGACGTAACGACTTCTCCTCTCTATTGTGTCTATTACAGCTTTCATATACGTCAATTTTTATCCTTTTATAATGACACTGTAAAAGTATTTAAATATTATATTGATTTTATGTTTGTAGAGGGCCCCAGGTTTATCAGTTTAGATAAAAACTGTCAGGTGTTTACCCTCTTTAAATAAGGGCGTCACTTCACCTCACATTGTAAAAGTTTTTTTCTATGTATATTATCTTGTGAAAGGTTTGAACCCAGGAGTCATTTCAAAAGTAGGTTGAGTTTGATCGTCCGGGTTAACGTAGTCCTGAATAGGACTGTTGTCGTTGACAGTGACTGACGTTTCGACAACCTGTGCGGTAGTCATCTTCAGAGTCAAAGTGAGTTGTATCACGTCAGTAGATGGTATTATATACTCTGGTTATTGATCTGATTGGTCAATAAAGTCAAGATGTTATTGGTCGTCTGTCAGTGAAGCTGCGATGTCATTGGCTATGAAGACTCGTAATCAGTAATTGGCGCGTTTCGATCCGTCTATTGTCACAGTTAAGCAGTCGTCTATTGTTAGTCAAATTGTCAGTTCTCCAGTCGATCTCTCGTAGTTAGTTTCGCTTCATCCCGTCAATAAGTCGTTTGTACGGCGCTGGTAACTGTTGGCTACGATTCAGTGGCGTCTGTTCTAAGTTAGTGAACCAGCTTTCCAAAGTAAGACGTTGATGGTAGTCTGTAGAATACGTTATACATGTCGCAGAGTCCCAGTCAATTTGATGTTTCGTCTGTAAATGATGCTCAGCAATGTGATTGTTGACGTCACCATTCCTCGTTGCTCGTTTGTGTTCGGTCAGTCGCGTGCTAAGGTTTCTGCCGGTTTCACCAATGTAAGAAGCCTGGCAGTCGCAGCATTTGATCTTGTATACTGCTCCCTGTCTGTCCTCCGGTTTGTCTTTGTCCTTGACATTAGTAAGCAGGCGTCGTAAAGTGGTTACGGGTTTGTGTGCAACACGTATATTGTAAGGTTGTAATATACGTGCAATAGTTTCAGAGGTACCTCTGATGTACGGTACAGTAGCTGTCGTAACAGGGCCAGAGTTGACGTTCGTCTGAGTGTCAGTGTTGCTGTGGGTGTTCCGTCTAACAAAGTCCGTGTTGTAATTGTTCTTACTAAAAACTATATTATCTTGTTATATTATCTTGTTATATTATCTTGTTATAGCATCTCTTTTTTTGCTTTTGAAATTTTCAGTTTTTCTGTTGAAATTCTTTTAAGGTTGGCAATAAGAAAAGTTTTCATATTTGCTTTGGTTTCTGGCTTTTGTTGTGTTGTTCAATTTCTGACAGGTACAATCAGCATAGGATATGAAAAAAATTAATTGCCTCCTTTCAGTGATTAAGGTCAGCAGTTTTTAGGTTTTGATTGATTTTTGTTGCAGCTTCATGGGGTTTTAATAGTCCTCAACTTCCATCTCTACACAGAGGTGGTCAGGAAAATATGTGTGAAAAAAAAAAATTAAAGGAAAAGGTTGATAGAGGTACCAAAAGCAATTTACACAGGTGGAAATTACACACTGAGATGAAGTGCAATGGTCATTGAAGAGACGCTTTCAATAGTTGAATTTTGGTGTGTATCTTTAAAAAATCTAGGACCACAGTTACTACTTAACTGTGGTTCAACAGAACTCCAATATTCAAATCACATACATGTAGGTTAACCTTTTTAAGACCAGTAACAATAATAGATGTGATTTTTCACAAGACAAGTGATAATATTATTTAAAGGTAGATATTTTGCTGACCTGTGCAGCAACAAGGCCACTGATATGTGCAATGTCAGCGAGTAAAACAGCTTTATGCTCATCTGCAATCTGACACAACAACAATATCAGAACCGACTTTCAAAAGCACCAGTACTTGTACTGTAAATACAATGTAAAGAGAGGTAAAATTTTAAATTCTTGAATTTCAAATGCCATATATTCACTGCAACATTATGTTGTTGGTATGTACACAATTCAAATGCACTCAAGGGAAATTTTATTTGTTTGGCCATCATGTCTGACCACAGTTAAGCTTCATTGTTTAGGGGCCAATGTTTACTGGACATTCACTGATGACCAATAAACCATAATAAATTGTAAAAAGATTAATTCACTGTTATTTGTAGCTCTGATGTCTCCATAATTCACTCAGAGGGATTGAAAGTACCTTTCTCATTCTTTCATAGTCATAAAGTCGAGAATATGCACTAGCACCAGCAATAATGAGGCGTGGACGGAACAGACGAGCTGTTTCCTCCAGTTTGTCATAGTCAATCAACCCTGTATCTTCCTGAAATATATAACATGACAAAAGATATTTACAAAATAATTCTTGCAATTTACAGTGGTGTCAGCCTGTGAAATAAAGCAAATCTAAATATTTAAATGTTTTATCTTTGGCACAGTAAAGTAAGTCTAAAAAACACTTACACAGAATTTAAGAAGAATTGTATGAAAATGAGAAATTAAAGTTACTTTTGTTTCTGATTTACTGACACTCATAAAAAAATTGCTTAAATAAGATATTTTTTGGGCACGCATTATTTATCAAATTATTTCATCAAAAAGGTAATTTAGGTAAACATCACATTACAGATCGATAAACAACCATTAATGTCGCTGTTCTGTTGAAAATAACTAAAAACCGAAGGAAAAAAAAAACATAGAGTAACTAAAGAAAGGAAAACTACCACATTTTGGTGTTAATTTGGGGGACACCACTCGGCAATTGGCAGAACTGTTGACTTCCACTGGGTGACCATATTTTAACACCTCAGTTCCAAAGGCACTACGAGCTGAAGCCTAGACCACCAACACAACACAACAATGTGCTGCAATCACGTTCCATTAACTAAACGTTCTGCACATGTGGCCTGAATCTGAGCCCAAACTGATCTCTACTATAGGTCATCCATAGTTGATTCTCTGTTGGAGATTTCTAAGAATGTCCTGTTTTATGTTTTTTTTACTTGAGCTCTAAACATTTATCATTACTCCTTAAAAATAATCCTGTTCCAGAAAATCAACCATTTAAGCTTTTACAACAAACATCAGGGTTCCTACAGATATTTGGATCCAAAATTCAAGACTGTCTTTTTTCCAAAACAATAGTTTCTTCCAGACTCTAGGTTATCAATACAGACCTTAAAAAATGCAGGAACAAAGCTCTTTTCGTTGTGCTATGTTTTCGTGCACTGCAAATATAGGGTGAGATTGAAAAAGATTTGGCAAAAAGAAAAATATTTTTTGTAAAGCACTTGCTGTACCTTTGAAAAAAACCTCAAGACTTTTTACCATTTTTGTAGACTTTATCTCTATTTTCCAGACTTTTTTCCACGTCTGGAAAATTGCTGGGCAACTTTCAAGACTTTTTCAAGAATTCAAGACTCTTTACAAACCCTTTAACATTTACAAGACAATAAAAAGATTTGTGCTATACACTTGCAGATAACTTACATTCAGTCTGTATGGCATTGACTCAAAATAAATTGATGTTGCTGAAATCCTCTTGGTATCAGTCATAAAGCCATGCGTCAAGCTGAAAATATTAGAAAGTAATCACAGAAATTACTAAACAATTAATAACGAGTTAAAAACTTGGCATTGAAATTCTGTTATTAATAGAATTATTACCCGGTAAGTTCACATAAGTCAGACTCCATTCTCTGTTTCTTCCAGTTCCTATACATTAGTTAGATTCTGTCCATGACACACATCTGGATAATTTAAAAAAACAGACCTTTTTTTCCTCTGTTTTAGCCTTCAGCCCTCCAAAGGCGGCATTTTCAGGCACCAAAAATGCAGGTTGTCAAAAAAAGTCCCCAGAGTGGAGACTTTTGAAATCTTGCATCTTGATAAGACTGAGGTTTTCAAATACGATGATGTCATAGATCATTATACTTCAAATATGCTATGAGTGAACACATATTTTATTGAAAAAGGAGAACAATTATCCATTCTTAAAAATATCCAGATACAAGTGGACAAAGCCTTAGAACATTAAAGGAAAATAAAAACTTAAAACAACGCTAAAATAATGTTTTCAAGTAGAAATAAAAAATGCACTGCAAAGAAACAATTATGCAATAAGACAATTATTTCTCTTCTGAGTATTAAGACGGAATCCATTTGGAAATTAAGCAATTTTAATTTTCAGTGGACAAAAACCTTGCACCAGAATAATAAATTTAAGCACGTTACCAAATCATGTTCTTTTTTACACTTTTCAAGGCCCATAGACATATCTACTGTAGTTTATCTGTAATAACACATTTTTACAGGAATTGTGAAAACTTGGTAAAATTTGTTTCAATTGCTAATGTAAAAGATTCCATTTTGTGAAATATGAAATGTATTTTCTCGTGCTCCCATAATAAATTTTCCTTGATGTTATATTACAGATAACTAATTGCATCTATAACCCTTGAAAAGTGTAAAAAAGAATGCAATATGCTTCAACTTATTCTGGTACACGGCTTTTGTCCACTGAAAATGAAAATTACTCAATTTCCTCCTGGATTCCATCTTAATTCACTTTTCATAGGTAACAACTCTGAGTTATAGCAAACTTACTGTCCCCCATGGGGTAAGTCCAACCCCATGATTCTGTCATGAGGTTTTAAAAGACCAGTGTAAGCAGCAAAATTAGCAGGAGATCCTGAAATTTAAGACATTTTATAACATAATTACATGTGCTTGAAATAAAGAATAATGTATGTATAATCTTTAAATTCATTTTTCAGTCCTCAAATAATTGAATTTGATTGAATAAAATTAACAGCTTTTTCATCAGTCAATCAATATTATTTTACATCATAGTCACAAAAATGGATTAATTAAGCATCGCTGAACAGTTGGTTATGGTGGGATGCCAAAATAAAAATGAATGTCAACAGGAGAGCTTCTAAGTAAGTACAACCGGTAAAGTAATTCTCTGTACATAAAAAGTCTGAGAATATTTTAATGAGTTGAATGAAAGAGAAATTAAAGTATTTTCAAAGAGGACAGTTCACAAGTAACATAAAAAGATGCACATGCAATAAACTATGAAAAATATTGGGTGCAAATGCTTACTGAGAGAGAGAGAAAAAAATTCAAATGGTCATATGGGCAGAGTCGGTCACCCCTGACTTGAAGCAACACAATGTGTCCAATGTTGTCCCAGTCATCAAAAGGACATTTGTATTCAGTGTGTGACAACCTCTATTCCTGTTTGCTGTGCCTGTTTTTCATATTTGAAACCTGGTATAATTTAACATGTTTAGTTGGTGTGAAATATGGGGCATTTAGCTTCTGCACAAAATGTAAATTCTAAGGCTAGGCAACCTGGATTTCATAAGCTCTCAGCTTCTAGGCAGTAAGTTATTTTTTTCAATTTTAAGTGATTTTCCTTTTTATTTGGGGTTTTACCTGAGTAAGGCTGAACATTTACACCCCATTCCTTAGGATCTAGGTGAAAGGCTTCTAGTGCCCTCTTCTGAACAAGCAGTTCAATTTTATCAATAATTTGTGTTCCACCGTAGTACCTACGTGAGAGTAAAAAGAAAATGACATACTCTATGTGGAACGAAGGGGAGGCATGTAACACTTCAGGGAAAAATAATGGCAATGAATCCCTGCAGATATGTTAAAAGATATAACCAAAAGGGTTGATGCTGAAGGTTTACAGTGCCTCCAACTATGTTTCGTGGTGACACAAGTCTGCAGCAATGTCTTATTTGGGGAAACACTGTCCCAACCATCTGTTGGTTCTTCAGCCTAAGAGACCCCACGATCTCTGAAAACTGACGGCCTGTCCATATGCACCTTCATGGAATACACTTCTCCATATACCACAATTCGAACCCCTACCAAATCCAGAAGCTAAATCAACTGTGATGTGGAGCCAAGCACTTGATTTTTGATATCATAGGCATCGAAGAACACCAATGGGTACTACTTTGTAGTCAACTATGAGCACCACTGGGAACCCCCAAGAGCGCTGTAGATGAGCAGAGAGAGGAGGAGGGTCGATAAATTAAAGCCCTGGCCTGCTTTCCCGGGGGCTATGTGCATTTGATCATATTCACACGTATTTTGCGAAATATAAATGTTAAATTATTAAATTATTATTAAAATAATATTGGACACAAGAATTTTTGGTAAAAAAATAATGTTATGCTCCCATAATACAAAGAGTTTTTTCAATAGACCCCACACAGATGTGTGAGAAGGACTGCTTGACAAGCCCTGTGTGGAAATGAAACATCCCAAATAATGGACATACTACACCAAAAAATCTACTCTAGGTCCTAAACACACCAAACTCCATACAATAGCTACCAGTCTTGTAGAAAACAGCCGACATCTTTGTAATGTACTGGACTCTTGGGTTTGTCCCTTTGGTGGCTCTACTGACAGGTAGTTTTTACTTAGTTACACAAGAACTAATATTTCGAAATTCATAAACTACCTTTGTCCAGGGTAGCCCTCAGAGTATTTGTTGTTCAGACAAGATCCCATGGCTTCTAAAGCAGCACGGCTACAGAAATTCTATAACATAATAAGACAATCATGTTCTGAAGATTCATTTATCTCCTAGAATTTGTTAGTAAATGAAAGCAAAAAGAAGGGAAAACACTACCTGTTACGTGGCATTACCCCATCATGATAAAACAAGACTCAATTTCATAACAAATTTTTTCATACTGTCATCAATAACTAAACGTTTGAATCTACACTGAGTGATATTTTGCAACTGGAGTTGCTGAATAAACCGATAATATGATCACCTATCACCTTTCATTAACAGTACTACATAACCATTTCACTCTCAAAAGGGGGCAAAGTCAAAATTAACAAATTCCAAATCTATATTTGAAAAAATGCCAGGGTGTTCATTAGACATCCGAGATTGGAGAAATCTCTGTTTACTATGCAGAATTCTCTGGCTAACATTCGGTAGGCTATGACTACATTTTTTTCAAGAAGTGGAGCCTTTTTCAAAATATTCTCCTGCAATTTTACATGTTTCTACTGCAGTCTGCTACTACAATTCTTAATGAAGACCCTGAAATAATAAAAAAACAATTAGAGACGTTTCACTTGAATGGTAACATCCTGGGATTTTGTCCACCAAGTCAAAAGTTATAGGCAACTTAAGCTTACAAGACTCCAACACTGCACTCTGGGAGCGAAAGTGATTGCACATTATTATCCTAATAAATGGTCATTTTCAAATTTATACGTAGCAAAATACCATAATATATACAGGGCTTCTGATATTTTGCTGAAAAAAAATCAAAATTTCGTGGGATTTTCAGGGGCAAATTTGTGGAAAAATCGGCCAATTTCACGGGATTTTCGTGGGAAAAAAGTCAAAATTTGCAGAAAAATCAGCCGATTTTGCGGGATTTTAGTGGAAAAAAATTCAAATTTTGAAGGATTTTTAGGGGCAAATTAACTTCGCCAAGAAACAATCAGTAAAACACAGCCGATTTGCCGATTTGACCAGCGTTGTTAAACGTTTTTTTAACAGGGATAATAATTTGCTCTTTCAACAACAGTTTGCTCGAAAATGAGCGAATGCTAAAGCTATTAAGATTATGGTTATAGTGCCCAGTTTTTTGCAACGTTCATCTAAAAACACCTGGTAGTTTTGGGATGTTGTTGTTCGTTGCAGTGGCGAAGTTTCAAGATAAATTTGGACGTTTGGGGTGAATAAAACGGGTCTAATAGCCAAGATAAGTATGAAATATGTTTTGCCGACATGTATTTGGAAATATTTCTGGCGGATTTCACAGTATTTTGCGTTTTTTGGGGAATTTCGTGGGTTTTGTGGAAAATCCTGAATTTCGCAGGTCTGCAACCGCGCGAAATATCAGAAGCCCTGTATATAAATATCAAGTAAATAAAATATTCAGTGCATTATCAATCATTTTCATCCAAACCGTCAATTTCTTGGACCATTCGCTACCATTCTTTTTAGTTCCAGATGATCTACAGGTTGTACTACTGGTAAGTGAAATGATGATATTAGTGGTTGTATCAAAATCAGTTCAACTCACTTCAGAGGCTATGAGTTCCAGGCCTCTAACTTGTCTGTCCTTCTCCTGCTTGATCAAGTCATTCATTTCAGGGTCATCATCTTCAAGCTTCTCCTGACCTGTCCAGATGGTGGCCCTTATTGCCAAGGCATGGTAAAGAGACGGCAAGGTTGAACTGCTGAAGAGATTGTCCCAGCAGGGCTGCAAACAAAGATCAGAATGGAAAAAATTGGCTCCTTGAAAACCAAATCAACACTTTAAGTACAGTATTTGGAAGGTGGGGTGAAAAAAAATATGGTAAATATGAGGGGAGACTGGAGGAGCTGTCTCTAGTCTTCCCTCATTTTTTGTGCTTGTGGCATTTTTCAACTGCACTTTGCTGTCTGAACAGCAGGAACAGGCTAAGTGGAATTATTACTTATGAGCCCACATCACCAATGGCAGGGGGCAAACTAGGTGGCTGTTTACTGAGTGTAACAAATACCAGAATTGATTTTAGGAAAAAGCTAAGGCATCAGTCAATTCCAGCTGCACCCAGGCCTCCCTGGGCTACTGCAGGGCATTTGCCCGCTCTGTCAGTCCCGGGAATGGGGCATTTGCAAATTTTTTGCAGCCCGGGAGCCGGGCATTTGCCAACCCCGGGACTACTCCCAAGTTTTGGCACGTACGCTATTTCCGATCAGAATATTACTACAAAGAGGATTTCACTGGCAAAACAAGCATATTCCCTCATCTGTCAAAAAAAGAAAAAAATTGAAGAGGGTTGTAAAGGCATGTCAGTTCTCAATTTTATGCATGCATTTCTTCATTGCTTATCAAAATAGAATTACATACTGAAATTGGTAGCTATTGACGTGAATCAATGTTTTTTAGTTAAATTGAATCAAATTTCTGTTGATACTACATGTATTTGAAGAACATCCTTTCCTATTTATAGTAAAAAACTATTGGACATAACACATAACTTTATAGAGCTCTATTTTAATGTCAATAATTTTATAACAATACTAAAACCATAAACTGGTATCATCGTGGCGTGAAGTCTTAATTAGAATCCTAGCACTAATATAAAAGAAGACATTATGTGAAACAAAAAACACACATTAAAAATGCTTAAAATGGCACTATTAGACACTGCGATCAGTGAAAAAATTTAATGTTGCAGTGTTGATGGAGGATGGGCATTTGCCCTCTTTTTTCGTCCCCACCCTGGGGCATTTGACAGTTCAAGAGACTCCACTCCCAGGAATTTGCCATCCAAGGCAAAAAATGCAAATGCCCGGGGGGTCAGCTTGGGGGGTGGGGGGGGGGGGGGTGGACACAGCTGGAATTGACTGATGCATAAATAAGCACAAGGTAAAATTCTGAACCATGCTGGTATTTTCAGTAACATGACAATGTTGTGAAAATTTCCCGTTTTAGTTCACTTACCATCCTCAAACAATACATGTACATATACTAGACATTCCCAACTCAGTGGCCCCTCCCCCTACCCACCCCTCTCCTCATTTAATTCATTGCCACAATTTAATGTAATTTACAAATAAAATGATTTAACGGGCTGAACCTCCTTGAAAAGTATCTAAATTAACAAGTACTCCTAATCATATGGTAATAACTCGCCACATATTTATCAGCTACTAGATCCAAAGAGCTGAGCATATTGTGTAGACACAAAAACAAACAGAACGAAGAAAGCTCAAGCTCGTGAAAATATAACAAATACAATGTGCCATTAACTCAAAAGCAGAATCGATAAAAACTCCAAACAATGCATATTCTCAATGAAATATTGACTAATAGTCAAGTATCATTATCCTGTGAAGAGAGCTGTTTAATTTTCAGCCAGCTAACGCAATTTTCGTTCACAAAGCATCGCTTGCATTGAAGTTCCACCATCCGAAAACCAACTCACCTTTAGATTTCCAATTTTGCGTGATAACGAAAGCATTTCTTAGGTGTAGAATAAAAGCCAAAAATTCAAATAAATGATCAGATTTACAGAGAAGATGGGACGGTCGCTTAGTGTATGTGAAAAGGGCCTACAATATTTCGTATCAGCGGCTTTACCTTCAATTCTTCCCAGCCTCCCCTCCCCCAACCCAAAACTGTGGCTCGCCCCAGTTTCTCTTGTTCTCTCGATCTTCCCACAGAAGTTTCCGCTTGGTTGAATTACGTTTATCTCATCGTGCTGTGTCTTCAAATCGCCAGTTTTCACCGCCTATTTGCTCTATTCTATTGGAGGTCAAATGAATGAAACGGTTGTGTAAACAGTACCGGTTCTTCGTGACTTTGCCTGGGCTATAAAAGCGGCGGTTTTTGCGGACGGCATGCAGTCTTGTGAAGATACAGTTGGTGGTAACGTATCGTAGCTCGTTCGGTAAGTGGAGCGTTGCGATTTTTGCGTGAGTAGTTTTCGGGACAATAGGCTAGGCTAAGGACCGCCAATATTCTCCTCGACACCTACGAATCGTACTGTAATAATTTTGATGGTTTTTGAGTGTAAATATCGGTTGAAGTGTTGCCGGTGTCGGTTTTTGCTTTCGTTGCCCGGGGAAGAGAACAATTGCAAGTTCGGCCCTGACACATACGAGAAGTTGATGAAAACGTTGATATGTTCATAACTCACATAAATTTGCCACGATTTTTTTTCTAGTTACTAGGTTATAAAACTTACAAGACGGAACTTTGGTGCGTTTGCATGAGCTTAATGTGGTCGTAGTTTAAACAACGGCCCGCGGAGATCGTTGAATCACGAAACGTTACTTGAAAATCATTTATTTGTGTATGCTCTGATTTGTGCGTGAGCTCTAGGAGATCTAATGCGATATGATTGTTTTTGAAACGTCCGGTGGTATTTACTGCCGCAACTGAGTAGTCACTAGCTTTTTTAAAGTTCCATACGTCTTTCAAAACGATAAATTATTCACAGGAATTATCTCATTTCTCACTTGCAGGGGTCGGAAACCGCAACGCCGGATTCCATAGATCTCCCTTCACTACGTACGACTTACGAAACGCCCGAAGGTTGAAAGTGGTTGGACAATACGAACGCACTTGAAACATATTGGCTTCGCTCTAAATTTTCGCCTCAATATATTGGATCGCCGGATTGAGTAAGAAGCTTGCAAAGTTGACGTACATTATTTCTTACGAAACAATTGCCATTTGAATATTTCTGCGTGCATTTTGTCATCTTGTGTGGTATCGTGAACACCTCGACGACAAATCGTACTGTTTCTGTTGTGTTTTTGTAAAAAGATGAGTAGTTCTATACTCGTGAATGGGAATCAGAGATCAGAACTGGTAATATTTGTATCTAAAGAAAAAAGGCATGGATCCATAATGGCTTCTGTTCCAGCAAACAAGGAAAATGTCTCTCCGGAGAAAGAAATCGAGGCTTTGTCAGACAGTTTTGAAAAGAACCTTTCGATGATTTCGAGCCACAAAGAAAATGATGGACGCTATTTTCTGGACTTAGTTGAGAAAGAAACCGAGCGATTTACGCGACTTTGTCACACAGCAGAACAGGAAATGACGGCAAATTCAATTCCCGAAGATGGTAAGTCTATTTTGAGAGATGAATCGTTACAAATATGTACAGTGAATAAAACATACTTCGCTCGCAGACGTGATAATTCGTCTGCCCAATTATTGTAGTTCGACTTTTGAACCATTAATGGGGAAGACCTCTCAAGTCAACTTAATGAAATTTAACTGCCATGTTTATCATGTGTACCTTCATTTTAACACCAATGGTTATTCCTATGTCTGTGGTTTTCAATTTTTGAAATAACCCTGGCTCTGTGTATCTGTGGTTTTAAAGTGTTAGGGGTGGGAGGGGAGCCTTATAATCCTTTCAAGGCAAAAACGAAATTCATAGACCAACAGCATATTTCAGTCTTATCATTTAATGTATTAGGGCATTAGCAGAGTATACATGCATAATTATGTTCCAAAAAATGGATATTTTCTTGTCCGTGGTTATATTTTATACACTCTTTGAAGGCCTTAGGGGATATTAAAGATGCTTATTAAAATGCATAACTTGGATGAAGACAGGAACATATCCTGACGTAGATATTGCTTTTCAGTACAGCTGTGTAACTGCAAGTTTCTACTGGATGAAGGAAAATGTGCACATTTAGTCAGCTGTTTTTGCCTGGCTCTGATCCACACCCTAATTTCTTGCCAGAGTTCCAACTGGGAATGTTTTCTGCCGTTTGTTGTTGTTTTACATTATTTTGTTAAAAGCCTTTGTTTTTGCTGGTGTGGTCTTAAATTTTACACACAAATAAAGAAGGGAAATCGGCAATAGATTTATGGAAATCACTTTAATCAACACGTTCTTCTTCCAAAACTATTGTTTGGGCTGAAATCTAGAAAATGCAACCAGAAATTGAAACAAATATTTTATAGATGTGTTTTTACACTACTTAAATGCTTGAGGGATTCAGCTGTGCAACAACTTTTCAGTGTATTGCCTTAAGGAAATTAGAATATTATGAGCTCTTGGTACTCTTTTTGTGCATACTTAAGCAGTAAGTAACAAGCATAATATATCTGAAAGAACAGTTTGCAACATTTTTGGCTCAGAAACCACTTCCTAATAAAAAAAATACCAAGAACCAAACTACGTTTTTCAAAGCTAACTATAGAAATTAAACTAAATGATACAAGTACATGTAATATTGAGAACATTTCATTATTTTATGACCTTGAGAAAATTTATATACTCTACGTTTATTCTCACTAATTGCAAAATAGATGTTTCTGCTTTGTTAATTTTTTAATCAAGTTTCGTGAGGTCTTTATGTGTTTACTTCCTCTTTATATTATAAAGTCCTGATCAACTGAGCATGATAACCAATAACTCCACTTGTACCAACAAAGATGATTTTTCCCACCAAGATTCTATAAATAACTTTATAATCAGTTATAGACAAGTTCTTGAGAAAATGACAAAACCTTAAGTTCCATCTGCCAAGTAGGCAAATATTTTTCTAGAAGGTGACTCAAGGTTACTTTATTATCGTCAGCCAGTGTCTGATGGGTGGCCTTTTTAAAAGATAAAAAAATTGATTTCTGCTTACCTAATGGACACACAAAAAATGGAAAATTGAAACCCCAACTTTTCACAGTTGGAGGACTTGCAGTGTACAGTTGTAGATAGAAAAAATGTCTTACTAGACAATGCTAATCACTTTATATTTTGTTAATTACAGGTTTGTTATGGCTTAAATTTTGTTTTGGTTTAAAATGTTATAAACCAGTTTTATGATCTCGTTCCTCTGTCATAGGCTGAAGCAAAGGAACATTTGAGAACTAAAGGGCTGTGAAATTTTTAAACAAAGTTTTAACTATCCAGAGAATTCAAGGTCATTTTATAGCATTCCCTGTGGAAGGTTTGCAATGATTTAGTGTGTTTATCTATCAGTTTCAAATGGATTAAAGACAAAAAATGTTCTCTTTTATTAGTCCTTGCTTGCTTTAGCTGCAAGACTATAAGAATGCACCTTTTTTCTCTTTTGTGTGTGTGCTCCAAAAGAGGGGGGGGGGGGGGGGGGGGTTGGGGTCTTGGTCCCAGGTTTTCCTAGCAGAGACAGAGGAAACTGGGGATAAGAATCACAACATATCACAGCACATGCATGTTTTGCAAAGAAACTTAGCTTAGGAGAAATTTATGCAAAAGATATGTTGACCTTTTCGGAACTGGTCAGTCCACTAATTCTATCGCTTTTAAGTATTGATTACTTTGGAACAAGTGAATACTTCAATGGTTGAATTAAAAAGAATCTTTACTTAGTGAGTAAAACTGCGATGGTGAGGCTAACTAGTTTGGTGCTTTTTATTGTATGCAAATGAGTCTTGTGATGAGCATGTGGTTTATTTTTGGCAATGATTGAAATGACGCACCATGTTCATCATGTTTTTGCTCTCTGGCAATGATTTAATTTCTCTCAAATGGAGGCCCTTGATTTTCTTGCATTTATACAGTCACATGTACTCAATTAATTCATAAACAAATCGTCAAATACAATATAAAAAGTAATGTCCTGAAGAATACTCAACTGTCAATAAAGTAGGAAGTGAAAAACTTTTAACAAAGAAATCTTGTTTCGTGTAGAATTAATCGCCTCATTTCTTTTCTAATCTCCAAGCAAGCGATACTTACCACTTTTAAGAGCATTCTTGTTAAGAGCATTCTTGTGAATTTTTTAACAAGTTGACGTCTGATTCATGTTCAGTCTTATATTTTTTCTAGATGTATGGAAGCAATTTTTTGTTGTTTCTGTAAAATAATTTGCCATTTCATTATACCGTGGACCCATTTTCAGCTAGAAGTCTAGAGCTTAAGCTTGCAGTGTTTTCATGTTATAAGTAAGTGGAATATGATCTGTTTACTCTGAAGATGGCTACTGCACATGTTGTCAAAATGTCAGTCAAATTCAACAGCAGTCCTATACAGGATTATGCCCACCTATATGATCCTATCTTGTTTAATGAAGGGCCAAAGCTGTGAACTTGCTGGAAAAAATCCCCAGTGACTTTGATCAACTGGGTCATGTTTCCTGACAAAGAAAATCAAATTAATATTGAGAGCCATGCAGGTTTTCAATAAAATCCAGGTCATATTTTGTACATGTAGTTATTAATAAGTGGCATACAGCCACTTATGTAGTGGTGAAAAACATATACATGTAATGCTTTGTTTATAGTGGAAGTGTACTTAGCTTTAATTCCAGCCAGTGTTTAGATAAATACCACATGAATATTTAAAAACAAATAGTCCAGACAGTACAAAACAGGAGTAACAGCTCCAACTGGCAGTACTCAACCAGTAGGCTATGGGCATGTACAGTTGTACATGCATTTTCAAAGATTTGAACTCAAGATGGTATACCCCAAAACAAATCTAGCTAGTGGTCAGAGTAAAACTCTAATCTGGGACCACTGTATTGTGAGTCTGCATGCTGACCAATTAGCCATTGTCTGGAGTCTTTTTTGCAATTCTGGTGATCACTGTATAATCATGTTAACTTCTTTTGTCTTGTTTCCATACATGATTGCTACACCTTTCTTCCTGCAGTCCTATTGATCCTAAAGCTTTATGCACTGACTGTTGACTCGAGCCATTCTGAAGTCAACCTTTGAAAAGAATTAAGCCCACAGCTATCGCAAGTTTATTTAGAGAGTACAAGACGAATTATTCGTCTTGTAGGTTTTTGTGGGCTGAGTGCAGGAGATGCTTAAGTTGATTGTTTTAGGAGAGACTGCTTGCTCAGTTATTTTCAGGGACTGAAAAAATGCAGACTTTGTTTCAAATAACACCATGTTCATGGATGTAAACCCAAGACTGTTTTAATAGATTTTCTGTCTGTTATTAATCCAACAAAAAGGGTTAATTTGCTCTGTTCTTCTTCCAATATTTTTTATGATCATGTTTGATGTCCTGAAAATATATAGTTTTACCATATTACACCATATAATTAGTATTTTTAAGCTGGGAGCTTCGTGTGAGTTCTTGGCATTTTTATTAAAATCATTAATTACTCAAGGCTGTTTTTATATTGGGATGTTATTATATTTACTTAAATGTCTTAGTCACAAAATTGGTCTTGACATTTTTTTGATATCCTTATGATGCCATGGAGATAAGAGAAATAAAATTAGTTCTCTAATCTCCATGGAATCATAAGGATTATTATTCCCAATTTCCTGTTAAAGCTATTATTTTATTTTACCCCCAAGACAGTTTTTGTGTAGCAGTATTAGTTAATATTAATAGCTCTTGGACAGTAAAATTAAAGAGGTGCAAATTCTATTATTTGTGACTTTGATTTTTAATTTTATCAGGTATCTATGAGATGACCTAAATAGACTTTTAGTAAAATATACTTAAGGATTCTGAAATTATCCTGTAAGGGGTGTGTTGTTTTGAGAGCTTGATGTAGTCATGTAAAACATAACTGACTATAGATGACCTGATATTTATTGCTTTTGTTGTCATGCATCTACTATTATTGAGATACTACTTTTAAGTGGGCACTTTGTTTTGCCCCAATCCACGTACACTCGCAATATCTAGCAATCTTTATATATATGCACCTTTCCCAAGTAAAGGAGATATTTGTCATGATTATGGTTCAATATGCTGAAATGCAGTGTTTTTAAAGCGTACATCTCTGCTCAAATTTCAATTTGACTTGAATAAGTAGTGCAAGAAAGAACTGGGTAAAGATTTTGTTGCCTTTTATTTATTTAGGAATTGTTGAGATGCCACTTCTAGGTGGATAATTTATCTACAGAGTACATTTACATACACTTGCAATATTTTAAACATGTCACCAGAGCACACCTTTTCTAAGGGGACTCTCATTCATTTCCTCAAGGGAATGCACATACAGGATGTTCCTCTTCACGTAATATTTCAACTATTATTATTCCCACTGATTTAAAGTGGTACACAAATGTATGTATGGCTGTCATACTCTCTATCATTACATAAATGGCAAAGATATTTTATTTCAATTTTTAATCACACTGAAATACTATTCAATTTGCTATAATTTATTGTTGCTTCATTCACCTCTAAATTATATTATTATATCAGTTTAGTCTTCAAAATTCCAGGAATAGCCACTCATTTGATATTATGTTAAGTACGTACAACTGACGTTAATTTTTAAATAGACAGCCAGGTTATTATCAATATCAATTTACTCTAATAATGAGTTTTGTTTTCAGCAAAAGCAGAATGTAAGTTATGCCTTTTTTTTCATTACAGCTTGTGGTAAAATCCGAGCAGCCACTGGAAAGGCAATGCTCTTGGTGAATAAAAAGTTCAAACAATTTAAAGGACTTTGTGATATGAATTTGGTGAGTTGCTGGCAAAATGTGGTGTCTTTTACATCATCTTCCTTAGATAGCAGCCCTGTTAGGGTAAAATTCTGACAAGCAACATGTCCTTGAAACAGCAACATGAGACAAGATGAAATGGTGGCAACTGAGATAATGATGGGTTGAAACTGATGGGGGCATGACCTACTGCTTAAAACTTGAAACAACCGAATTTGAAATTCAGACTTGAACCCCCCTTAGATGGCCTCTAGATAAGGAGTTGAAGTTAAAGGGACATGTTCACCGTTCAGCGCATGCTCATTAATTAATTTACTTTTTTCCAATTTAGTATTAATCCTATTTAACAATTAGTCGCCGAAGGCGACGTGAATATCGGCGAATAGTCACCGAGACGAAGTCGAGGTGACTATTCGCCAATATTCATGTCGCCTGAGGTGACTAATTGTTTTAGTATAATTACATTGATGATTATTCAAGAAAATAAAATTGTTGATCAATTTCCGACCCCAAAACATCAAAAAATCTGGCTGCCATTTTGAAAACTGCTAGCCTTCAATGCTATAATCACCGCGCGGTGATTATAGCGGGATAGTGCGAAGCTCCTAGCCAATCACAGCGCTCTATTTTCAATAGTCATCGATGTAATTATACTAATGGTTAATTATCCCACTCACATGTATCTCAGCAATCTTCAAAGTAGAAGATTTTTGTATTTCAGAGTAACTTGAAGTAGGATGGAGGAGTGCTAAAATCACAGAAAAAATTAGTGGATTATGCCAACACTACCAGCATTGAATTTATTGTTGACCCGAAGGTTTTATTTTATGGTTGATGAGTTTACAGCTATTTGCACATCAATTGATCAAGTGACTGCCAAGGGAGTGTGCAGATTGGTTATTTGACAGCATTATGACATGATCATATTGCTTCCATAGATGTTACAGCATGTCCCAGCAGAAAAACAGCATTTTGATTAATGAGCATGCACTGAACCGTGAAACCTTCCCTTTAAAGTAGATTTCACTTCTGTAGCATGGATCCATTTCAATTTATTAGGAAGCGGGGAGGGGTAGGGGAGGTGAGGAAACTCCTGCCTCTTTTTACAGACCTAAGTTATTTTATTGGTCAGTAGCAACTTTCTCTTCAAAGAGGTTTTTGACAATTTTTATAGAAGCAAAAGTATCTGTCTCAAACATAATTTGTTCTGGTTTCACCCCAAACAACACTTCATTGCTGTTATCTTGCCTCCCCTGGTAGGTATGGTGCTAGGAATGTTCTGCAAAATTTTTGCAGTCTTTGGCAAGCAAGTTAGTTGTCCTTTTCACCCCTGTGCTTTCTGCAGTTCAGTAAAACAACATTATTTTTGGAGATGTTGAACTTATTTTTGCATGAAAACAATTTTATTTCTGGGAATTAAAAATTTTTATCAGCAGCAAATTATGCTCATAACAAATTTAAAGAAAGGATGTAATAGCACTTTTGAAAGTCCTGCTCATGCACTGCCATGTACGATGTTGGCAAAGTTTTCTTCCAATAACTCTTGTCACAGTTGCGTCAGATATGTTCTGTGTGTTATAATACTGTTTTTAATGTGAGTGAATTTTTCTGACAGGGTATTGGGGAAACCAATGGTAGGAGACCAACTAATAGTGACCTTGCAGGATTTTGGGATATGGTTATGATCCAGGTATGTGCCAATAACCTTCCACGTTTTTATGAATATAGTTATACATTGTAGATACAAAAAAATTAGTGTAGTTTTAGCTTAGAACCATGTGATTTAGTGATCATACAAATTAAACATTCAGTATTACTTTTGTGCAAGACCTTTCAGTATAAATTTACTATGAAATTCAAGTTAATTTTATAATAATTAGTTTTGGCATTCAGCCCTCCAACCCCCCAAGTTGCGACCATTTTAGTCACTATATGGCACCTAGAATTTTGAAGCTGGCAACTTGATTTGTAAATAAGTCTCCCTAAACCTAAAGAGTTGGTCGCCAAATCGTAACCAAGCAAAAACTTTAACTTGGAGGGCTGCCCTCATAAAAGAGTTGAAAAATGATAAACCCCTCAGATTCTCAGACTTTGGTGGATCAGAACATTATTACTGTGTCTGTATGTATAACATCCTAATTTTGGCTACCTCTTGTTATTTCATGGTGTGTTACACATTTTAGTTACCGGTAGTTCAAGGTTAATGTACTGTATCCTTTTCTGATGTGATAGGTGGATGACGTAAATAATATGTTTAGTAACATTGACGAATTACGCAAGAATGGTTGGATACAAACACAGCAACCCAAAGATGAGGTATATATTAGCGTCTTTCACTCTTAAAATAATATTCAAATATGTTTTGCCTTCTAATCTGTCAAATGACGGTTTCATTTTGTAAGTTGTGAATTAATTATTTGATTAATTTGACTTGATTAACACAGACTGATTCTTCAAAGAGATCATCGTTAACACGTCAGTCGTCACTCTCACGGCAGTCATCACTGGGTAAAGGCTCAGTGAGACGGCAAAAATCTATTGAAGAAGTAAAGGCTACCGAAGCAGAGCAGAGAGCTGCAGCAAGGCAGCGGTTGGCAGCGGCAAAACGAGCAGCAAGACAAAGAATGCAAAAGCAAAACAATCAGTTAGATGACGTGGAGATATTTTGTTCACCCAAAAAGTAAAAGTTCAATTTCGATAATTTTGTCGGTACTAAGAATATAGTAAATAACGTTTGTAGAAACATATTTATGGAAGAAATTTAAATAACTTTGAAGTAAATAGCTGATAATAGATGATGTCCAGTATTTAGTTCAACTGTTGAGACAAAATACTTGAATAATATTGTCTCTAAGTAATCAAACAAATTATCAAAAACAAATTGTGGGAATTATAGTTTTGGAAGAGATTTGTTACTGGCAATATGTGAAATAATGTTGGTCCCAATTTCTTGAGGACATAAAAGTAATGTTAGTTAATTGTACAGTGGAACCTCAGCTGGACACCTCCGTAGTTAATTGATACCTTCACTGCATGTATTACAGACACCTATGCCTGGTCTGAAGTTGTTACTTATGGCAGGTTGGTTAGACAGTCTGTAATTTTTTGAGATCATTGATTTCATAAATCATCCTTTTTTTGTTTCTGTTTCCATTTGTTTGTTTTTCTTTTTTATCAGTTTGATTTCGATGTCTCTGACCAGTGCTTTTGTGTATTTTGTGTAAGTTAAATAGAACAACTTTACACAATGACCGTTTTTATACTAAGGACACATTATCCGTCTGGACGAACTTGAGCAAAATAATATTTTGTAGTTCGTCTGGGTTATGCGTCTCTAGTATAAAGACGGGCACGAGACGCATTATGCGTCCAGACGTATTTCGAAGGAAAGTTCGTCGAGACGCATAATGCGTCTCATGCCCGTCTTTATACTTGAGATGCATAACCAGACGAACTTCAAATCTTTGCCCAAGTTCGTCCAGTCGGATAATGCGTCCTTAGTATAAAAACCGCCATAGACACAGACGGATAATGCGTCCTCTAGTAAAAAATGGCCAATATGGTATAAATAACTAGAGGATATTATATGGCCATACGGAGTTACCAAGTTCCTCTTTAAGTGTTGGTGTAATATTCTTCAACATGAGAAGAGAAATTCTGTATTTCCGTGCAGCCAGGCAATGTTCTATGGATATATAAAACACAGATGAAATACCAAACCATTTCACTTTAATACTTTTTGCTGTGAGAGGCACCACTTATTATGTAACCATAGCAACAATGATCTTTTCATGGTGTAAAGATAACATGTTAACATATTTTTGTGCGAAAGCTCACTTACTACTTTCATTGGTGTTTTTATAATAATAATCTTAGATTTTTTCTTGTCTTCTTAAATTAAAAAGTGCTGAAATTTGAAGAGGACATTCAATTGCAGGGTACTTGCAATATATTTGTAAAAAGTAAGAAAGTATTGTAAATATTGTAGCATAGGGCAACCAGTTTAGATGTCAGGAGTGGTTTTCCATTTATTCATTTTTAATGCTGCTTGTAAAAAGCTCATGAGAAAGAGTTGTGTTTAGTGAGATTTACCATAAATTGTTTGAAAACAAAATGATGTGAATGTTTTATTTATTATCTCAGCACTTTTTTGGTTACGTTATGTTTTTAGTTAACCACCTGCGTAATTGCCTTTGAAAAATAATGTATCTTTTTGTATATTTTTCTCCATCCATGAAGCTTGTATTTTTAGAAAAAAATGTTAGCTTGTCTTACCAATAATCTTAAGAAGGAATTACTTCAGAGGTCTAAAAGGAGGAAACTCTGTCAGTAAACAACATACTCATTGTCACGTTCTCACCAAAATTTCGTCAAAAAAAATCCAACTATTGCGCTTAACATATTTTCCTTTAGAGTGCTAACTTGGAGGATTGTTATAATAGTCCAATATAGTCCCCAAAATTCCAAACTTCATGAAATTCATTTTTTTTAGAGTCTCCATTAACTGCCTGTCCTATCATGAAAGATCAGTTCTTCTAATCAAGGGTGTTGGATATAATATATTAAATAAATAAGTACACACTACTTTTAATGTTTGGTTTTTGTCTCATAAATAAAAAAAACATCTAATGGAAAATCAGTGGATAACGAATACTACCGGTATTATTAATGTGCATGCCTATAAGCAAAGATAATTTTGTTACCATAATCGTCTTATTTTGTTAGTTTTACTGTACTTCTAATTTTATGGAAACAGTAATGGTATGCCATAGCTAGTCATTGATTATATTGTTTGCCATAGAATGCTTTTTCGTAGTTTCCATTTAGTCATTTTAAGAAAAATAAACTTTATTGGGAATTTTTGGTTAGTTAGTGCAAGTAGATCTTAGTGTTGACTTGCACCTTAATTCCCTCTTTTCCCCCTACTTAATTCAAATGAGTGCCACACATGCCGCAATCCTTAGTACTGTTATGAAATGCTGGTTTATCAATAGGGGATGAGTACCAGATCATTGATAATGGCATCTTACAAACAACTGGTCCAAAAAAATTAATACATCTAAAGGGCATCATAATTACCGTATTTCCTCAAATAAATGCCCACTCTGTAATAATCTCCCCCCTCGAATGAGTGTGCCCATCATTTTCTTTAATAGCAGGGATACAGGGAAAACCTGTTTCTATTGCCACTTTATTGCTAACTCTGTGTGGTACACTGTATAATAGGACTAAGGTACAGAGGTACAACAGGAGAATGTCATAAGCACCCCCCCCCCCCGCCCCCCTCGACTAAGCACCCTCCTTCTATTAAGCACCCATCCTTTTAGCTGCAACTTAAAAACGCCCAGGTGCTTACTCATGGAAACATGGTATCAATACATTTTCTAGCTAAGTTACCAAGCATTTATCCATCCATGCTTTCGCTGTGCAAAAATTTAGATGTTTGACCATACCTGGCTAAAAATTTGTTTTAATTTTGCTATCAAATTGTTTGAATGGCTAAGCGCTTTTGATCAAGTATAATTTTGTGTGAACAGATGCATGAATTTGTCCGGTAGTGTGTTATCATAGCAACACAGTTAATGGGCAAAAACATATTTGAGTATGACTACAGAGTTGTAACAATTTGCTGTGTCTTAGCAGCCCAGTCCATAGGTGTACTCTCTTGCCCTATTGTCCTGTTGTCCACGCAAAGTCTGGGAAGAATAATGGTATGCCATAGCTAGTCATTGATTATATTGTTTGCCATAGAATGCTTTTTCGTAGTTTCCATTTAGTCATTTTAAGAAAAATAAACTTTATTGGGAATTTTTGGTTAGTTAGTGCAAGTAGATCTTAGTGTTGACTTGCACCTTAATTCCCTCTTTTCCCTCTACTAAATTCAAATGTGTGCCACACATGCCGCGATCCTTAGTACTGTTATGAAATGCTGGTTTATCAATAGGGGATGAGTACCAGATCATTGATAATGGCATCTTACAAACAACTGGTCCAAAAAAATTAATACATCTAAAGGGCATCATAATTACTGTATTTCCTCAAATAAATGCCCACTCTCTAATAATCTCCCCCCTCGAATGAGTGTGCCCTCCCCTCCCATCATTTTCTTTAATAGCAGGGATACAGGGAAAACCTGTTTCTATTGCCACTTTATTGCTAACTCTGTGTGGTACACTGTATAATAGGACTAAGGTACAGAGGTACAACAGGAGAATGTCATAAGCACCCCCCCCCCTGCCCCCCTCGACTAAGCACCCTCCTTCTATTAAGCACCCATCCTTTTAGCTGCAACTTAAAAACGCCCAGGTGCTTACTCATGGAAACATGGTATCAATACATTTTCTAGCTAAGTTACCAAGCATTTATCCATCCATGCTTTCGCTGTGCAAAAATTTAGATGTTTGACCATACCTGGCTAAAAATTTGATTTAATTTTGCTATCAAATTTTTTGAATGGCTAAGCGCTATTGATCAAGTATAATTTTGTGTGAACAGATGCATGAATTTGTCCGGTAGTGTGTTATCATAGCAACACAGTTAATGGGCAAAAACATTTTGAGTATGACTACAGAGTTGTAACAATTTGCTGTGTCTTAGCAGCCCAGTCCATAGGTGTACTCTCTTGCCCTATTGTCCTGTTGTCTATGCAAAGTCTGGGAAGGGAGGGCGAGTCTTAATGATTCTGAAATGCCTAGGGACTAGGGAGGCCCCACACCCCACTAAGAGGGCCTCACTAAGGTCAAAGGTCAACCTCTGGTCTAAAATTCACCTACACCTCTTTTGCTCTCACTTATAGATTGTAGAAGGGACATCCAAGTACTTAACATTTTCACTTGAAATGAATGAAATTTTTCCCAAACGATAATTCATCACTTTTTAAAAAGCACTCATAAAATCATTTTGGTAGGGGCTTCAATTTGAAGTTGCAGGGGTTTTTTGGCACTCAACAAAACTTAGAGAATGAAACTGACTTCACTAGAAGAGCACACTTATAATATAAAGGGTGCGTTCGATTGGGAAATCCGGATTTAGATTTTCAAAATCCGTATTTCAGATCTCCAATCAAACGCGAAACCCGAAAACGGATTTCAACACTGAGATATCTGTTTTTGGATTTTCATTTTTACCATTCGATTGGGAAATCCGCAAATGGATTTGAAAAACTGTTCTTAACAGTGGTCTTGCACGCGCACGCATAATTAACAAAAAGAAGACCACTGTTCGACCACTGTTCACGAGAACAGTTTTGCAAATCCTTTTTTGGATTTCCCAATTGAACGGTAAAAAGGAAATCCAAAAAATCCGGATTTGGATTTCTTAAGTGAAATCCACCCTGAGGACGCATTTCTCGGAGGTGAAATCCATTTTCGGATTTCACGTTCGATTGGGAAATCCGGATTTAGATTTTCAATTTCCCAATCAAACGCACCCAAAGTTAAAAAATAAAAACATTAATGATAAAAGTACTGTCAGTGTTGTGTTTCTCTGCAAATGAATCTATCTACAGATCAACAACTTTCTTGGTAACATAAGAAGACCAAATTAACACCATAACAACAAAAGAGTGATTAATATTAACGACGCCCTCTTTGGAGCAGAAGTGGGGACGGGGAGGGGGAGGGAACGTAAGTTCTTAGTCTGGCCGTTAAGGCCATATATTGCTGTCAGTATTTATCCCACCTTTATAACTGTCACCTGTCACCATTTCATCTTGTCTTATATGTCGCTGTTTCAAGGCCATGTCACATGTCAGAATTTCAATAGGCATTTATGACATAGTTACAGGGAACTTTGTCCCATGGCCAGACTGTAAATATTTGTAGCAAATTATACAATTGTCATATAACAATTTTATTTTCATAATCATGGGTGAGTAGAGGTAATAATTAAAATAATAAGTGCTAACCTTGTAATTGCACCTCTACTAACTACTTTTTGAGGACTATTGTATGGCTTTAATTTGCACTTGCTTACAAAATTTGGCACATGGTTTTGCTAATAGTACAGTAGTTTCTTAGCAACAGCAGGACACCATCATAATACACATGAAGGTACCTTAGATTCTATTGCATTAAACACGATCCATGATCATACGAATTTCAACTAATTCAAATTAATTCAAATTGCAAAGTATATACAGTGGTAGGTAACTTTCCTATTTCACCAGCATTGCCGAGCTCGAAAAAAGTCTTGTTCGGTGTTTGCCTTCTAAACGCAAAGCCAGCTTAAATAAGCTTACATACTGATGGAAAAGGTTTTAAATAAGATTTTCCACAACACTTTAATGACACTACACCTCCCATTGGGTTTAATGAAATTAGAAAAGTGCATTTGATTCAAGGGATTTCTCAAGTCTTGGTTGTCAGTCAATAATTTTGCATTTTGGCTTTTGTTTCTTGTGGTTTCTTGGATTTTGGGTATGCCACATGAAGGAACCTATATCAAAATTATTGCTTTATGTTTACATGATCTGTGATTTAACCTTACATCTTTTTGCATATCCTTCATCCTCACCAAAAAAAATTACATAAAGGAGTTCTTTATTATTATACTGACAGACGGCCTTAACTGAACTCACCTGATCATGCATGAGCCTGATAATCAATCTAATTTCAACTTTTTGCACTCTATTTCAACTTTTTGCACTCAAGAAATTTCAACTTTCTGAACTGTTTAGGATAAATAAATGTGCTCTGCAACCAATGAGCATGCTGAAATTTTTGCACACGTATATTATAATAGCTTCAGAATACAATGGGTACTCATGCACATATGGTTATATATTTCTGTTGTATCAGTGAAATATGCTGGAAATAATATTGTTATTTAATTGTGAAGTTACAAAAGTTCATATTATGTACAGTATATATTTAAGCAAGCTGTGTCATAATGGTGACCTGTTCCCGGCCTTTTAGACTCGTCGGTAGACACCAACTTGTTTCTGGCAGTTAGGGCAGCTATGGATGACATCCTTAAGTGAGTCCATACAAAATGGCACCAAACAACATCCAAGCCATCCACTGCGGATAGAGAAAGTAACAAGTGTACACAATTAAATGAGAGACACTAACTTAATTTTCTGGTAATAAATAAATATGAAATAAATATTATTTTCACATGAGCATTACAGACGATAAGGTAAAAATAAGTCAATTAAAAGCTATCATGAAAATGTATGTCAATTAAAAGTTATTTTTGAATAAATAAAAAATTGAATAAAATAAATAAATACATAAGTCAATTAAAAAGATATATTAAAAAAGTATATTTTGAGAGCTCTTTTAAAAGGTCTAAGGCTCTAAACGTTTTGGATCTCCGTGGAAGACTGTTCCAAAATTTGCAGCCGCAGACTGAAATGCTTGGTCACCACCAACAAATTGGCATTCCTGGACCTAAGAATAGTATCTAAGACCAATCCCCCCAGATTTTTGAAAGTATTAATATTCTCTGTAGCCCGCCTGCATAACAGTCGTTTGTGTTTCCTTTAAAAAGCCAAGTGGGGCAATCATGCACTAACGACATGCGAGGGCATTTTTTTGCTCCTTTGCGCATCTCATTTCTCCTGCTTGGATTAAAGAAAACGGAAACAACTCCTATGCAGGCTATACATATTCTCTACCGGCTAAACCTCAGAATACCTCAACAGTTACAGTGGAACCCCACCACATCGATATTACAGTCATCAATAATATGTTATTAAGGTCACTTCTTTTAAATTTAGACCATCAAAATGGCCACACATTTTTGTACAAAAATCCCTCATTAATGCAGTCAACCATCAATACGGTCAACAGCCACATTTTAAAATCCCTAACAGTAGAATCTTTTATAATTTCACCCCATTAATACAGCCACTCATTCGAAATTAGGAAATTGAAATGCCTGTGTCATGTCAATTTCACTGACCTAGTAAGCTAAGCCTGTTCTTCTGTTGTTTTTAGACTACAGTACAGTGTGAATGTGATCTATGGTGCATTTGTCATTTGAAATTTTACCTTGTCCCAGGTTACAGTGGCAGATCTAGGGGAGGGGCCTGGGCCCCCTTAATTTTTGGACCAAACTGAGGCCAAAAAGGGCCGAAAAAATTTCTTTTGGGAGACAGGGACCTACCCTTATCTCTTATCTAAGGGTCTGGATGACCGGATCCCCCCCTAACCTCAAGGTCTGGAGCCGGCACTGGGTTACACGGCCACCCTGTTAAAACTGCCACATTTTTTTGACCCATTGGTGACCATATTGGCGGGGTTCCACTGTATTTGCATCTCATTAAGAAACAAACTGTTGTGTTCATGCTTCGTTCTTTAAAGCATTCCACAAAGTGGCTGGGTGTTCTGAAGTTGCTTCTGCCCTCTTAATGGTTGGTGAAAGATTAAACGCCAAAACATTGCTTAAAGATTTGAGACATTGTGGCAAAAAGCAAAAAGATATGGGATTCGAGCATACGTACACAAAATAAAACCCAGTCCGCACTCTCCGCAGTCCGCAATCCGCACTCTTCCCTTTAAGCTGACCAGACCGTGATTACCACCAATCGACAAATCTCTGAAATTACTAGCTTTTTCATTCGTAAAATTTCCTTAAATTCATTTTTTGGGTGTTATTACGGACCTAACACGGTTTAATTTAGTAAAAAATCGGAAATAAGGGTCACTGAAACTGCAATCTTGCATGAAATGACTGAAATCAAACGTACATCATTGCGTACTCGCTGCGGTGAAAAAGTTTGAGAATTCTTACCCCATCAGCGCTACACCACCACAAGCTATCCAAGTCAGTGTTCCTGGTATGTATACAGTGCTTGTAACAATTGAAGCCTGACAAAAAGGACAGGTCATAGCCGTAGGATTCTCAAGAAACCTCAACCCAACGAAGACATGACCGGGTTGCTGTATCACTGTGGTAGTGATGGCTTGATAGCCTGGTTGCTGTTGATTTGTGGGCAGGGGTTGTTTGTTTCCATATCCTGGTGGACCCGGGTAAGGAGGCGGCTGTTCCATTTTAGGTTAGAAAACCTTTCACTTCAGGCGCTGAACGAATTACAAGACGCAATTTCCAAGTCGCTGTCTTCGCTTTGAGGACAGATGATGTCATCACTGTCAAAATACACTTAGAAAATACGTCACGCCATGTCAACGTAGATTTTCGATTAAAATATAAATTTTTATTGTTTCCTATGCGGCGTTCATTCAAGGGCGGCGCGGTAATTTTGCTTGAATGCTGTAAACAATGTTGTAATTTACTTCCATCTGCGGCGTTTAATCGAGTGGTAGGGGTGCGTGAGCTGTTGTTCAAAAGGGGGGAGGGAACGCGCTGTATTTCACATCCTCTAGAACTGAAACTCTTCCAGCAATCTTCAGGCCCTGAAGAGATAAGGGAAACATTTTACGAAAATTTCAAAATTCACAAGGATTTGTATTGAAAACCACTCACTGCAGTACAAGTATCCTTCCAATTTTCGTCAGCTGCTGCAATCGCTTCTTTTGAGATATATGACTGAAATTGTACAGGTTACCTAACTGACCCTAACTCCAAGTTGTATATGTTTGCTCACTCCCACTAATTATAAAATCATTTTTCCAAAAAGAATACCGATTTATTCGATTAAACGCAGCCCATCAGAACGATTTACAACAACTGTCGTCAGTGATTTAACAAAAGTGATTTCGAAATATACGCCGCAGGAAAATATAACGGAAAATATAACGGATTCCCATTTCTGGATATTTTAGGGTATTTAAAGAATACCCATAAAAATCCCAAATTTGGCAAAGTGAGACAAGTCCCAACCAGGGAATTCCCAACCAAGTTTCCTGATTGGGACTTGTCTCACTCTTCCAAATTTGGGATTTTTGTGGGTATTCTTTAAATACCCTAAAATATCCAAAAATGGGAATCCGTTATTTTTTCCTGTGATAAGCGCCGCATTGGAAACGCTAAAAGTTAATTTTGGCGTTTAATCAAACCAAATCGAGGTCATTCATTTCCCGCCCTTCTTGGAATGATCTTCCTGTTGATTGGAACCCTGATTGGAACGATCTACAGAAAGTTGATCACGTGATCGACCCTGAATAATTACGTATCGGAGTTTTAAAAAATATTTTTGATTTCTTTTTAATTAATTAGAAATGATGATTTTTCGCATTTTTAGTGTCAGAGGCCAAAAGAATAGCCTGTCGAGTGGAACCCCAGGAAGGATACTATGATCGAACGGAGGCAAAAATCAAAAACCCAAAAAAATCCCATGCCGAATTTCCGAGCACAAAAATTTCCAGAAAGCATTTAAAAATGATATAACAGGAAAAATAGAAACATAACTTTTGAATTACGCAAAAAAAAAAAAAGATTAAATTAGCTGCAAAAACCGTGGACGAAGATCCTGCTAGTTGTAAACGTTGGATCTCTAGAAAAGAGATCAAATCAGCCAAAATATAAAGAACAAAAACACAAGAAGTCCAAAGACTACTGCAAAGCTGATTTTAAAAACCCTGCTTAATTCAAGCTACCCAAAAAAATACTTGCCAAAATTTTCCTAACCCAAAAAATCCCGGAATCGAAAATTTCAAACCCCCAAAAATCCTTCGATCATCCCCGTCACTTGAAATCCGGAGTACCTCCCCTGGGAGTGCAACATCACCCTACAGCCCATAATATATGGAAGCAACCTCCAGAAATATAACCCAAAGAAGAAATAACTGTTTTTAACGTGATACAAGACATTTTTATTTTCATTTAATCTAGGTTATCTGGTGTCAACGTGAGATTTGACTTGGCATTTTTATTACCGGTACTATTTAGTTTCGTGCCGCACAGCATGTAATAAAAATATAAGTGCCAAGCCAAATCTCATGTTGACACCAGAAAACCTAGATTATACTATTCTCTAGTTCTTCTAATGAGCACTAGCTCGGCTAATAGGCTTGCATATGTATCAACTGGTTTATTTCCATTTATATATAATTACAGACCATAAGTAATACAAAACATACACACGTGTGCAGTCTTTATATGAAGCTCTTCTATAAAACTCTCATACTTTCCTTATCTTTTCGTTCCTGCTGCTGCATAAACAAACAATTTCAATGAACTAATACTGGTGCAAGCAGTGTTCATTGAGAGTTGGTCTACCATAATGTCACAGACATTTTCAGGGACCAGATCCAGTCTGGTAATCACCATTTTCAGAAAACAGTCAGACTTTAGATTTTGAGGAAATGCATGACCCAGCCCTCTCTTTCTTAACAGAAGCATACAAAATACCTTTACTCAGAGACTTAACATCTGCTCAGCAAATATTGTCAAAGTGTAAGTCTCTTCAATGTTAAAGAAAAAAAATTCACATCAGCATGAGCGGGATTAATCCCGGAGCATAGGGTCTGAAGTCCACTACCAAAACCACCAGGACACCATGGACTCGCTGCAGGGTGATGGTTTGATTTGAATAAATATAGCAAAAACCCTAATCTTAAATAGAAACTAACCACTACAAGTCAGTGCCTAACCCTGAGTATTGTCAGTGCTTAACCTGAATCACTATTTTTAGTGCTCAACCCTAATCAGTATTGTTAGTGCTTAACCCTAATTTACTGTGTAAATTTAATCTTTTTGAATCTTGTCACTCACACTAGTTTGTTGCATTAAAAAGTATGTTAATCTTTATTGTATAAGTTCATTTTGTCCAATCAGAACTCCAAATTTAATAACAGACCTACATTTTTAAATGAAGATATGATCACCACAGTTGTCACATCATCTGCATATCCGAAAACAAATTAATGTCTTGTCTAGATCTTCACCTGATTCCTTTATGCAAAGTATTCCTTATATAGTTTAGCCATTTGTCTAAGGCTGCTAATAAATTTTCACTTTTCAAGCAAAAAAGAACTTTCCTTTTTCTTCACTTCTACTGCATGCTGCAAGGGCAACTATCACAACACAACAACAGCATCAAAATGCAATTTCCTTATAGTCTTTAAACTAGTTAACCCTTGTAATGTGCTTTCGTTTACATGCTACAATGAAAGAAAAGTCAAAGTCTTTTAAAAGGCTGGTAAATTTTTTTCTCAGTTGCCTATTTCTTGTTCTAAGACAGCCATATAATGAACGTAATTTTTAATTAGCCTTGTTTTCTCCATCATGCAGTACTGTAAATTATGATGGCTCTCAAACTCAGCAAATAAGCAGAATTTAGGGGTGGCGAATGGTACCTCCAAAAACGTGGGTCTCTGAAAATTTTGGCAGGATCTCGAAATCTCGGAAGCATTTTTGATAAGTCTCAAAGTCTCGTTTTTGCATGGTTTGTTTATACTTTTTTTGAGTCTCGAAACTTTTTAACAAGAGTCTCGGGCTCAGATTTCTAACTAGGATCTCGGCGAGTCTCGGATTTTACCATTCGCCACCCCTAGTATTTAGCTGATCACAACAATGATTCATAATATTGCACTGACCACTGAGGTCAATATACAATCACACACTGAATAAATATTAAATATGATATTTGAAAATTAAATATCAGATGTTTCACAAGTAGTTTAAATTAGGATAAGAAGGATAAACGCAATTCAATTCCTGTAAGGACAGATAAATGTAAGTCCAGTTCACTGCTTGACTATATTTTAAAATATACACGATAACACATAGAAGAATCACTACATCTATTACTACTACCAGTAGTAGGAAAACAAAATCTTTGCACTCAATACAAAATAAACATGGTTATCTCGATGGTGAATAATGAAATAAAAAATGATTAACACAGTGCCTACACTAAGGAGTTAGATGTTGAATATGTTTTGAAAATCCAGCATCATCAGTCTACATGCGACGGAAGACACCCACTTGCTTCTTGCAGTTGGGGCAGCTGTGTATCACGTCTTTGAGAGCATCAATACAGAATGGGATCAAGCAACAACCAAGCCAACAACTAGATAAATGTATAAAACAAATTTAACTATTAGAATGAGCTTAATGTTTAAATCTACATTAGACTTCTATGTACATTCATAGCTGTTAAAAAGCAAAAGTTCACTATTTAATTCTCGCTTATCAGCCAGTATTTTAAGACTTACATAAACCTCATAAACAGGAGTGAGTGTCAGCAAATTTTAGCCAGGCATCTTCACTTTTTTGAATGGTTCCATGAATCCAAATTAAAATTCTCAACAACATAACACCATCAAATGTTTACGCAATCTTTTTTTACTACAACCTCCCATTCCCCGGATTTACTGAAAGAGATTATATCCAGAAATAAACAAGATTAAACAAAAAGCTGAGGTCAAAAATTAAATTACAGCTAATAAAATGGGGTCAACATAATGCTTGCTAATTTTGTTATGGGGTAAAAAATCAAGAATGGCGATTATTTTTTCTGTGAGGTAAATTGACGAGTCAATATTCTTACAACCTAAATAGGCTCTTTTTCACATTAAAAACATGTGATATGACACGAGAACACACCATAAATAAAATCAAGGAGTTCTAATGCACTTTTATCAATTGATTCCTAATAAATGATTGCTAAAATCCCCACACAAACCCCTTATAATATTTCTGTTATGCAACAACAATTCTTACACGTGAACTTGGGGTGCCTGTGGTTCTCCCTTGCCTTGAAACACATGATTTCACACACAAATTGGAGTCTCGATCATTCTTTATTAATCTGTGATTAATACTGTTTAAGCCTGCAGAACAGGCATTATCTTTTTGCGTTTTTCAGGCAAGCAAAGGCAAGTACAAGGCAGGCATGAAGGAGGGCAATATTTCCGCCATATATCAATAACATTATGGTCTTGGCTAAACACCATCACTTTAAGCTTGTTTATTTCAATGTGATTTGTCTTTTTCTTGGTGGGCCATCGTCTAACTTTTGCTACACTTCCTTGTAATTAGTGCAACACTGCAGACTCCAGATGAAAAACAAACAAAAGTCGATGGGTTGTATTAGACATCATTACGCAGTAAAAACAGTATAGTGGCATCGGAAAATGTTGGCTGCTTTCTCATCTTGGACAGACAACACAATTCAATTAACATTTTGATTGGCATGTCATCACCAAGACTTCTGTTTAACTGAAAGTTGGACCAAATTTATGTCCAAAATTCCCACATATTAGGATAAGCAGGATCTCAACTTGCTTTATCCATTCTTCTCGTGGCTTGGGCACTTTAGTGGTCTTTGTTAACAGTCACATACAATTTCTAACTGCACCAGCTAGGCGGGCTAAATATCTATTTACACAGCAAGTTTCAAACAGTTTTTGGCAGATTTCAGCTGCCATTTCGAATGTCTTCCTCTCTAATAAACCACTACCCTTATCATGCTAGCGTGTTAGATAGCCATGGAGAAAAAAACACAAATTGGCCAGAATATGCCAACTCCAAAAGCATAAATGTTCATTCCCTTATAAACTAAAGCTGTCTATGAAACAATCCATTTCTTTTTGGTACATATCTAAGCATCTAATGCAGGGCTGTCAACCCTCCACGTCTTCAAATATCGAGAATTGATGGGGAAGGGATGATAGATGATGTCATAATGCACAGCACATCACATGATTTGTGCAAAAAAATGCGCAAGATAGATGTTGGAATTGTAACTTTTGACCAGGGACTGCGGAGGGGAAGGGGCTGGTAGGGCTATAGTCCTACCACTTTTTGCTGGGATTTAATATCTAGGGCTCCAGTTGACATAATAAAATCCCGAAAATAATTGCACTTTGCCCTAAAAGGTGGACAGTTACATCCAGTTGTTTTCGACAAATTCTTGAGAACTATGCAGTTCTTATGGAAGAGTAGGGTGTTTGCTTGTCCGAACGATTACAACCCGATGTGCGTGCAAGGATAATAGGATCTAAGGCCTGAATGCAACGATTTGACTTTTTCTTTGGTATGCATCTTAGAGAGCGGCTTTATTCCCACACCGATAATCTATCTTAAGATCTTCAGGGTACTAAGGTGGCTGCTGTCAGGAGACGCTCACAAAAATACCCACTAGTGATCAGAGCTTCGACCATTTCTATGCTAATGTTTCCTGCAAGAGCGAAGGCCTGCTTGGTGAACCAACGCTTCCGAGAAAGCGACACCCTTCGGCCAGACTGGAGGTTGGCGCTGGTGCACTAAGCTACCCCTTAACTGCCAAAGACCACTTTAGGAGGGTCCATTATGAGGTTATTGATCTTATCGTCAGTGTTCTCTATTCTACCAGGAAGGCTTCAGCTCCTTCATCCAGATGGAGACCCTTTTAATTAAAGCTGCTAATGGTGATGGCTCTGATCGAGGCACAGTTCAAGTTTCCTGAAGCACCATACAGAGAAGATGTTAATACGGAGGCGCTACCTGGGCATGCCACCAAGTATTTTAGAAGTTAATATGTTAACGGAGAAGATATCATGTTCTGACAAAATCCTGTTGCCGGTGTTAAAGTCTCCAGAACCAGAAAAGAAGCTAATTCAGGAAGCCCAAACTATCTGTAAGCTGCCTGCTGTAAACCCTGCAACCAGCGCTGCTGGCGAGCGTTCATTCTCATCTGCACAGCGTCTGAAGATGTGGCTTCCCTCCAGGATGTGTGACCTAGCAGTGTTGAATGGTCACATGCGGAGAACAGAAAGTGTCTCTATAGCAACACTAGTCTGTGAACAGGCTCTCTGTTTGGGGAAAGGGTGAGAAAATCACGAGGAGAGGGAAGGGAAATTTCCCTTCCCTATCCTAGCGACTTTTTCACCCTTTCCCCAAACAGAGAGCCTGTTCACGGGCTATTGCTACACAGGAGTATATTTCCAGCATTGAGGACTGCAAGAAAAGTGTCTGCACGGTGGGAACTTCAAACAGTAGCAACTTTAGGAAGGTTTATTTGACATTGGCTTTATTGGATAGTATAACACGTGAGGATGTTTATGTTGTATTTGTTGAGGTGGTAAATAAGATGCAAAATAAATGGTGAAATGCTGACCTGAATGTTTCTTTGTATTGGCCAGATTTTATAGCCCGACCACTTTAAAATGGTCTCCGCAGTCCCTGTTGACCTGATTGGTTTACTTCCCACCAATCACATAATTGCTTATATTACAATAGCATACACCAGAGTTTGTGAGGAAATGTTCGACATTAACAGCAAAAAAGCTCAAACTAGGCAAAATTTCATTGTCAGAAAGTTGAATCTACAAGAAATGGCAAACTTTGGGAATCAGCCAGGAGATTTCAGACTCTAATCTGGAGACTGGGAGAAACGGTTCAAAATCTGGAGTCTCCCAGATTAACCAGTAGAGTTGACAGCACTGCTAAGGCCATCCTCTTTTTTTTCTCCATTTAGCATCATCTGACCAACCCAAATTTTTGGCATTTTCAAAAAAAAAAAGTAACGACATAGTTAATCTGAAAAATGAGCAGAGTAACGGCATAGAGAAAAACAGGAACATTTTTTACAGTATATTGTGTATTTTGTTAATCCAAGTACGTGAGTGTTAACTTTTAATGTCGTCCTGGGTTAGTGGGGCCTCCTATTCCAAGACTTCTTGTGATTTTTTTTTTTTCAATCCGACCGACCGACCCAATATCAGAAAACACATTCGACGCTAAATGAAAAAAAGGGGGATGGCCTAATGGATAAGAATTCTGCATAAAACCATTCAAGCAATCTCGTACTATTTCACACAAGGTTAACTTGAAAAGCAGACGCATCAAAACATGTATGGAATATTAATGCATTGGCTGTGCGGAAGTCTTAACCTAGTATTACACAGACAAAGATGGGAAACAGTCTCGTAAGTTTAAATTCTTAGATGAAAGCGGCTCATCCTCGGTTAAGAACTTGTTAAACTCACCAGTGACGTAAAGCAAAGAAAACAAAG
>JBBMOI010000004.1:41315000-41542500 GCA_038088405.1 Porites divaricata
ATTAGAGATGTAATGCATATTTTCATTGTTTTTATTTGGGCCACTTATACGAGGAAAAATAAGACGCGTCTTACATAGGACGCGTCTTAAATAAGACGCGAACTGTACCATTTATACGAGCATGGTTCGCGTCTTATTTCTGTTCTTGACTCGTTTTCATGTGAATGTTGCCCGTAGCAACGGCAATTCAACGTGGCGCGCCAAAAATTAACGCATGCGTACTATGCGTTCGCGTCTTATGTAAGACGCGAAGGTCATTTATACGACGCTTTTCTCGTCTTAGCTAAGACGCGTCTTATCTAAGAACAGGTGTTAAGGGCTGTTCTAAAATAAGACGCGTCTTAGCTAAGTCGCGTCTTATTTTAGACGAAATGTGCCGTTTATTGCTGGTTTTCAGTGTCACGCCATTCAAAACAGATGAAAATAAAAATCAAAACCATTCAATAGATAAAGTCCAGAATCTGGGAAATGAAAGGAGGTACATATGCAAAGACCCTCCCCGAGATTCAGGTCAGAGGAATATTTCGTATACGAGCACTAGTAAGGTAAGATGGCGGAAGGTCATGATATTTCTGGCTCCGACAACGAAGCCGTTTGGGAGCAAGACACCGAGTTATACCGGATTGTACATGATGGTTCTGATTGGCAATACCTCCAACTGAACGGAGAGCGGTTAATATGGACAAGCGACTTAGAATCCTTGAAGAATTTTGCTGAAAATTGTCTTCAGCAGCAAGGAAAGTGGTCGTCGCCCGGCGGAAATAATAAGCAATTCAAAAGTTGCAATGGTAAGCTTGTTATTACCTGGTACTTCAAGAAACAACTTACTCTTGTTTTCCAAGGACAAGATGGTCCGTTTTTAAAAGAAAAATTGTTCAAACTGGTTCAGGACAAGCCCGGAGATGACAACCGATTCGCCGAATCGATCAACAAGCCAAAATGGAAACCAACAGACAACGGATAATGGAGCAGACTCGGGATCAGAAAATCCTTTATTTGCTGAACTGAGAGACATAAGATACAGCCTGACGGTATTAAAGAAGCAGGTCGATGATAATACAAGTTCTTTATCGAGATATCCACAAAATCAAGAAAATATTGGCAACGAAGAACTTATGAAACAGAAAGGGAGGTGTGAAAAGCTACAGGCGGCATTATGCAATAAGGATAAAGAAATTAATACGCTAGAAATGAAAATTATGTCTCTTGAGACCCGTGCATCGTCCGCGGAACAGGAAAACGACTCCCTAAAATTAGCATTAAAGCTTATTATGCAGGAAAAGAGCGTAGGAGAGCGTCAACAACAGAGGAATCAGAGTTACCAGGTAACTGCCCCTCAAGGAAATTCAAAGAGTGATAATGCCCAGTCTAATGAGAGCTCCAATCCTGAAAACGAATGGCGAACCGTTAACACGAAAAAGAGAAAGGAAAAGAACAAAACGCGGAGAAAGAAGATCAACGAAGCACAGTTCAACGCCCATGTTGACACGGAAAATTCCACGCCAGCAAACGAAAGTACTACCTTGTTGATTGGAGACTCTATGATAAAGAATATCCAAGGTACACGTTTAGGAAAAGCCGTTGGTCATCGAGTGGTGGTTAAATCGTTCTCCGGTGCCACCACCAAAGCTATGAAGGATTACCTTAAACCTAATCTGGAGCTTTCACCGGACCAAGTGATTCTGCATGTGGGCACTAATGATCTCAAAAGTAATGAACCACAACAAGTTGCCGAATCGGTGGTAGATCTCGCCAGACAAATTGAAAACTCATCCGATGCCACAGTAATTATATCTGAGCTCGTGTCAAGATATACCAGGCACGATTTACGGACAGGTTTTCTGCGTAAGCTTTCGTGTAAGCGGCTTTCAAGAAGGGACAGTTTCAATGAAGCCGTGAAAACAGTTAATAAACAACTGAAGTTCTACTGCCGGCAGAATGGATGGAAATTTATCCAGCATCAAAACATCTCCGAAAAGGAACTTAACAAGGGCGGACTACATCTTAATTTTAAAGGTAATCAACAGTTTTTTAAGAACTTTCAGATGAGTTTAGGTTGAAATGATGCGCTATCCACCGATGCCGTGCCTATTCAATGTACAAAACGCAATACTGAGGAATCTCATGAGCCTACCTCAGTGTTGCCATCCCAACGAGGTTTTAAATTAGCCTCTTTAAATATCAATAAATTAATCACACACATAGATGAACTTAGAATTCTCTTAGCGCATAACGAAATAGATATTTTATCGATTAATGAAACTAAGCTCAAGGAAACTATTAGCGACAATGAGATCAACATCTCTGGCTATGATATAATTCGACGTGATAGAATTACAAACGGTGGAGGAGGAGTGTGTTTCTATGTGAAAAGTTCAATAAATTTTACCATACGAAATGATTTGAACATGGACACTCTTGAAAATCTATGTCTGGAAATTCAAAAACCTAGATCTAAACCGTTTGTTGTTGCCACGTGGTATAGACCACCTGATTCTCCTATTGGTATTTTGTCACCTTTCGAAACTTTAATTGGGAAACTTGATTCCGAAAATATTGAATATTTTCTAATGGGAGACCTTAACTGCGACATGATTGCTACTCGATATGACAATAACACATGCAAATTAATGAGTATCACTGATATTTATGGTCTACAGCAACTTATCACTGAACCAACCAGAATAACTCCGACTTCTGCAACTTTGATTGATGTAATCTATACTAATTGTCCAGATAAAGTTGTGTGTTCGGGGGTCCGTCATATCAGTATTAGCGATCATAGTATAGTTTTTGCCTATCGAAAATTATCCGTGAATGGAATGTCTGGTGGGCACAATGCTATAACCTACAGAAATTTTCGAAAATTTAATCGAATAAATTTTCGGAACGATATTGCATCTCATTGTTGGGATCACGTATACAATTCAACTGATCCCAATGACATGTGGCTACAATGGAAGCGATCGTTTCTATCTATTGTTAACAAACATGCTCCCTTGAGAACAATGCGTGTTCGCACGCGTAGTTCCCCATGGATTACATCTGAGCTTAAGAAACGAATGCATGATCGGGATATTCTAAAGATTAAAGCAAGTAAATCGAATGATTCAAATGACTGGTCACTTTTTAAAAAACAACGAAATATAGTAAATAGCGAAATCAGATTAGCCAAGCAAGCCTATTACCAAAATAGTTTTAACAAATATACGGGCGATTCTAAAAAGACCTGGCAGACTATAAATGAGCTTACTTCGCGAAAATCTGGGAAAAAATCGGTGACATCTTTGAAAGTAAATGGAGTATCAATAACAAATCCAACTGTGCTGTCGAATCAATTTAATAATCACTTTGCTACTATCGGTCCAGAACTTGCGAACAATATTGATTCCTTAAATAGTGATGATTATCAAAAGTACCTCACCGTCACAGACAAACGGTTTAAGCTCCATCCGACCAGTACAAATAAAGTTCTTTCACTTTTGAATCGTCTAAATAAGTCAAAGGCAGCTGGCCTTGACAAGATATCTGCTAGGCTCATTCGGGAATGTGCAGATCTCATTTGCATTCCTATCCGGGATATTTTTAACCAGTCAGTAAGTCAAGGCATATTTCCGGATGACTGGAAATGCGCAAAGGTCACCCCACTTTTTAAACAAGGCGATCGGGACGACTTAAATAATTATCGTCCAATTTCGGTGATCTCAGTTATGGCCAAGGTCTTTGAAAGAATCGTCTATGATCAATTATATGCCTACCTAGAAGAGCACAATATAATCTGTAAATATCAGTCAGGTTTCTGTGCTATTCACTCAACTGTCACGGCTCTCCTTGAGGCCACGGACACTTGGGCGTACAATATTGACCGCGGTAAAATCAACGCCGTTGTTTTCCTAGATCTCAAAAAGGCCTTCGACACAGTTGACCATGAGATCCTTTTATCAAAATTAAGCAATTACGGCATATATGGTAACGCGCACCAATGGTTTAAGTCATATTTAGAGAATCGTACCCAAATGTGCTCCATCAACGGATCGCTCTCTCAAAGCTGTTTATTAAGTTGTGGTGTTCCCCAGGGAACGATTTTAGGCCCACTACTATTTCTGTTATACATCAATGATCTTCCAAATTGTCTTTCAAATTGTGAGCCGAGGATGTACGCTGATGACACCCACCTTACATACGCAGGTGATAATGCAGACAATATTCAGTTGCATCTAAATCAAGATTTAGAAAACGTTCATAATTGGCTGAGAGCAAACAAACTTACTCTAAATATGACTAAAACCGAATTTATGCTTATCGGATATAGGCAGAGGCTAAGTACCCTCACAGAGTCCCCGAAATTTGCAATTAATGATTTTCAAGTTAGCCAGGTGACTACTGCAAAATCGCTTGGAGTGACCATCGATGACAGACTTGACTGGAGTGGCCATATCGAGAAGGTAACAAAGAAAGTCGCTTCTGGTATTGGGGCCATAAAACGAATAAGGCACCTTGTCCCTCAGGCGACCTTACAATTAATATATCAAGCTTTAATACAGCCACACTTTGATTATTGCAACATTGTTTGGGGAAACTGTGGGATAACTCTACGGAATAAGGTTCAAAAGCTACAAAACAGAGCAGCCCGTGTTTTGACCTACTCAAGCTATGACGTAGATGCTGGTTACCTTTTCAAACTTCTAGGGTGGAAAAACCTAGCTTGCCAGCAACAAATCACAAGAGCTACGATGGTTTACAGGTCTCTGCACAGGTTGGCTCCAAACTATCTTAGTTCTAAATTTGAAAGACGAGAAGTCACATATAACCTAAGGGACTCTGAAAATAAACTCAATGTTCCATTACCGCGCACAAACTATTACAAAAACAGCTTCAGCTATAGTGGGGCCATTCTCTGGAACAGTCTTCCTAGTAACTTAAGGGAAGCAGAGTCCCTTGGGCAATTTAAACGATTACTCAAAGAACTGTAAGGCACGGCATTCGTGGAAAGCAGCTTTTTATTTTTATTATATTAGTATTAGTATTAGGTATTTTTAAAGCTGACGAATTTTGTACCGTGGATAAATAAAGATTATCTATTTATCTATCTATCTACCCAAATTTATAGAGATTTGTATGGAGACGCCATGCTAGTGCTCACCTGGATGAGCTCCAACATGGCGGACGGAAACCAACAGAAACATCTGTTACCAAGTTTTGCTACAAAAGCGTGAATTTATTCTTCGAGAAACTCATAAACATTAAAATAGTACTTTTTCCAGCGCATGAACTGTTTAGATGGCAAAATTTCCTGAAATAAGTCATTTTTTTAACCTACATGACAGCTCTCTTGGCCGTCATGTAAATGCCGCGTCACGCAAAAGCTTAGAAATTCAAGCGTACTCCATCACAAAACCAAAAACCCTTTTGAAGCGAAAATTTGTTTGACAGTTAGTTTTCAGTTGCTCTAATGCATCGTGAAAGTAAAATCTCGCTAGGATGGATAGTTTTTTGGTTTGAATTTTAGTGACGTCATGTGAAAACCAACAATACGGAAAGTTCGCGTCTTATTTAAGGTGGCTGAACACAGTTTTGGCAGTTTGTGAGTATATGTCATTTGCCAAATCATGGCATAAGAAAGGTTGCAGCTCACAAGCTGAAACTTGGCAAGTGAAAAATATACTGATAAAAGATTTTGACTAGCAGGTAAAATGTGACGTTTACGAAGTTTCCATGGCAACATGAACGATTGAATACAACCTTAAAATTTCACTTTTGCTCAGTTTACATAAAATTAGCTCATTAGTTTTTCCTATAAACTTGCACACAGCGTACTATGATTAATCATTACCATTCGAATCTTATTTGACCAAATTTTAACAGACGGGTTTTTAGATAGTCAATAATATGATTGTACCGTAATTATTAAATGTGTCACAAAATTCGTCTGTTCAACTTCCACTTTAAAGTTCTTATTATTGAAAGTACGATAAAAGTAAAAATTCTGCCAAATATCACAAAATTTTAATGAGTAGATTTTGAGAAATCGTCTTCTGTGTACCATTGTTTTTTCGCCGCCATGTTTGTTTTTCTAATTTAAAACAAGCGCCGTCAAGCAAGTTACCGCTGACCGCCCGCAAAACTGTGTTCAGCCACCTTAAGACGCGTCTTATTTTTCCTCGTATAAATGGCCCTAATAATATTTAACAAATATATATGCATAAACAATCTCGATATGTAAATAGACCACAGAAAAAAAAATCCTATAAAAAGTATTTCAACAAAGAACCAATAAACTAATAAGAAACGAGGAGGTACATAAACACAAGGTAAGCTTCTTTCAGTCACATTGCGCCCCGGGGACTAAGGGTGGACCTGGCGAGGGGGAGCGCCCCAGGGACTGAGGGTGGACCCGGTGACGGGGACGCCTCGGGGACTGAGGGTGGACCCGGTGAGGGGAAGCGCCCCGGGGACTAAGGGTGGACCCAGTGACGGGGACGCCTCGGAGACTGAGGGTGGACCCGGTGAGGGGAAGCGCCCCGGGGACTAAGGAACTTTTATTTAAATTAAAACATATGTAACTTTTACATAGGCATATCGTTTGTCTTATTAACTTTAAAGTCGATACTTTGACAATATTAAATAATTTGCAAAGCGGAAACTCTTACTTAACAGTTAATGAATGAGGCTGAGTATCTTATGAAGAATTATGGAGATCTCGGAGGGTGTTATCCGCCTCGGCCTACGGCCTCGACGGATAACACCCTCCTCGATCTCCATAATTCTTCATAAGATACGAAAGCCGAATTCAATAACTGTTTTATTAGTCATTCAAAATAATTCCTAGTTTGAAAACGTAGCTAAAACATGCTTACCTCCATCGATCCATCGATGTTCAGTTCATCTTTGATAGTGTACGTTTAGGTTTGTCCAGCCCCGCAAATATTCTTCAAATAGCAGATGTCGCCCTTCGAGTTGTCTTCTTGTTGTTCTTGCCATGTTTTAATCTACTTTTCCACCTAGTTCTTACTCTTGAAACGAGTGAAATGTCCGCCATTTTTCAAGTTCACAATCCGAAAACAACTCAACCTCGTCCCCAGGTCTTCTCGGTTAACGGTGCCTTCACCTGCGAAAACGCTGCATTTTTGACGTCATTTCCTCGTTAAAGTCAAAATTCTTCCAAATTTGGTCATCAGTAACTGGTTATGGTGAATTAAACGTGTGCCTTTAGCCAATCAGAATCGCGGAAATATTTTGAATGAATAATAACGGGTATTAATAAAGCAAGCAACTGAAAAAATTGAATAAGTTTGATCTCTTATATTATATTCTTACCAATTTCCTATTTAATATTTTAGTAATTGTTGTGCGGAGCGGGGCTTCTCGTTAAGGGAGAGGTGTCTTATACAAACGTAAGCGTGTAGAGGGCGTTGATAAGTCACTAAGCTAGGAGGCGTTTACTTGAGAGAGGCGTCTATTATATCTTTGTAGCCAACTTTTTTATCGGCTCACATCCGTCTTTTGTAAAAAATGAAGAAAAAGTTGCTTCGGTTTTCTTGAGAGAATCACATGATATTTTCAGGAATTCCAGTCATGGAAAAAAGCATATTGAGTTTGACACGAAAAACGTCTAGCCTGCGTAGCTTGCAAGTTTTTTTTTTTTTCTGTAGTTCGTAAAGTGCGAAAGGTGAACCGAAGTAAAAAAAAAATCATTTACATCCTTTCAACGTTTATTTCGTACACATTCAGACTGAAAGACTGAACTACTTCTAGCTGTCTTACGTCTTTCTGTTGTTCTTTTATTTACACAACAAAAAATGCTCTGAAACAAAGTCTTTCTGGTTTCGTGTTCGGATGACCATGTAAAATGGCTGTCCCGTCTCTAGTAGGAGACCTAAAAATAGTAGAGAGCTTTAGAATTAAGGCCGAGAACGAGTACGAGATTCAACCTGAAGTTTTTGCACGTGTTTTAAAAACAAGACACCCCGGAAAGCTTTATTTTACTTTTTTCTTTTTCACAAAAAAAGTTACGGTTATTTATACTGAAGGAGGTTGAGCCCTCTCCCTATAGCAAAATGATAAAACTTCTTACATTTGATAACTTGTTCCCGCCACTACGACATTAGGGAACTTAAGCAAAGACGTTTTTGAGCGACGCACGTCTCCCGGAAGTGAAGCTTTCTTCCTTTTTATATGCCTTGACGCTATCAAATTTTCATTGCTAACTTTCTTTTCTCTTTTAAAGACGATTTACCCGAGAGTTTTAACCAAACCACTGCCCAACGATGCAAAAAGTCAACTTTCGGTTGACGTCCGTCGCTCAAAAACGCTGTTGCTTAAGCTCCCTATTCCCGCTAAACCACGTTGCAGAATGACGACGGCTATCACGTTTACGGGCGAAAATGACCCTGGTTTACTAGAAGTCGTCGTCGTCTCACAAGCTCTTCAGCTCTCCAGTGTCCCCGTGCCGCGTGAGTAAATACATGGACAATCAAATAAAATGTTCCTCAGTCAGTCTTCGCAAGTGGCAGGAGTCCATGTTAGCAGTTACAACGAAACTGTTGTGGAACCTTAAAAAGTTCATATCTAATGTATATTAATTGGTGGCAGAAACTCTTATGAGTTTCTGATAGAGGGTTAACGTTGTTTAGGTTTGCTCGACCCAGCATTTTGAATTGAAGAATATTTGGGGCAGACCTAGCTACTGACCAGGAACCCATGATCCTGGTTATGATGATACTTTTGATACTAGGGCTATTTTAGGACTGAGCCTGTGGAGTGGAGGAAGCAGGATCCAGATAAAACGTGGATAAACGCTACTCTCTTCACACACTTTCTTTCTCTTTGCAGATCGTCCAGCGCTAGTCTGAAATGTCATACGTGTGTACGCGGTACGTTGAAGACGTATCAGGCTGACTCATGAAAATGAGACTTTAAACTAAACGCTACATTAGCAAAACGGTTTTAAGGTGTTTTCGTACGCCGCTCACAAAATTCGTCAGAAAAAAGGAAAGAAAAAACGTCTGTGCACAGGCTACAGTTTTACGTAAAAAGTAAGGTACAACTGGTTTTAGTGAGATTGTATTGTCTACGGAAACAATCCTTTTCATAATTCCCATTCATTCGTGTTGACCAATCATTGGTTTTCTTTGATAAGAACAATAACAGTCCATTTTTTGCTATCCAATCACATTTTAAAAATGTTATGTAAGTCATTCAGTCAATATTTTCCCGCGACAAGATCAACATGGCGGCTGGGTTGAAGGTCCTTGCTTTCTTCCTTGCACCCATAACTATTGCTTCATTTGTTGTTAGCAAAGATGTAGATGATGAATCCATAGCATTTGATACTTCTAGCCAACATGGTCTCAACGTAGATTCCTTCCACGTTTCTCTAAATGAAACGAAATTGGACAAAAGGTACCTCATCTACGATGTTAATCCAGGAGAAGGCTTTAATCTACGGCGGGATGTCTACATGAGAGTCGCAAATATGATGAAACGTCTTCGAGAAAAACAAAACTGGGTGCTTGTAGTTCCACCTTGGAGAAAATTATATCACTGGCGATCACCGATCGATCAGAATGCTCTTCCATGGCGAACATTCTTCGATCTCGAGAGCTTAAACAGATATGTTCCTGTCATTGAATTCGAAGACTTTGTGAAAGGAACTGGCGAATCAGGTATAGATGAAATTCTCTATTTACAGGGATACGCAGAAGGCTGGAAGGATGGACATTGGGAGGAAAAAGTCGATGATCGTGATTGTATAGACAGACCTGTTTACCACAAAGACCAAGACGGTTTTTATCGAGGATATTTTTGGGGAATGGACAATATATTCGCGCGTAAATTTAAATGTGTATCTGTGCAAGGCACTTCGGCTATTTTAGTGTCTTTACTGGAGAAAACCAAATCCAGGTAAGCTCTGTTTTATTTTATTTTATAATACCATCTATTTAAACTCATCGCTTGCTTTAGGTCACCTTGAATTGAATTAGTTTGCAATGTTATTTATGAGTATCAATAGCACTTGAAATTTATTCATCTCCACGTGTAATCCATATAGTGCGATGGCTGGTGTTTTGTCATAGCTACCATAAAGCACCACCAACAACTGGTACAACGAAGAGTCTGAGTTTTTTTATTCTTTGTTTCAACAATAAAGAAGTTTAAATCTATAACTATAAACTGGTGTACAGGCTAACTTTTCAGATATAAATTTAGTTTATTTAATTAATTTTAATGTCATGTGATTTCTAAATCAACACTTTTATTTAAATCATATTGCTTACTTTCATGGCCTATTGTTGTCTCTAAATGGAACAAAAAGCCCATGCAGCTAAGGCCAAAATCAAGGATAATATCATTCATGTATGGCTAGAAGGCAGACTGGTCTCAAGATGAAAAAAATAAGATCTAAGATTATATTGTGGTAGAAATAAATCTATAATTAAGATTGTTGAAATATGGAAATTTTATCTTGCTCACTCAGTATGAGATCATTCTTGGGTCAATCCTGTATTTCAACCTATTTCCTGATCCTGGACTGCCTTCCCACATTCCACAAAAATTCTGAAATGGTATGGTAATGAAAAAATAAAAACTCTGAAATAACCATGGGTAGCCCAATCTCGAAATATGAGCATCGGCGAGCTTTGGCATTGTTGCATAGTATTCGAAATGTAAGGATTTGTAGGGAAACAACCTATCACTTCTCTAACCACAAAAAAAAGGATTTCAGTAAAAAACAGTGTACCTTACATAAAATGTGTGTTTCCTCTCTGGTAAGTGACATTAGGGCCATATTTATATGAGAAAAAATAAGACGCGTCTTAAATAAGACGTGAACTTTCCGTATAAACGGCACATTTCGTCTAAAATAAGACGCGACTTAGCTAAGACGCGTCTTATTTTAGACAAAATGTGCCGTTTATACGGAAAATTCACGTCTTATTCAAGACGCGTCTTATTTTTTCTCGTATAAATCGCCCTATTGACTCTGTTTTGGACTCCACAATCCAAGTTTACAAAGGAGCCATTGGCCCCTTTGAGATTAAAGTGAACATGGGCCCTGTCAAGTTCCCATAGCATAAGGGCTGCATGCTCCAATATGCCCAGAACAAGCTTGTGGATTTCCAGAACAAACTTGATGAGTTGGAGAAGCTTTGTGACATTTAATGACTGGAAGACATCAGTGTTGTGTGAAGTACCTTAATCTGTCATTCCTCATCCCAAAAAAGTGGTTACTACGTGGTCACCGCATCTGGTGATGATGGAAGGTATGGCAAGTCTAAGCTGTCACTTTTGCATGATATTGATACCACTCTTTGCCAAATTGATACTGACCTTAAAACTTACAAATTTGGTGAAATACTGTTCTTTGGGGTCCAGTTGAATGCTCATTCAGCAATGGGTATGCCTAGCTCAGAACCTGCATTGGAAGAGCCCATGTGTTTTGTACTTGATGATCTTATTCCATGAAAGAGTTGTTGCCAAGATTAGCAACATATCAATACTGCGGTGCCTACTCACCAGAGGAGTCACTATACAACTGGAAATTAGTGTTTCAGGCCCTCTCCAAGCACTTTTCCACTGGTCAGAGTACAGGTCACCATGATACAGATAAATGAACAGCATTAAAAGTGTCTCCTATAGCCCTAATATCTTAACCAAATGCTGTATTAGATAGAGGGGAATCTGTGTGGTTTGATAATTTATCAATGGAGCAGTGACCTGTACCCTTGACCTGTGGAATGTGACCTGTAATGTAGACCCGCCAGTGCTTTACACTGCCTGGTCCAACCTCAGTGGTGCAGCAGTTCACCAACCCCCAGCCTGAAACTATGGGTATCTCTTTTGCTGCCAAAGTCATTAAATGACCTAGACAGTTTACACTTGTCTTGTTGAATGCATCACTAACTCCTACACAGTATCAACCTGCCTTGCTAACGCGCTCCATGACACTCTCCGCAACACACTGATCAGCCCATGCATTGGCATCCGAACATTGGATCATGGTCCCCTTGCTGTAATATGAACTGACACTAACCCTTGTTTCATGACCCCTGTCAGTGGCTCAGTTCTTCACAACCAAAGAATTGTTCTTGTAATCAGCGAAGTCAAGAATCAAAACAAGAACCCAGCTGCAGAAGTTGAATGTGAGCTCCTTCAGCAGGATCCCTTGGGTGGGCTTGTCTCCCCCGTTGTACTTTCTGTCGCAACCACAACCCTGAATTTGCACTTGCGGATTGTCAGCTCGTGGGATGTGGATGCAGCGTGATCAGTTCTCGGTTCCCAGATTTCACTTACCGACTATCATCTCATCTCTCAGATCAGTGTCAAGGATCTTTTGATTGACAAAAATCGCTGATCTCCACAATACCTTGAGGACTTTGTACTATTAGTATGCCCCCCCCCCCCTCTCAAGACTGAGTCCTCCCAAGAGACAGATAAAAGGGACAGGAATAGAAAACAGTTGTACGTATCACTAAGCATTATTTGCTGTGTTTTTCATGCACCTTGGCAAGCAGACTCTGTCTTTACTCTTCTCTGGGGATATTGTTATAATAATAATAATAATAAATGTTATTTAGCCAGGGTTGTCTCTTCAGCATGAAAAGCTGCCATCAATGAGGGCCCTGGAAATTACAGTAACTAAAAATACACTAAAAGTTAAAAATACAACAAGAATGACAAAATTGTTTTGAAAAAAGCTAAAATACAGCAATTAACCCATTCGCTCCTGGAGATTTTGCTGAAAAACACGTTTTGAAGCTAGATGAGTGGTTTTCTGGTCACTGTCATGCTATAAAGAGCTAAAACTTACCACAAACCCATTTACCGGTCGTACACTTCACAGCCTTCTGATCCAGATGCAAAATATCAGCTTGCAAAGTTCAGGCATGCGCAGAAAGCAAAATTTTGACATAGTTTTTGGGTTTAAAAGTGACACAGCAGTCTTGTCTTTTACTTTTCTCTTTCTCTCCTCCCCTCTTTTTTCGCTTTTCTCACTCATTTTGTTTCCCTCTTGCTGGGCATTTAGTAGGCTTCATTTTGATGGGAAGAGTTTTTAGGAAAGCTTTTAGGATCTTAGGATTAGGTGAAAGGAAAGGTAGGTGGGTAATGGAACAAGATTTTCATGGAGATTTACAGGTCAACCTTGCATGATTTTTGCCATTTTCTCCGGTATCCTTGACTGAATTGTGCTCATTCTGGTATGGTTTGAAAGATCTCTTCACTCTGCACAAGTCAGCGGAAAAAAGTTGGCCTTGACCGTTAAAGCTGATGACGTCACAAGGGTTAGAAAGGACATGGATCCGCACGGGTGGTTACGGGCGGTTCAGGGGCAAATGGGTTATCATGCATTTAAAAGCTAAACTAATACAAAAACTTAACAAGTAACCAAAAAAGTTTTAAAAATCACAACTGATTTAGAATCCTTCATTTCACTTTCAAGATTATTAAAAAGTTTAGATCCATTAAAAAAAAATGACTTCCTTACCGTCTCAGTTCTGACTTTGGGAAGCAGCAAGTTGTGCCCACTTCCCCTCGTATTGTGGATTGTTCTTGTTGTTACTTATCCGCCATTTTCTTTGGATTGAGTTCTCTTGCTTCTGTTTACTCTCTTGACTGGCGCAGATACAACTGCAAATATTGGTCTTTCTAAATGGCAAATTTCACTCAATACTCTATTTATTTCTTGTCTGTCATGTTGTAACATCTGGGGTAAACACAGTACAATCTCATCCTTTGGCTCAGGCTTTGGTCTTGGAAAAAATACCTTGCAAAGCATGTCCGTCACATTTTTAGTCAACCATGAAAAAGATATCAGTGGGACAATTTTAACCACCTTGTGAAGTGATTCTCTTGGAGCTCTTCCTTCCAGAGTAACTTAATTTTTTTCACCTTTCCAGATCAGTGTTTGTAGACAGATTTGAGGAAGTGTTGCACATTGTGTATGGACAGAAGGATTACTGGGAGGTACTGTGGCTCATTTTTTTTCTGATGTTTTCATTATTTCAGATCAGTAATGATTGACAGATTTGAAAAGGTTTTACACATCCATTATGGTCAGGTGGAATACTGGAAGGTAATAAATATGTCTTCAAACAATGAAGCTAAGATCACGCGATTTGGGCAGTTTTGGCACGTTATAGCCAGACAGTGACCAGAATACAACTTGACTTTAAATTCCCAGGAGCAAATGGGTTCAGAACACCGAAACCAAAGTAGTACAGATTTCAAGAGCAAAAACTGAACAAGTGCAGATAGAAAATGTAGCTTAAAATTACCGAGGGACTACAGTGCTGCAATTGGGGCTACCTAGATAAAGTTAACCATTTGGATTGCACATAAATAACAATACACTACAAGAAAAGTTGGTTCCGGGCCAATCAACAGCTCATAAGAAAACAGTCAGTTTCTGGAAGCTCAAAATTCACCTATTGATAGTAAATTGTTCCAAAATAGCCCAAAAAATTTTTTTTCCAAAACTTTATATGTAATGCCAGGCATTATGTTCGACAGAAGCTGTTATTTTGTTGTCTGCCAGCAATTTCGTTGCTAACATTGCCACCCTTTGCAATAACCTGTGACCTCAAGTCAAAAATATAACTTATGCTTCCATTTTTCACCTCTGTCAATCATATTCTAACAGACCTCTTAGGAAACAATGGGTTCAAAAGGTTATGTTTGCAGGTTGTAATAATGTGGTTGACTTTGATCCTTGTTGTCTTTAGCTCTGATAACAGGCAGCCTTAGCAATGATAACAGCGATTACAGGAAAAACATCACCTTTAAAATTAGTTTGCACTTTTTCAAATCTTGTGATTTAAATATCACATTCTAACTTGCCTAAAATTTCATAGGTGAATTTTCCTGGACTTAGACTCTTGGGGACAACACCCAAGTTTAATTAACAGAGAATTACTTGACATGTGTTTACGTCGTCCATAAAATTAATTTATATCAAATAAGGAAACTTCATGTCATTTTGAAGTATCAAAAAGTGTAGTAAAAAATAGTGTTCAACCTATTGCTTTTTTGGTTGTTTTCGTTGCGGTTGCCATGCATATGGTTGTTGTTTAAGCTCTCTAATATCTGATGTTGAAAGGAGCTGAGTTGACAATGCCTCTAATCAGTACTTGTCTTAAATGTAGGCAAGGAGAAGCCTAGTATTTGCAAAGCACCTGACAGCAGAAGGAGACAAATTCCGTAAAGAGATACTGAAATCAGAGGACAACAAAGATGGCACTGTCATGGATGAGGACTGGACAAAAAACCATAAAAAGGAGGGTAGTGCTAAGGGTGGCCCATACCTGGCTGTTCATCTGAGAAGAGCTGATTTTCTTTATGCACATCCTGATAGTGTACCATCATTAGATAATGCTATCAAACAAATCCAGGAGATTCTGGATAAACAAAAGCTTGACATGGTGTTTCTTGCTACTGATGCTGATGAAGAAGGTGAGATGCAAAATATTTATATTGTTTAAAAATATAATACCTTTACCTTTTCAAGGCTGTTGCTATGTTTTCAATTTGCTGGGTGTATAGCCTGAGAAAACAACTGACATTTTGCAATGCCACCACTGGTTTTCCCGCGAAATGACATCTGAGAAAATACGTCTGGTAAATAGTCTTACTAGGAACTGTTGTGGATTGCATACTAATTAACACTTCAGTGCAAGGCTGGCAAAAAAGTTAAGAGTGAAAAAGTCTGAAGAGTGTTTTGGTGTTTGGAGCTGGTCCCAGTTGGCTTGCTAGTTGAGTTGGTTAGAGTACTGCACCAGTATCGCAGAGCAGGTCAGGGTTTGAATACCAGCAAGCTTGAATTTTTTTCAGGCTCTCTTTTTCCAGCTGCTATTAAGTTGCATATTAAAAAAACTATGATGGTCTTCTCTGCATTTATTTCCTTATCCATCCCATACAGTTCAAATATAGGAAATTCATATATTCATCTGCATCTTTCCTGGGTATGTTAAAAACCAATTTATTGACCAGCCCCCAGTTGGCTTGCTAGCTCAATATTGGTGACAGCGCACTGCACTGGTATCAAAAATTCAGGCTTTCTTTTCGCAACTGCATAAGCTGCATAAGCTGCATATTAAACTGTGATGATCTCTGCATTTATTTCTTCATCGCACATTTTAAATATATGAAATAAATATATCATCATTATTTTAATAACTAAGTTTCTCTATGTTGTTTTAGTTATGCCGATATTGACACTACTTTCTCAAACTCATTAATAAATCAAAAAGAAAATACAAAGGAAATTGATGTTTAATGAGTGTTTGGAAATCAGATAAAAAACTGCTCATTTTTGCATCCTTAATTTCTCCTTGTAAAATCATTTTGTTTGAGAAGTAATATCAAGCATTCGACACAGTGATTCATCACCAGATGAAACACCTCAAAATTCGTCAAAAATACTCTGCTGTGCATCGTATTTTCAACTCTCTTCTCGCTGTTTCACCTGGTAATGAAACACTGCGTCTCATGCCTGATATATTACGTCAACTCCACACATTAGTTTTATTCAGACTGATTTTCTCATCGTGCATGTTCTTTTCATTTGTTTGTCCTTTAAGCAGTGTCCAACAGTTGTGAATCATGAATCACTCCGAATGTATAATGAACTTATATATAACAGTACTAGATATTTTTCAATTTCTTTTCCCATTTCATTTCAGAAATAGATTATTTGAAGAACAAACTCCCTTTGGTCAAGTATGATGCTCCAAAAAAGATTTTACAAAAATATGGTGATGGAGGGGTAGCTATCATTGATCAGTGGATTTGTGCTCATGCAAAGTATTTTGTTGGCACATGCGAGTCAACATTTTCTTTTCGTATTCATGAAGAAAGAGACATATTAGGTTTCCATGGTGACCAAACCTTTAATTGTCTCTGTGGTGATAAGGAGCTGGGAAAATGTGAACAACCATCCAAATGGAGAGTAGTTTACTAAGTTATCATTTGTATTTATTGAATGTGTAATATGCATTTATTAATTTGTATTTTTTGCTTCTGTAGGAAGTTTAAGTTATGTTTAGGTAGGTTTCAGTAATTCAACTGGAGGTATTTTAAGAAAAATATGATGTTATGAACTCAATGTCACTCAATGTGTACTTAATTTAAAATATATTTTCCAAAATCAACAGAGGTGACTCAGATCTTGATATTCAGCTTATGTAGTGGAAAGACAATATTTGCCAGTTTTATGATATGAAGCATGTGGTAGCAAAACTATCATGTATGAAGGGAGATGAAGGCAATAAATTTCCTGAATTTCATTTTCTGAAATTGATGGTTATTTTTTGTTTGTTTGTTTGTTTGCCTGCTCAGGATTGCCCTCTTTGTGTTGGCCATACAATATTTCTTTTAAGACCAAGCTTGGTCATTTGTTCATTCGTGATAGCTGGATATTGGTCTTGTTCCTTTTTCGGCAATCTCTAAAAGGAAAAACAAAAAACCTTGGCCAATCTCCAGCAATCTTGGCTGAATGCAGTCTTGGTTTTAATAATCCATTTTCCGTTGTTCATAATAAAGAAAAAAGCAGCAAAGCCTAGTAGGTATGACCTTTAACCTTTCCATTCTTAGAAAATGCCTTCCGTGAGTCAAAATTCAACAAAATTCTTTTTTTTCTTAATTTGGGGGTGGGGTAGGGAGTTCAAAACACAAAAAAGTTCCTGCCTCCAAATCCTGTTACCCACAAAAATCCATGATCACTGCTGACCTTGGTGAAATCCAAGGCTCTTTATTTTATTATCTCTAGCCATGCTGCTGGGGGCATTTGGGGAGGGCCACTGATAGCCTGTGTCTAAGACAGGAAATAGGAGAATGTCTGCACACTGGCTAGGCTACTCAGTTCTGATATATGGGCTATAAATTAAAGGTACTGTAAACCCTCCATTTAAAATAAGCCCCTTCCGATGACTCCATGTAAATCCTTCTAAAATAGCCCTATTGACTAACTTTGCAATCCAAGCCAATTTTCTGTCGACGGCTACAACCCGCGCTCTGTTTTGGGTTCTTTTGGTGTCATGTTGATATCTTGCAAAGTTACTTTTCACATAGTACGATCAACTTTGCAGAATTCAATGTGTCCAATTTTAGAAGCTTTTGCAAGAAGTCATGAGAGCAAACCGGTTCTTATATCTCCCCCCTGAGTTAGGGCAAGGGGACTTCCCCCCCGGGACACTCCCTATGATGGCCTATACGGTGAAGCTCCCCCCCGGAAGGGCCTACCTTTTTCAGGTTTCTCGTATATGAAAGGGTAGGGATTTCACTAATTGAAGTATATAAAAGGGTGGGGAAATCTGTCATTTGGGTCTGTAGAAGGGCCCAAAAGGGCTAGCAGATGAATTCTATGGCATTAAAAAGTTGCTCTATTTTTGTGATTGATTCCTGTTTAAAAGACAGTGCATTTACAGCAGTTAAAAGGGACCCAACGTTCTAAACAAGATATGTGAGAGGGGTACCATTTGTCAACAGAAGGTATACTAAAGGGGTACCTTTTTCATGAAAAATGGTATGTAAAACGGTAAGGGGTTGGACCTCGGGCGAAGCCTCCTCATAGAAACATTTATTGCATCCCCCCGGGTTTTTTCATCTTGTTCTTTCTGAATATGCTAACCAATCCCTTAATTTCTCAAATTTGAATTTTTGTAGCATCACACTTCTCTTTTGGGAAGCAAAATTGAGGGTGGACATGGTCTGGTGAGGCGCCAATCACCCCTGGTCTAGTATATGCTGAGGGTTCCAGCGTCCTAGAGAAGAGCTCTTTAGCTAGGGTCGAGGATGTCAGGGTCCTAGCGAGTGGAAACCCCACCCCTCTCCAACAAAATGTCAAAGAGATTTACTTTGTCGTGCTGCCTATAAAAGTGGAATTCAAACAAAACTGAATGCAAGGCTGCCAAATATACGGCAAAGGGCTTATTTATTTGAGGCCCACATTTCGGCTAACAAAATTAACCTTCCTCAGGGCCATAGTAGACTGCAAAACAGTCCGTATTTTTGCGCATTCAAGTATGCGACAGCAGTCAAACAAAAGGTTTGGAACGAGGCTGAAAACTCTCGCCTACGGTTTTTTTCTCTTGAGCTTCGCGCGCGTAAGACTCATAATTATACCGATTTCTTTACTGATTTTGAGAAAAAAAAACCCGACTGTTTGCAGTCTAAGGGCCATAGCTGACACTGATAGAAAATACTATAAAGGCTCCTGAAATCTGAGAATGAGAACAATAGATCAATAGATAGCATGATTTCCCACTTCAAGTGACGTCTGGCTCTAGCATCTCTATCTTATAGATCCGGCAAGAGGAAACAGTCGGTTTTATGTGGGTAGATATTGTTGGTTTTCACATGACGTCACTAAAATTCAAACTAAAAAACTATCGATCCTACCTAGATTTTACTTTCACGATGCATTAGAGCAGCTGAAAACTAATTTTCATACAAATTTTCGCTTCAAAAGGGTTCTTGGTTCAGTCTTGGTTTTGTGATAGAGGACGCTTGAATTTCTAAGTTTTTGCGTGACGCGGCATTTACATGACGGCCAAGGAGTACCCTGCTAGCAGAGGCTTTTCCCTTGTGTTTCTCAGCGTTGTACTGCCATTTTCTTCGCGGTTTTGGCTGCTCGCGTTTTGTTTTGGTTGTTTCTGTGCCGAGGAAAAGACAAAAGGAAAAGTCTTTTCCTCGGCACAGAAACAACCAAAACAAAACGCGAGCAGCCAAAACCGCGAAGAAAATGGCAGTACAACGCTGAGAAACACAAGGGAAAAGCCTCTGCTAGCAGGGTACCAAGAGAGCTGTAATGTAGGTTAAAAAAATGACTTATTTCAGGAAATTTTGCTATTTAAACAGTTCATGTATTAGAAAAAGTATTACTTTAACGTTTATGAATTTCTCGAGGAATAAATTCAGGCTTTTGTAGCAAAACTCGGTAACAGATGTTTCTGTTGGTTTCCGTCCGCCATGTTGGAGCTCATCCAGGTGAGCACCAGCATGGCGTCTCCATACAAATCTCTATAAATTTGAGTAAAACATTTCTTCGGATATCTCGTATACGAAATATTCCTCTAACCTGAATCTTGGCGAGGGTCTTTGTATATGTACCTCCTTTCATTTCCCTGATTCTGGACTTTATCTATTGGACGGTTTTGATTTTTATTTTGATCTATTTTGAATGGCGTGACACTGAAAACCAGCAATAGGGGGGGGGGGGGGGGGGGGGTTTCTTGGGTGTAGTTTATGCCTGAGATGTACTTCAAAACCTTGAAACTATGAGAGTTTTTTTTTTTTTACAAAACTCGCGTTTTGTTGGAATTCACCCGCCCACCTCCCATGGCGGACAGTTGAGAAAATAAACGGAGCAAGCAAAAATCCTGCACATGCGCAGGTCGTGACATAGCCCCTTTAACTTACCCCCGGCTGGAGCGGAAAAAATTGACTACCCATATATGGAGCTGCATCTTGAGGCCAGGCTACTGAGCTTCTCAAAGCAAGTGAACGGAAATTTTTGCGCGGTGCGGGGAAAGTTCTACGTGTTGAAAAAGAAAAATTATTTTTGCCTTTTGAGCAGGAGTTCTTCAAAGTGAATTGTCTTTTGCAATGGGTTTTGTAATTGGGTTCAACGAAGTTGGATGTTTAGACCATGGACTAGTCACAAAATTCTTGTTTTTAAGCGCGTCGAATGAGGCCCTGGGAACAAGACCTAACAGATCTTCGAAGAAACTTCGAGTTTTTGCTTTTAAACCAGGTATGATTTAATCAGAACAGTTTTATTTAGGTTCTGTTAAGAAAATATTCCGTTTTTAATTAGTTTATTTTGCTGATACGTTTAGGCGCTGGTACCCCAAAGATATTTAATTTATGATAGGGTCAAGCGCATTTTTACAGTTCAAGCTAAGCTATGTTCTTAAAAATTTCCACAAGATCGACATTTACGCGATTTTTTCAAAGAGAAGCTAAGAAAAACATGATGTTTATCCTAAGTTATTAAGTTATCAATTTTTGTTGTAATTTGGTGGGAAAGCAGTGTTTTTCTCGATAAAAAGGGCTGTCGATCTGGGGAATATCCCTCGATCAAAAGTTGCAACATAAACATAATGGTTACGTGGTCTGTGGTGCGTGACAAAAGAAACCATGGGGGTGGGGTTAGGAAAAACTCGCTGTTGCAGTAGATAATCTTCTTTAAAAATAAAAATTTTATTTCAGTCTTTGAAATTTTACTGTGACATTTGTCATAAGTCTGGGTAAAATTTAACAGCCGGTCAGCTGAAAATAAAAATGGTACTTATTATGAAAAATCTAGGCCTTGTTGCTCAAACAGCCTGATTATTGTAGAAAGTCCATAATTGATCAGATCTTTGGATGTTTACAGTTTTGCCAAGAAAGTCATAGCTATAGGTCTCATGTCAACCTTGTGTTTTGTGTTTTCCTTTTTTTCTGGTTTAATTAAATTGTGCCACATTTTTCCAAATAAATTGTGATAAATTTTTAAACTAGTGTTAAATTTGAAATTTCAAGTCAGTACTGGTTTGCTGATCGTCCATACATACCGTAAGTTTTTTTAAAAATTATTTATTATTACAGCAAGGAAATGCACACATTAATGAAACAACAACAACAAAAAAAACAGTGGAACCACTTTCTATTGACACTCATATTTAACGAACATTTAGTTTGTCTCAAAGAAAAGCTCCTATATTTTTTCTAAAATTAACCTTCTTAATACGGACACTGTTTATCTACACGCTGTCTATGACTGAAAACTTAACAGAAACAGCAAAAAGTTTTGTCACGTCATGTCTAATGTTCAGTCCATCTGGCTAAGTCGCAAACTAAAAGCATCAGTACAAGTTAAAGTAGCAGATTCCATTGTTGTTTTTCAAGGAGAATACTTGTAAGGTAGTTGTAGTATGACAACTGACAACCCCTGGGTCTCAGAGGATGTCAAGTTAGGGTGGGATAAACGGTAGCGAAAGTTTTCAAGAACAAGTGAGAGAGCCCCTGGGATGCTACTCTTAACAAACCAGTTCCACGACTCATTGGAATGCTTGTCTCTCGGAGGCCAGCATCTGTCACATTCCTTTCATTATCCTCTTACACAAAGGAGTTTACCTGCAAACCTGACTCTTCGGTTTTGTGGCCCCATTTGCACAAAAAAATCTTCTCAAAGAAAGCTCTCCTGTATGGCCCAGACAGGTACGGCGATCTCTGGCAAACAGTCGAGTTTGCAACTGAGTAAACGCCTTTGGATAAGAAGATCATGAAAGCAGCATAATAGACGCTGGCTTCTGATTGGGCATAAAAATGTCAAGCATTTGAATGAGTCATGGAACTGGTTTGTTAAGAGTAGCATCCTAGGGGCTCTCTCGCCTGCTCTTAAAAACTTCTGCTGCCATGTATCCTAACCCGACTGACATTCCCTGGGCCTCCGAGGATGACACCTTGACTGACTGATCATGAGGTTTCTTTAGAATGAAATTGTTACAGTAACTGCTAAGAAAGTAAGCAATGTTTTTTCATTAAAATGTCTGTTTTAGTCTCTTCATCGATAAAACATATGTCTGAGACACTTTTTTTCCGACAGCCCGCTTAATATGGACACCTAGATAATATGGACAGTATATCATGTCCTCTTGGTATCCATATTAACCTGGTTGCACTGTATTACTTTGATTTGCACACAGCTAAAAAATAAAGAGAATTCTTATAAAGAGATTTTCTAATGAGTGACATTACTATTGATTGGTTCAATCCAATATTATTTCTGATGACCAACTATGAAAAACTCTCAGTGGATTACCAAGAACACTTCTCAAGTTAAATTAATTAATCAATTACTAGCATGTACTACTGTATCATCTGTCGCTTTTAAGCCAGGCTCTAGAGATGCAGACTTTAATAACATTTATTAGATTTATTCTTTCCAATTGCTTAAATTAAAAAAAAAAAAAATTTACTGCGATGATCATTCTTCACTTTCATCTACAACCGCAGTTCAAAATGAATTATTTCATAACTTCATATCATCTCACTCCTCACGGGAGATATGAACTCAATAAATGGACCTCGCTCCCAATGTGTGGCTTCATAGCTCAGTTGGTAGAGCAATGCACCGGCAACGCAGAGGTCACGGGTTCGAATCCCGTTGAAGCCCTGATTTTTTTCAGGCTTCTTCTTTCCAATTGCTTAAATTGGAAAATTTACTGCGATGATCATTCTTCACTTTCATTTATTAGAATGTCAAAGTTTCAACCAAGTACAGCACAGACTAACAGCCTAAGAATATCATGCAACAGTTATGGAACAGATTGGAAAATGCAACAAACAAATAAAAAGTGAGAGTTGACTAAAATTATTATTTGTCTATAAATAATTCCTTTTCTTGCTGAAAGTGTTCAAAATTTGACATCTATAAACCATACACTGAAAAAGCCAACTTTCCTGTATACACTAGTCAGTAAATAATTCATTAAGTACACTGTTTATGACAGCAAAAAACCCTCACTATAGGCTAGACAGTTAACCTATTGACACCCTTAAATTGAATATAGAATCCTGATGATAAACTACATAAAAACTCCATGGCAACTTAGTAAAGCATGTGATGATAAACATAAATAGCCTATTTGGATATTTTAGACATCGAACTTTGTATCTTTGGGACTTTTAATGTGAATCATCTGCCTGATTTGAGGCCCTTCTAGTTTATTTTTTACAACATTTTGATTTTACCAATTATTAGGTGATTAGGACAAATAGATAAAAGAAAATGATTGACTTAATAATGTTAAAGGAGATGTCTTGATAGAAGAAAAGTTTGAAAACAGGTCGCGACACAACACAATGTTGCACTCTTATAGCTAAGACTGTATTTCAAATATTTATTTAAAAGTTCTGGGCAGAGGCCAAAAAAAGCAATTAAAAAAACCATAACAAACTCTCTTGACTGTTCTGCTATAATATTCAGCTATGTTTGGATAACCATGATTTGTAATTAAGCCTTATATCTTTTTATTCTGAGGGCCTAAATGGGAGATACTCTTTTAACATTTGAAAACCAATTTGCTCATGCATGGAAATTTTTCTGAAAAAGTGTCATCAATTTGAAACTAGCTCAGCTATTTCTCTATTTTCTATCATGTGGCCAAAAGAAAACCAAAACTTCCAAAAACATTATATTGTATTTATCAAGCACTGCACTGCCTTCTGTTCTTGATACTAAATTGCAGCTTCAAACATTTACGCATGTGCAGAAGACAAAAATTTAAGATAGCTACCCTCTCAACTAACATGTTTTGTAACCTGTCCATCTTGCTCTTTTGCTTTTTACTTTTGATAACTGCAAAAAGCCCGAAGATCATGAAATTATTTGAAAAGAAGTATGGTTGGTAGTAGTTTTAAAAGGTTTGTCATTGAAATTTTCTGGTCATCATTTCTTTTTTTGTGGTATCCCTTCTCTTTGTGTATGTTTGAAACATCTCTCCCTTCATAAGGCAGGTGTCAAAGTTGTCAATGACTGTAAAACTGATGACGTCACATTAATTTGTTACCAGGTTCGAGGATATGCAAGGGCAGTTTAGCTGTGAATTAGTTATACATACCTGGTTTAGACTGAATTTCTTTCGATATTATTGTTCCGTACCTATTTTAATAGACTAAATACAGTACAATTACCGAAAAATTGACAGCAATTTTTGCATTTTGATAAGCTGAATTACATTGGAAGTCGTTTATGCTGGAATTTAACAACTTTTCACTTTTTTAATCTTTTCCCTAGATTTCTTTTAGTTATGACTAGAAGAGAGGCGCTTAGTGGGAAGTGAAATGCCTAAAAATACATAGTTTTCCATTGCTTATTTCTGCTGGAATAGCATAAAACTGCTCCCTTACAGTCAAGAATTTTGCATGAAACAATATTTTTCCGTCTTTCGGATAAAAAACCAGATGTACACCTAATTGCAATAACGTTGTCATAGAAAAAAGCAAAAAGCAAAAAACCAAATAGGAATTTATTAGCCATGTGATTTACATTTGTGTATTTTAATAATTTAACAATTATTTAAGAAGTCATTCACAATAACAAGAGATACTTCTGTAATTCCGCGCTGTAAGATAGAAAGGCGCCAATTATGTCATTTTAGAGCCAACATTCTCGATCAACAGAAGTCGCACAACTTGAGTTCGAAAAAGAAAAAGTAAATTGACGCGAGCAATGTTATGTTTGAGTTATCGCACTTTCAGTCGTCAATCTATTATGTCCTGACAAACGAAGCTTGGTTTGTGGCGTGGGTGAGGAAGTGGTGGAGGACCCCTCACCCTCTCCGCCCCTGAATTGTTGCTTTAAAATTGTGATCAGATGGTGTTGTGCACTGCAAACCATACGCAGACTGGCTTTTCTATTTAGCACTAAACTAAAAGACGCGTCGCATTCCTGGAATTTACCCCAGGCCATATTTATTGAAAAAAATGGAGCCATTATTTCTGTAGAAGTTATTCGATGTACGTTTTTAATTCAAGCACTTTTGAAATTCGCTAGATGAATCAGCCTCGAATTGCATTAGAATGACACCAAGAAACTGATGCAAATGATTTCTCTCATATTACGTGATTAATATTCAGCGGTATGCGTGTGTGTTGTGAATGTTGCAAGCTATGATAATTACATGCTAATTTATTCTTATTTGACTTTTTGCTTTTTGCTTTTTTGCTTTTTTGCTTTTTCTATGACAACCTTACTGCAATTAGGTGTATCTATTTTTATTGAGAACAAAATAAGCATTTTAGTTTTAATTCCTTTCCAGACAGTAGTCAGCATTTGACCTCGTATGTATTTAGTTCGATTTTGGTGTATTTTGCCCAGAAAATGGAATTATAATGTAGCAACGGAGAATTTTACAGTGCTGAACACATGTTGCCTGCTGTGGCACTTCCGGTTTTCTCCTAAAACTATGCAAATCATGGAAAAAATTGAAACAGTGAAAATTGGACTTCTTTTGGACAATTTGAGTTTAAAACTAGGTTAACAAAAGACAGCAGCAGTTCTTTTATTTAATTTCAAACGGAAATATAAAATCCTGCCCTTTCAAACAAGCTCGTACGCGTTGTAGCCGCGGGTGAACCGGTGTTTATCATGAGATCTCACCTCTACATTACACCAGTTTCAGTGAATTAATTCTGAGAGGAATAATTGCGTTTCTTTTACGCCTCTGTCGGAAGTAATTCTTCACATTTTGGAGCATCCAACCTTTTGATAAAACAAAAAATCGTCCCAGGTGGTGATATCGGCTTCTTGTACATTGTTAACTCGAATTTTCAGGATTGTGCAAAATTCTCCCGAGTTCTTATATTAATGCTTCGTAATAGACTCACATAGTAATACTTGTTTTCGCCATAATTAAGTTTTCTTTCTTCCTTTTTTTTCCAGGGTTGCCATCGATGAATATTTTCACTCTGAACGCGATGTCTCTCGCGAAGGAGGTGTGTTCCAAACGCGCACAGGAAATCCGAAGCGCTTGTTTGAAGTGATGAAAACCTCAATTCTCTGCAGTTTGCTTTCTCTGCTGATGACAGTTATTGTTCTTTCGGCCAATCACGCAATACACCATGGAGGGTAGCCTGAGAATTGATGCAATCGCCTAGAGCGCTTGATATTTGCACGAGGGTTCTGGTGATACAAGAAGCTTGAAGTGGATTCTTGTGCCGCCATTTTGATAAGCGGGAAAGGATTTCAAACTTGCTTCTTAGGTGGCATATTTCAAAGTGAAAGAGATTCAAATTCCATTCAGAAGGTTTCAAGCACTTGCATCTTTACTCTCCGGTGTCTTTACGTGGTGTTGAAAGTGGTTCAACGTGGAAAATCGAAGACAAAAATTTGGCGTTTTTGCATATATCAAGGTTGGTGTGTTCTTTTGCGAGATTAGAACACGCACCACCAAGACGTGGCGGTCACGTGCTCAGCGCGCTGAAAAACGTTTCTCTACTCCCCTCGAATGAACTTCGAAAACTTTGTATTTTGGAGTGTTTTTTACTCTTTATTTTATATTTATGTTTTATTTTCCTGTTGTAAGCAACCGCGAAAATGCTTTCAACGGGGCCTCGTTGCCATCGGCAGTCATTGTGAAGTGAAGTATGGTAAATGGCTCAAATGGCTCCCGCTCTGACCGAGGCGAGCGCGTCTCCGGAGTCCTCGAGAAAGAATTCTGTGGATCGTCACTGTTCATCAACTGTACAAGAGGAACTTAAGCAAGAAAGTGCGGGGCTTGCATTGGATTTGAAGCTAGTTTCACCGAACGGTCTTGTACGATTGATAAGTGACAATAACATTGCAGACATTACAAATACTATCAAGCCTTCGGCGCAGAACACACCCATAGTTTCACGACTCAGCGAAGAAATTAAAGGCAAAATTGAAATGCCAAACGGACATTGTGATGATACCGTGGAAAAAAGTGCCGCGTCAAAGCCGTCGAGTAACTCTTCTGACAGAGAAGAAAAGCGAAACTCGTCTCCTGATCTTTCACGAGCCACATGTGCTTCAACGGCGAAGACTTCGGCTGGTACGTGTAATACTGTTTGCGAAAAGGAAGAGAGTAATCGAGTTTCGCAGCATCCAGTAGCAAATTTTGATTCTGGAAAGGCCTTAATTTCTCAAAGAACTTCACAAGCCTTTCGACGTCAGGCAAAGCTTGAAGGAAGGGCGAGAAAAATTGAGACGCGCCTTCGCAAACTACAAGCGCGGCAACTTGGTGACCATGTGCTTCAACAATTGGAAAATTTGGCGGAAAAGCGTTGTGTAACTCGCGATTCCTCTTCAACTAATCTCGAACCAAGTGGAAATTTAGGAGTAAAAGGTATTCCCGAAAGTAAAAGTGTGTCAAATATTTGTCCGGAACTGAAGGCAGATCGACTTCATAACAAACCGCCGATGCCTGGAAATTTTGCAAGTCGGATGAAGAACAACAACGCAACGACGGTGGACATTGCAATAAAAGAACTGGAGCGGGTTTCTGCTGAGTCATTTGGCTCTGACGAAGGAAACGTTTTAGTCGATTTCAAACAATTTGGTAAAAAATCGAAGGCTGTTAGTTCTGTAGAAAGTTGGAGTTCTCAATGCGAATTTTTGGAGAGCATCGATGATTCGGACGCGACTGAAGCGAGTTCCGGGGAAGAAAGCGAAGATGAAGGAGAATCGAGGAAAACGAAACTACGCAGCAAACGGTGAGTAGAGATGTGTTTACCCTGCCGTAAGTTTGTGCTAGATGTGAAAGAGAAATAAATTTTTTTCATTTTGCTAATTGATAGTGGGAGCTGGGAGTGTTTCATCGACTCCCGGGAAATACTCTCTTCTTTTCTTATTCATTGGATTGGTGGCGTATTGACGAAATTTTGGTTGACATATCTGCGGCTTTGTTCAGTTTATACTTAAACTTTATATACGAAAGGGATTTTTCTTTCTTAAAACTCGGTGTGTTTGTTGAGTTTGTGCGAGATGTGGATAAAATTTTAAATTTCCCTCGCGCTAAATTTACAAGGGTGAAACACGAACAAAATACGATCGATGTTGAAACGCGGAATACCTATGTTTATATTACCACTACTTGCATTTTAGAACCCCTAGATTATATAACACAGCCTGAGCAAAATGATCACAACAAGTAAAACAGTGGTTTAGTATTTTTCCGTGTTGGGGATTATAGGTTGTTGTGAAGTCGGGCGATAGTTGCGCTAAGCTAATTTCCTTGACTTGGCATTTCATCATTTAGTGTTTTGGGAGTTGTGCCATTGAAAACCAACTCAGTTCACCGGCGCTGCTAGTTAATTCGATTTGAATGTGGCAAGAAGGAAGCCATATTTTTGGTTTCTTGCTATAAGTTTGTTTATTTTCAATTTTCTGTCCTGTGCTGAGGAAATTTGCATATATGTCGTGAATGCTATATAAGGAAATTTATATTTTTACGAATATAGTTTTCTTAATCTCCTTTTTATTGTCAGCCGTCTCACAGATGTAGGCTTTTTATTCCCTTGAAGCCGCATTAACACGTCAGTGAATGTGTGTATTTCTTAAATGTGAAATTGTTGATTTGTCGTTTTTGCTTGTCGTAAAATTGTATTACACCTTTTATCATGGAATCATTCCTTTGTACCTGGTAAATATTTGAAGTCTTGGTTTATATGACAGAAAAATAAATTATTTATGTTTGAAGTATTTTTGATCTACCAGGAGATTTAAACTCGTAAAATAATCCAGTCTTTTTAAATCTTTTAACCATTTGAGTTGGAGAGATGTTTATATTGAAATATCATGTATATTTGCCGTCCCTGTCTTTTTAGTATGTGGTTGTATTGAAATTGTTTTAAATATTTGCAAGAAATTTGTTGTCTTGTACACACTTGAGCTGTAACAATTCACACCTTAGTTTAGTGATTTATGTGGAATAAATAACTTTTCAGGGCAACAGTAGCTTAAATTCTCTATAATCTGAAACATCATTAGCAATCCACAACAGAACGGTCTCAATTCACCGGTCAACCGTGTTGTTGAGTATTGTGTGAATGTGCCATTAATGGCAGCGAAATTCCATCTCTTCTCCTAAGATGTAAAGGGTTTTGTCATGGTATAATATGAAAAAGTAATAGTAATAATTACCACTATTAATCATCTTTTTTAATGATCTATACCTTGTGTTCTAGAAATTATCTTAATATTTTTATGCAAGTTATTTTATTATTTTTCTCAAAGTGTGATTCTTTGACTAATGTAGTCTAGAATATGATATTGAATTAAGTGGTACTTTTGTGGTATTGTACGTGCTAAACTTAAGCAAAGGACTTGCTTGATATAATTAACTTGAATGTTCATAGGTAGCACATAAGAAGTTCATGGTTAATCAGAGCAGATCTAGATATTTGTTATGAAGATGGTTGATCATTTTTGCTTTTCTTTTAGTGTTAAAGTTTTAAGGAGGCAGTTTCGACTGGAAGAAGGAGTAATTGCATCCCACTGGTCTTGGCTGCAGTCCCAAATCATAAATTTGGAACGTCAGATCCGACGATATGATGATCTTTACAAAGGAGGAAGATTGAGAAAGGGGACAGTAAAACTTCAAGCTTGCACCCCAAATATGAGCTTAGTGAGAAGTGCTACTGACATTGATGGAAATGGTATTGTAAAGGGATTAAGAGACAATGCACTGTCAGTATCTTCCCTGGATATTAACAACTCTAAACACTTAACAGACTTAAATAAGAGAGATTCATTCAGGGATTCAGATAATCACTTGTTAAATGGGGTCAAGCGAGGCCTGCTTGACAGTTCCTTATTGAACAGTGAGGATGTGCCAACGAAGCGATATCGAACAGCCCTTGGAGCAAATGATTCAACAGACAATAAGCATTTTTCTTCTTTGCCATCCACTTCAAATGATGTTTTTCCCCAATGCGCTAGAACTAGAGGAGTATATATGATCAGGAAACGTCGTCTGGTACATTTATCTCACATTCGTCATAACAAGCCCAAGCCACTTTCACTGCTCTGTGGATGTGTTACCCCAACAACTCCTTGTTTGATTTGTTCAAAGTCTTCAAGAACATTACCAGTGGTTAGGCCCAGTCAGACTATGCCAGAAAAAGTTGCCTCCCTGGATTCCTCTTTCCATCCAGTGCTCTCATTCTGTACAGGTAAACCAGGGTCTTTACAATTTCTCGGATGTTATTTTTTATTATGATCCAGGGTGCAAAGAAAATTATTTTTACAGCTTGCAATTCGGGCAAGCTGAAGCTAGCGTTTAGTAGCCCAGACGTCATTTCAACTTGCCCCAAAAGCTTTTAGACAAGCAGAATTGATTTCACAGTTCTTGTTATTCAAATTCCTCAAAATACATCACTTGCCCATCGGACAGGTTAAAGAGAGGATTCACTAGCCCGATAGCAAAATCCACTAGCCCCGGGCTATCAGACACTACTTTGTTTGCACTCTGATGATCCTAGAAACCAGGGGTCTTATACCCAACCTGGAGACAGATTGATGTCCTGTGATTCTGTACAGCTTCAAATCTGTGATTTGCCTTTTAAATGTTCCTGCTTTGGTAGTAATCAACCCTTGCTATAGTAACAAGGTAGGAATTTAGCTATGGAAACACTAAACAGGCTTATTTATTAGTCAAGCCAGCTTTTTTACTCAACTATGCCCTCAAATTTTCCCCATGTCTTTGTTTTCCTGAGCAATTTGTGCCGGTGGTAAGTTCTTTTTTCCAGTGAAATTAATTGGCACCCGGCTCTTCGTGACATCCCTGACAAGGGCCAGAGATTGCCTTTACACAGTTAAAACTATTATTTTGAATTGTCTATATTTCCAACATTATTGTCACCAAACGTTTAGAGAATGGTCCAAAATGAATGGATGTGTAAAATAAGAAAGTATAATCGTTTGGCTTATGTTTGACAGTGGTGTCGAATTGTCACAAACAAATTGTTAGGAATCACGCTAGTTGCCACAGCCTCAACAACTAAATGAAACATGAACTTTGGTCTCTAAGAAAACAAAATATTTCTACTCTCAACACCTGCAGATTAGGAGTAGTATGTTACACTGAGTAGTGCGATAAAACTATTTTTGCTATGTTTTCAGACATCCCTCTTCAGTTGCATTTTGGAGCATTATTAAAGAGGGGTGGCTTTGAGAAGAGGACCAAACCACAGACGTTGAAGACTGCTTCCCAAATTGTGGAAAAGAAGTAAGTTTAACCTCTCCTTACTACAATCGGTTTACAGTCCTTTCGAAACCCATTCAATTTGTTCCCAGTTTTTGTGTATTTGTACCTAGTTTTTTAAACGATTCGCCCCTGGAAATTTTGCATTGCAGGTCATACACTTCGTGGCCTTCTGATCCAGATACAAACTGTTAGCTTGCAAAATTCAAGCATGCGCAGACAGCAAAATTTCGAGTTTTTGGGTTTAAAAGCGACACTGCAGTCTTTACTTTTCACTTTTCTTGCATCATTTTTTAGCTGATGGATGACATAGTCATGCCATGGGCACTCGAATGGCACTCGATCACTCACTCACTCACTCGATTTTCATTAATTTATTCATTAAAGTCAGATTAAACACTTTACTCTTACCTCCCCTACTTAGTTTTGTTCTAAGTGCCTTTTACGCATATGTTTGGAATATTCTAGAGGGTACTAGTAAGGTGAATTTTTTTTCCCGACACATCAATTATAGAGAAGGGTTTTGTTTAAATGGAAATATTCTATTAAGAACACTGATAATATCATCCGCAAGAAATGGACTTAGAATTGTTAAAAGGACATTAAAATAATTGAGTGTGGATCATTGTTGTATATTTAGACAAATTGTGCACATTTGTTCCCGATATTATACTTGATATGGAGAAGATGCGATCAACAGGAGTGTGAAAGAGCTATTGCAGCCTGACGATGGGATTTTGTTCAGCGAAAAGCGAATAAGCCAAACAGCCTTTTAATCACTGCAAAAAAAATGTTCCTCGTATTGTTAAAGCGACATTGAGGAGTATCTATTGTGGTTTATTCAGTTATTTGGATGAATCCATTCGACCATGTCTTCGTATGCAAACAGGGAATGAATTAATGTTGTGTCAACTAGAAGCACAGGTCTTAGAACCAACAAGCTTTACGCTATTTTGCTTGAATTCTTAGGTGATCTTTGCCTTAAAGTAGGCTTTTGTTTGTCGGGTGATTCCATTTAGCAGTGCTATTAATGTAATGTTTACAAGAAATGCTGCACTGGTATAAACAAGTCTCTAGAACATTCAGGTGGAGAAAGGCAACCGGATACTTCGATTGCATTAAAATTACTTGGCTGGGTCAGAGCACGTACTGCTTTGAGCTTAATCCTTTTTACTAAAATAGTTTTTAGCTCGTGTTTATCAAAAGCATGTTCTAAAGCAGTTCAATTTAGCCATAAACGCCTGTATTCTGTATTTAATATAGCTCGTACTACATATACTAACCGTTGCGTACTCATCATATGGAAACATTTATTTAAAAGCATCGCACTTTTAGGAAACCTTCGAGGTCCATTAAAATAGTTGTTTAAAACCACGGTTTAAAGAAAAGTCGTGCTTATGTAAAACTTGGCTATTTTACAAGAAAGTGCACTGTCGTTCGGAAAGTGTTTTACAGTCACATGAGAAAGCAAATTATTTTACAACTAAAAAGCGTTAATAATTGCTTTTAACAGTGATCGTTGCTTTGTGAGTAGAAATGCTGCGGTGATAACAAGTTTTTAGAATATTCAGGTGCACATGCATTCGGATACTTCGAGCCACACTGTATTTTGGCAAGTCCGTACACAATGAACAGTTCAAAAAGATTTATAGGTTTTTCTTTGATTATTGAACTGACTTTTCTACACTAATTCAATTCATCCATGAGCTCGCTCCTAGGAGCCTGTTATTTTCTTCTGCTGTGCATTTGGTAGGCTTCATTTTGGTGGGAAAAGTTTTTAGTAAAGCTTTTAGGATGTTAGGATTAGATGAAAGGATAGTTGGAAGTTTTCAGGTCAATGTTACATGTTTTTTTGCCTTTTTCTCCGGTGTCCTTGACTAAATAGTGCTCTTTCTGGTATGGTTCAAAAGATTTTTTCACTCTGCACAATTTAGGGGACAAAGTTGTCCTTGACCATTAAAATTGATGACGTTAAAGCGGTAGAAGGGACATGAATCCGCACAGGCGGTTATGGGCGGCTCAGGGATGAATGAGTTAAATTGCTTCACTTACTCACTTATTTAGGTCAACAAGAGAAGTTCCATGTTTTTTTTAATCAATAGCTAAACAAACAAACATTCATTTATAGAATGTGTTGGGCCTGTTTTGTGGCTTAAAGAATGTAATATATTACATTCTACCCTACCCTACCCTATTAAATCAAGCTAACAAATAATATAAGATATAAAATGAGGATGAGTTAAAACCTGTACCAATTTACTAGCCAGCAAATTGTAAGTAATTGTTGGGGCACTTAGGAATGGCAGTTCCCCAGTTCTCACCCTCTCCCCTTTGCCCTCCCACTTATTTTGTTTTGATTTGTGTTTTGCCATTTTTACCCCTTGTGCAACTGCACAAGGAAAAGAAAAAATGCCATTCAATCTGAACCATGTTGTCTAGTCTGGGCATTGAAGTACTTGTTGCAACCAGTTAAATCAAGCTTACTTAATATGCTCATATGTATAAAAGTTTGTTTCAAGTAACAGATAAAACACAAATTAAATGGACATTTTAGATGTTGTCTTCACTTTTTGCACATTATTTTAGATAGAATCTGTAGTAGAATTGTTCCTCAATCATTTTTGTACTCCACCCTTTTCCTCCAACTTCATTTTGCACAAAGTTGTCCTTTCAATCTTTTACTGGCTGGTGAAGTCTATCAGGACTGTTGCCATTCTAATTGTGAGTGCCATGTAACTGTCGTTGTGTCTCTAACATTTGATTTATGACTGAAATCCAGTGATTGATGTATTTTGCTGCCCTTTGAGACTTTTTTTTGTTAGCAAGTGTCCTTCATTTAAACAGACACCAGCAAATTAGCATAAAGATGGCTGTCATCGCTTAAAATAGCACTACTGTTTACTCAGCTTTCAAAACAGTTTTAAAGTTAATGTTTGTATCAGTTTCCAGTTTCCCAAGGGGATTTTTTTATGTGATGTTAAGTCAGCACATCAGGAAGAAAGTCTACTTAGTTACCTCCACAGTGCTTACTATAAAAAGCAGCCAATCTGTTATGGTAATTTGTTATGGTAACAGCGTCATCGTATCGTTGTGTTAAAAATGATATCAAAAGGCATGAAACAAATGCTGACCATTGGACCATAGATCTGCTGTACTTACTCACCAACTATACATGCTAGTGTCCCTGATAGAAGTAATTTTTGTTATCAACTTTCTTACTCAAGGCTTTTTTGCCTAGGTTTTTATCATGATTGAAGTTAATATTTGCAACATTTTAATTAATACAGGAAACCACCTGTAGTAACTAAAACAGGAAAAAGGCGTTCACAGCTGGCCAAAGGTGCTGCTGCTTCTTTATTGTCCTCTGCAAGTAAGTGCACAAACTTTCTTAGCTATCTTTGAAGTCTATTCAGCTATCTTGAATTTAAAATCATTAACTTCCTAATTCCTTGTTATTTAAAATAATATTCCTTGTCTTTGAATTTTAATAACGGGTCATTATAATATTATTACAGTTTATTGTTTCAGAGGCATATTTGACATTTTCTTAATCTTGGGGGACTTCATTGTTCTGTGGTTGTGGTTGCATAACTTTTTTTTACTCAATGAAAAGTTTCAGTGCCACTTTGGAGCTTTCCTTGCAGTTTTGAGGTTTGAATTTTTTTCTATAATTTTTCCCTACCACAGAACATCACAATCAAAAGTATGAGAGAAAACGAAACTACTCTGTAACATCCACATCAAAGATTTCATCAAGAAGTTCTGCTGAAAACAGGGGTGGTCAGTCTGATGGTCCAAGGAAGAAGCGAGCTGCAGCCATAAGTGCTGGTGAGAAAACAGATATCAATAATTAAAACAACCAGTGATAGAAAAGCCTGAAAAAAAAATGTGGAGTTAGCAAGAGAGACCTTAATGTAATTAGGGAAACGTAAAGGTGCACCAAAACCTATGTCCAATTGTCTGGGACAGATAGAAATTTAGTTCAGACATGTAAACCTTTGACATGACTTGTCCGTGGGACAAGCTCATTATTAAGACACAAGAACGCTGTAAGTAGCGTTGAGTCTTGCTTGTTTGTAGATACGATAAGAAGTGAGGAGGCGAATAGAGCGCGAGTGTTTTGTCATTCGGAGGGGGGGGCTCCACATATAAAAGGGCTGGGGATGCTCATCGTCTTGCTTAGGGGTGTAAATTTCGGATTTTGGTCTCACTTACGGTGTTGTGGGCAAAACACTTATATTTAGCTGTGAAGATCTCGTTTAGGGTTGCACGTGCAAAAATATAAAAATGTGTGTATAGGGTCTGTGCACAGCGGCCATGTTGGGGGAGTAAACAATAAAAATATTTTTGCATGAGAATTAAACTTTTTCCCAAAGGAAAACCGTTTTATTGTTTTACTCCTCCAACATGGCCGCCGGGCACATACTCTATTGTCTGTGTTTTCAGTAACGTAGTCTCTTTTAGTGGTCAAAAAAGATTGGGCTATGCCTAGATCAGTCTCTTGTGGGGTTTAATTCAAAATTAAAAAAATTCCAACAAGCATTCTCTTGCCTTTCACATGCAGAGTCCCCCTCCCCTGGGGTTCGTCATAATTTCTCAGAGTCACAGACAGCAGGTGAAAAAGTTAAATTATGCTTTCGAGCTACTGCACAGGGTCCAGAGGAGTTGCGTGTGAATAAATGAATTACTTATTTAAAGTCTCGCATCGAAAAATGTTTATAGCTGTCGCTTAGCACGATTAATTAGCCCAATGGGATTTTTAGAATCTACTGTAAAGGATTTCTTTGCTTTGTAACTGATCCAGATCGACTTTGTTGTTCACTATTTTGAAAATCAATAACTGCAAGCTATATCCTTGCTGGTGCACAGCAGGTTGTCCAAAGGGTGACGGAAGACCGTCGCCCTTTGCGACCGAAGTGCGAAGTGGCGAGTAAAAAAAAGATAAGGGAGGATACTTGTACCACGTGACTTAGTTTGTTGTGAACCACATTTCTCGGTGGCGGAAGTGAAGGAGACTGGATATGCAAAAGCAACAGACCGCTGGTAATTCAAGAATCAAAACATCAGCTGCGGAGGGAATTTTAAAGATCTTAGAGATCTATGCGACGGCAACAGAGTTTTAATGAAGTTAAGATCTTCCAAGACTGGAGATTTGTTGTGCACATGTCAACAGTCTTGAATGTCTTAAGGAGGTTTTGCTTGTGTCAAGGCTTCCCGGTACTAAGTCGCAAATCGCGCAGGCAAAGATGTAAGAGGTAAGATTGTTGGGACCACCGAAGAATGGCTCAGTCGTGATGATATCACAGTTGTCGTGTACCTCCGCTGTACACAGTATTACGTTTTATTGCAACAGCACACACGACCTGTAAATCACTACCCGTAATAATTTAAGATTCTCCAAACAAAACTAATGAGTCGAGCCTAACATGATACAGCATTGCACAAAAACATTACATTCATGGACTAAGAAAATTGCTTAGTTATTCAGATCTAGAAGGCACTTTGGAGAAAATTGGAACCCTTATTTAGGCGTAATAAAAAGCTTCACGATCACGCTTCAAAAGAGTTTGCTACACAGTCGTTTTTAGTGTCGTCACGCAAGGCTCCTCCCTGCTAGTAACCACAGTAAATCGATATGTGTGTCATGATCGCTCAGTGTGAAACATGCAGGTAAAATCACATTTACTCAGTGAAAATGTAGAACGTTCCAGAGCATAATCTACTCAGCAGACGAAAAAAACTGTATTGGAACGAGCAGCATTTTGGCATGAGGTAAAAGTTGTGTAGGTTTACCATCTCCTTTTATTGCTCTGATCTTGAACACATTTACTGTACTACATCATTTCCGTCATCATCTGTTGCGGTGGACAGCGAACGGAAGTGCTGTCTCGAAGGCGTAAATTTCGGTCGCCGAAAATGAATTTAAACTCTTTTTTTATGCCATTTTCCTACAGTATTTCGCAAATACATAAGAATTCTAGATCAGGTTAGTCAAATCAGGCAATTTCATGGAATTTCATTTGAGTTTCAAAGATTCGAAAATTGGTCCCAAATCTGTTTCCTCCCTTTCCGTATCTTATACTGTAAGCCGATCTTGCGAGCTCTCAGTGTCTTGGTTAGCGGTTTATAGAATGTGTAACGAAACTGTATCGCGATTAAAATAACCCATTTTTTCAGAGGTTTTCGACAGGTTTTGATATTCTAATAAACACACCTCCTCTGGACCCTGTGTATGGTGCGTCATTTGAATCATTGTCTAAAATAAAGTGTACTCTCATTATTGTACTGAACTTGTGGGGCACAAAGTAGCTCGCTTAAATCGTAAGTCGGGGGGGGGGAAGAGACGAGGTCTGGGACCAAGAAACGATGTTCTCACAACTTGCAAAGCGGTTACCCTGCGTGATGGTCAGCGGATAATTGCATCATTTTTCTCCCAGTAAATATTTTTAGACTTTTAGAGGCAAGAAGCGAACCGGCAGAGGAAATAAGAAGTGCTTAAAAAATTGTAAAAAATAATATCATGCATCTTTGTCTTCCTTGCAAATCGTATTTGTCTTTTGGCATTGAAATTGCGGGGGAAACTAAAACGCAACCGCTTTAGATTTTAACCAACAACAACGCGCTCGATCAATTTATAGGTCACATCGTTTTTGCCGGGCAAGGATAACTTGATGCTGATAAAAATTACTGGAGAAAGTGTCAAATTTATCGGAAGCAAGTATATTCAGGAAGCTTTATAAATATGAGCTTACAGCTCTACATAACATGACTGAATAAACATCAGATAAATATTCACACTTCATAACATTTCACTTCGTTTATTACGATCAGTCAACACCTTTAATCCAAAGTTAAAATTCAAAACAATCCTAAGAAACAAATCACAACTACTACTGAACGCTCTGTACCTTGAAGCAACTTTAACTTTCCTAAGGTTTGCTGCAAAACACTGCTCGGTAGCTCAACTCTTCGGTGGTTCTTATTAGTACGGAGCTATATGTTGCATATTCCAAACTCTGCAAACGGAGATTGTTTAACAGAAAAAGAAAACCACAATCTGTCTGAAAAGCGACATGATATCAATAAATTTGCGAATTACCAAAATATGATAGTGAGAAACAGTCCCGCCTTCGACCGCCATGTTTTTGTTTCTTCTCAAGACCGTTGATCTAGGGATTTGACGTAATGCGCATGATCAGTACCAAATCCGCTGGCAAGACCCTTGCTGATCGCTTTGCAAGTTGTGAGAACATCGTTTGGATTTCATTTAAGAGAATGTATGGGAAGTAGCTTCCCCCCCCCCCCCCCCCTCCTGTCATAAATCCTTCTTTTATTTAAATCACCGTCTGCTTGTACATTTCCTCTCCGTTGAACAGGAGAGGTAAATTAATGACGATTTGCTTGTTGTTTTTTACCTCATCATCGAAGTTCTGCTCATGAACATTCTTCATTGTTTCAACATCTGATGTATTCACTTCTTTCAAAGTTATCAACGCTTTCAAACGACAGAATTCATGGAATGACCCATTCCGAAAACGCTTGACATCTTTTAGTGTGGGTCTACCACGAATGGTGTGTGGATTTGTAAGCGAGATCACCGTATAATCCATTAATCTTTGCAAATTTTTCGTCTCAAAAGTTAACATAACATTCGGACAATGGTACGTTGTTTTTCGAAGTGTTCACAGAGATTGAGAGCATCGTGTTGATTTTCATCCCCAGATTCTACGCTACCATGACCCGGAACACGTGTTTACAAAACCATTCTTTCTGTCATGTTTAGCTGTATTTACTTTTTCGCACGTGAAGGTCAGAAACAAATAACCATAAGATCAGAGAGAGCACGTGTTTACAGTTTTACCTTTTGTTACGTCTGTTTTGCACTTACGATTTTATTGGCTTACTATGTCATATAAGCATGAAACGTAACCTGTTTTAACAAAAAAGATAAACTCTGATTTCTTACATGCGCGCTATTCCAGTCATCGCCCAAAATAAACCACATGCTCATCACGAGACTCATTTCCATGCAATGAAAGTCGTCACGATTCTTATCCCCAGTTTCCACGGTCTTCGCTAGGAATGCGTGGCTTACAAACTAGGTCCCACCGAAAAAAAAAAAAATAGAGGACTGCATTTTAAGAGTCTCGCTTTGCTCAAGCAAGCTCCACTAAGAATACAAGAACAAATGAAAATTGACTTCAAATTCCAGTGGAGTTATAATTTTTCTTATTTGTCATAAAAGCAAACCTCATGCTGGACAAAAGAAGGTTAAATTTTCCTTCTAACGTCGCTATTTTGCAGCCATTTCTTTTGCTTTTACGAGCTCCATTTGGCTCAGGAACCTGGCCTTGATAACCAGGCCTGTTAAGACGTTAGTCATTCCTGCTATTAAGATTGTGCATGATATTTATTTAGGTTTAAGTCAAGAACAATTTACAAGGCTAATGATGTGATTCAAAACATTACATGCCTCATTGTTTTTGAGTTTTGAGCAAAATGTTTTGGACAAGAACTCTTGGGCTTCGGTCAACAAAATTAAATATAGTGCTTGTTCCAAGGACGAGTGAATAAGAAAATCATTGTCTTACTCTGAAATGTGTGCATTTTATTTCATTAGTTTCAGTGTCCTAAATATTGCAGTCTATTCATTTACGTCATTTTAGTGTAAAATTTCCTTTCCACAGCAGACAAACCACAGGAGGGCTAAAGTTTAAAATGGGTGTAGCCGAGTTTTTTAGACTCGATAATCCACAAACTAAGTATACTTGCAACTTCAAAAACTTCTGATGCATATCTATTTGTTCTTAGCTAAGAAAATTAAGTTTAAAATGTTGCCATGTCTGTATCAGATATAAATGCAACCATTGATTTCCTTTTGTATTTTCTTTTGTAAAATGTAGATGAGTCGTTTGCCGTCACCAAACTGACTCGGTGATGACACTTGAGCTTTACTTTTATCTTATCATAATCTCCCATTTAAAGGGTTAAGTTTGCTCTTCAGCAAGTGTAAAGACATAAAAACAGTTATTGCAAAAAGGCTAGATTGTAGTGAGTTAGTCAAACTGGTTCTTATAGTCACCTCATTGCTCTCGGTCCTGAAGAAGACAAAATGTTGTACAACACTTTTTGTGTAGCAGACACTTTGCTCGCTTTCTTGTTTTGTACATGCGTTTGTTGTGATTTTTGTCTGCTGATCACCTATTGGTTCTGAGATGTTCTACTAGAATCAAGTATTACCTCAACATAGTAGAATATTGTTAATGATATATGAAATGAATCATATATGAACTGCGGAAATGAAGTGAAATGAAGGTATGATCGTCGCAGTGAAACGCAATTTAAGCAATTGCGTAAAGAAGCCTGAAAAAAAAAAAAATTCAGGACTTCAACGGGGTTTGAACCCGTGACCTCGCGATACCGGTGCGATGCTCTACCAACTGAGCTATGAAGCCACTGACGTTGGGAGCAGGTCAATTATGGGTTCATATGTTCCCGTGAAAGAAATGAGTGTTAATGATATATGAAATGAATATGATATATGATTCATTTCATATATCATTAACACTCATTTCTTTCACGGGAACATATGAACCCATAATTGACCTGCTCCCAACGTCAGTGGCTTCATAGCTCAGTTGGTAGAGCATCGCACCGGTATCGCGAGGTCACGGGTTCAAACCCCGTTGAAGTCCTGAATTTTTTTCAGGCTTCTTTACACAATTGCTTAAATTGCGTTTCACTGCGACGATCATACCTTCATTTCACATAGTAGAATATTATCGGGTACACAACGTCAATTTTTGAAAAATATCTGTTCGGAAGATGATTTGAGATCTAGAATTTTTGGAACATTTGTTGTAAAATTTCTTGCTTGCCTGCCTCTCCTAGGATTATCTAACATCTAAAAAAATGGTAGCCTTTTTTGTGGCTGAAATTTTCGGAAAGGCACGTTTTGATCCCTATAATTTTTAGATCACTAGACTTTCAGCTAGGAAATCTAAACAGATGAAAAAAGTTTAGGGGATAAAAATTTGCCCATATCTACCATTTTAATACTAAAATACATTTAACAATGCTATGGTTTAGTGTTTTGAACTATATTCTCATTGGGTGCCCCTGATATTATTATTTATCTGAAGAAAGCATTGTGGTACCAGGCGACTCATCATTACTAAGTAAGTTATTACTTTAATTCTCATTCAGCTGCCCAGCTGCAGAAGCGTGCAAGGAGTTTGTCATTGCCGACTGTGGGTTCTTCTCCTTCTACTCCAACATCCACTCCTAGCCCTACACAAAACCTGGCCCAGTCTTTGCCGCCAAATAGTTTATCTTCATTGTTAAAGAAGAAGAGAGGAAGCAATGCATTTGACATTAACAACATTGTCATTCCTTACTCCATGGCTTCATCAACCAGAGTTGAGAAACTTCAATACAAGGAGATACCAACTCCCAGTTGGCGAGTCAATGATGTAGCGGAAGTCGATGATGTTAAGGTGGAGGTTGGTATATTGCTCTTTATCAATCACTGCTTTGTAAGGTTGCACCAATGAATGGTTGATGTCACCATTGAAACCAGGCTGTTTAATGTTTTTCTCTTTTGCTGTCACCCTAATTCCTTACTATCTCTTATTGCTTGTAAATTACGTGGTTACTCATTTGTGAAAAGAAATATTGCTTGTAGTTTGCTGTCAATATGAATGAAGGTACCACAGCCTTTTTATGGCCTTCAAATTTGAATGCTATTAACGGTAAGTTGTTGGAAACTTACCTCGCACTACCAATAATGTCCTTAAAAATGGTATTACCTTCAGTGTGCAAAGAAAGTCATGTCCGATAGCCCGGGGCTAGTGGATTTTGCTATCAGGTTAGTGATTTTTGTTCTTAATGTGCTGTTTTTGGGGGAAATTCAAATTACAGAAGGATTGTAATCAATCCTGCTAATCAAATAGGGTTTCAGGGCTAGTTGAAATGACTTGCGGGCTAGTACATGCTAGCTACATCTTGCCCGAATGACAGGCTGTAAAACTGACTTTCTTTGCACCCTGACCTTATTCTTGTGGTCTGGTAATCTCCACTAAAATATAATCTGAAAGAATCGGCACATCATAGCAACAACAACAACATAATTATGTAACAACCAAGAGTGGATTTAGAGCAAAGCACATAAAAAAAAACCAAAGTATTATGAGGTGTGTAAGGCCTGACAAAAAAGGAATTAGCTTTCCCCTGGAAACTTGTGAAATTATCTGATAGTTTGGGCAATAGGTAGAGAGATAATTATTGTTTTCAGTCCAAACTTGTGTAAGGTCATTCGTAACCAGTGCCATTTTTTCCAGGTGGAAGAGCAATGTGAAAAGGACAGCAGTGAGGACACATCAGATCAGTTGTACATCTCTAGGCATGCGTTTTGTGAAGAGCATGAACGCAAACGGTTCTTAGGACTTATAAAGAAGAAAAGAAAACGAACATCACGACAGAGCAGTGAAATAAGCAATCCTGATCCACCATCTCCGCTGACATATCCGGACAGTCAAGGAGGCACTCCCCCAGGAACACCTACAATCACACCCACATCAGGGGGGTCACTGCCTGTCGCCCTTGCCTCTGTTCCCCCACCTCACCCCACCTCTGCTTTGTCTCCTTCTGGCACTACCACGCCCACATCAGCCATGCACTCATTTCATCGCTCACTTTCAGACTCGAAGCTTGCACATCGCAGATCTTCTTCCACAGATAGATCAGAAAAATCCGTTTTTGATGAAGAAATCTGGCCACCAGTGCCACCATGGCCAGAAAGAAATTTTCCACTATCAGAAACTGATTTTACAGCGCTCAAGCTTCCAACACCCCTGCCGACACCTGCTTCTTCATTGCCGGCTTCTCCTTCAGCATCCTCTCCTGGTAGCCCCATGTGCTCACCTCTGGCAAGTCCAGCTTCTGACGCCAGCAGCGAGAAGAATGAGTGGACTGTCAAGCTTGTTACAGATCAGGGACCTGGTTCTGGCAGTGATTCTGGTGGGCCTCCCAGAAAAGGAATAGTTCTTAAATTAGCAAAAAGATAAGAGAGTTTGAAAATGAAAATTTGCGAAAGTAGGTTAATGGTTTCCTAACCATTCTGTTTTCTTTGGTTATCAAGAAAGGGCACTGATGATATTATTTGTAAATAAGTCCTGTTTAATTGTGGTGTTCGTAATTTTGTACTGGCGTAGTGAAGTTACTTGCACATATTATTGGCAGGTTAGGAGAGACCGCTCCATCACGGAGTGGTGTTGTTTTGTTGTGAAGAGTTTAACTCTTCATTCATCAATTCAGCGTGTTACCAGTTTAGTTATTCTTTGCTGCCCTTTCTTGACGCAGGCGTAGTTACGTGTTGAATAGCATTCGAGCAAGCTCTCCATTTGGACGAGTTGCGTGAAGTTACGCGCGTTCCTTCGCGGCTTGCTTCGCTCTCCATCATTGGAGAGCTCGCTCTCAGGTTACGTGTTGAACTACGGTGTTCTGAAAGTGTATTAGGTTTGACGTCAAGAGAACACTAAGCGATATTACAGGAATAACAAAAAGAACTCAAAAGATTTGGAAAAAAAAGGATTATAAGTATAATGCATGAACATTGTACGTAAGCATTCTTTCATCAAAGAGAGAGTTTCTTCATGAGCCACGTTTGTAAATAACCCATGTATCTGCGCTCAAATAACACTTGTATTTTATGAGTTTTAACATCGTGTACATTAACATTGACATAGATTTGTAGTGGTTTGGTTACAACAGAAATGACAACTTTGTGAATACACTGATTTGTATGATAATGTTGCTGTACTGTTTTCACTGCCACTTTTCATCGCTCTTCATTCCCCCCCCCCCCCCCCCCCTCCTCTCCAGAGATTCCAACCCCTTTTGAAGGAAAAAAGGGAGTATTTTTAACCTCGAGGTAGTATAGGTGTATGCCCCCCAGGAAATTTTGCGAATTTAGTTTCTCTCAAGCGATATTTCTTTTTTGTGGTATTCTGTAAGGTCTTTATTCTTATCACGGATGTCCTTGGGCTTTTCTTTGCTGTTGTTAATCCATCTTTTCAGAATCAAACACGGAGATTTCATTTACTGCATTTACACCATGGCCACTTCGAAAAATCATGAATAATTGTAAACTTTATGTCCACAAGGCATAAATGCATTCAGTGGGGAGCCACACTGGTATGGGCTCTGTTATACGCCCTCCTTTTGTCGCACACTCTAAACCCTCCGTACAGACTGCTGGGCTTATGAGTCTGCACAACACGCGGTGTTCAATGGAGAGACTGGGTGAGACCTTATAGGATGAGAAAGTGCAATACTTAACGTTTTACGCTCAGATCGCCAAAAAAAACACTCAAGGTAAGCAATTTTTCCCTTGTTTTCAGAATTTCACGGAAAGCCTGGAGATAGAAATCGGGAGGGTTGGAATCTCTGCTTCTCGCTACTGTAAACAGCTATTCCGAACCCTTACGTATTTCAAACAATCATAAATCTTGCGGTGACGAACACCAGTTGTCTTGGTATAGACATCACTAAACAACACCATTGTATTGTCGTCTTGCTGCCGCATTTCAATAGGATATTGTGGTTATTCCTTGTGGTGTATATAATAGAGTTAACGTTTACTTCGTAGCATGCCCGGGGGGGGCACTTGGGTATTTTTTGGGTGTGTATGTGCCGCCCGGGACTACAAATTGGCACCCCGTTCAAAAAAAAAAATTCCCCTAAAATTGATACTCCGTTCTAGAAATGGGCAGATTTTTTATACCCCGTTCTAGAATTCGCCCTAAAACTGATACCCCGTTCTAGAAATGGGCCAATTTTTTTATACTCCGTTCTGGAAAGTTTGTAAATTGAAATTGCCTGTTTTTTTAAAAAGATATTTCTTTATTTGTTCGACTTATACATCAAATAAATGCTTCTTCATAATCAGCAACAATTCTAAGCAGAAGATAAAGCAGTGATCTACAATTTTTTTTTATTCCCCATCTTATTAAATATTATACCCCGTTCTAGAAAACGCCTCTGAAATGGATACCCCGTTCTAAATCAGGAGCTTCAAAATAACGACCCCGTTGGGCGGCACATACCCGTATTGGTAATGTATGGGAGTACCCCCCCCCCCCCCGGGGTAGCATGCCCACATTTATTTGTCTCGCCATGTGACGTTTTTCAGGAGATGACGTAGAGTGATTAAGCAGTGCCGTTATCACAAGTCTGTAATTGGTGCATTGCGATCCTCGCTTTTACTGCGAGGTGGAGTATTGTTGTACCCCTGACGCATTGTTGATGTAATATTTCTTGTCGTGTCTCCTAACCTCGGCCATCCACCCATGGCGAATTTTAAACAGCAGATAGTCAAATTCTACTTCGAGCTATAAACTAAGGCAAAACATCTATATTTTTAACCAAGTGATTGTGTAAATGGGAAATAGTCTTGAAATCTGTCATGAGGGACCTGTACGTTTCACCAAACCACTTTCTATTGAGCCGATATTAAATTTTCAACGCCTCGCACGCACGCTGAGATCCGCTAAGACCCTGTCTCCCTCTTATCGCAACATGATCGTATTCGAAAGTCTCTGTTTTAGTCCGCACCACACGAAAATAATGATAAGGCGGCGTTTTCAAAAACCCCACCCAGAGGACCGATCATGAAAAGCCGTGTGATATATGTATATTTTTTTCAGTTGTTCTTGAAGACACCGTTTACATGTGGCGGAAGCCTAAAAACGGAGAAAAAAGTTTAACTGAAAGCGACAGTGCGACTACTGTAACCGGGGCCACCAAGACAAAATTGACCGATCGGATCACAGGAAAATAACAATACACCCCGAGAAATTTTGTTGTGGACCGTTGTGGGTCAATCAGCAGCTCACAAAAAAAAAATTACTCGAAAAAAACGTTTCCATGAAAGCAAAATTTTTCATTAGCACAATGTTGTTTGACACAAACTCTCAGTCTTGTCATCTTCCAACATCCCGGAACATTAAGAAAACGAAATAATTAAAAAAAACAATACGTAAATAAAACCATAATAATTAACCATCTTTATAAAAACTCGAATAATAGCAAGCTATATAGGACATATAGGGATGGGAGAGCTTTGCTGGTCGGCCCTTCGAGGCTCCCTATGCACGGTTCACATCAAGACGCACCATACAAGAGTTTCAAGGGAACATTAATTTCCGTATAGAGTGTTTTCACTCACGTGGCCAGCATCTATGCAAATTTATTGGAACAAAAGAAAGCGTTTGCATAAGAAAAGAGTTCAACTCCCAGTACCCTGCTAGCAGAGGCTTTTCCCTTGTGTTTCTCAGCGTTGTACTGCCATTCTCTTCGCGGTTTTGGCTGCTCGCGTTTTGTTTTGGTTGTTTCTGTGCCGAGGAAAAGACCTCTGCAGACAGCCGTTTGGGATTTCTGTTGAGCATGCGCATTAGATACCTCCAAGATCCAGGAGGTAATCACATGACTAAACCGGTTATGGAACCGGTTTTATCAACTCGCGCGTCTTTTATGTACTAGTTTGCTGTGCAAAAGTGAGCCCGCTATATCGATATGGCGAGTGCCAGTCATTCCCGTGGGAAAATTGACTCATGAATACATGAGCAAACTCCGGCGGCGGCATCGTATTATCGACACGTGACACAGAAATTCCATGGTAACCGCATTTTCATCTCGCGCATGCTCAACAGGAATCCCAAACGGCTGTCTGCAGAGGTCTTTTCCTCGGCACAGAAACAACCAAAACAAAACGCGAGCAGCCAAAACCGCGAAGAGAATGGCAGTACAATGCTGAGAAACACAAGGGAAAAGCCTCTGCTAGCAGGGTAACTCCCAGAGGATTGGTTGGGACACCAACATGGCCGCCATTTCATTGTTTTGGGACACCAATATGGCCGCCGTGACGTCATGTGAAAACACTCTATTCTTAAATAGCCGTTTCCAAGAGATGATCTTCTCTCACCACTTCTTAACCCAAATTTCATGATCTGTCACTGATTTACATTAAGCGTAACTTTTCCATTTTGAAAACATCAATATGTCTCACGTAACGCAGTGATATGCGATCTTTCCTTTTTGTTTTAAATGATCACGAAAACTTAAAAACGTGACAAAAACGTAACTAAAGTTCTTCAGTAATTAATCACTTCTTGGGCGGATTAAAACTGAGCTCGTTATTATTCAGTAGATATCGGTTTCACCTTTCTTAAAAGAACTAGCCTGCGAGCAAGCACCCCAGGAGAGCTTGCTCGCAGGCATTAACCGATCGACTAGTGCGCGTGCTCGAAAGAAAACATCAACAACAACAGGATTTGTGGCAGGTATATAGCCTATTTTTAAAAACATCAGCATGTAATGTCGTAACAAAGCAATCAATCCACTCAGATACATCTCCATCGTAAGCCTTGTTGGTTGAGAATTCTATATTCTCTCTTTACAAATAAATTGCTAAAACTTTGACTAAACCAGCTGTTAAATGTATTTTTCTTTTTTTAATCATCACTCAATGTGAATTAAAAGAATAATAAGCAGTTAAAAGACTATGAATTTTTCCTTGCAAATACTGAAAAGCAGGTTAGACAACCAAGCCTTGAGAAGTCTGAGAAGTCGTAATATATGATCAAAAACCTTCCGGTTAGGTTCTTTTAATTCAAGTTACAGTTCATACACACATGGTAAACCAACTTTTAAAGGCACATCAGTTAATTGATAAAAAGACACGTAAGCCACGATTTTATCACCCATTGTTCAAATGTAATTAACTCTATTTTATATTCAGCGAGAAGGTCTTGAATGCCGTGCTTTAATTTTACTGGTCAATATTTCTCTGAAGTTTACACAGCTGAAGGATCGGATATTTTAATGAGTATACCACACTACGAACAGTAACAGATAATGATATAAACGGATTAATCTGCAACATTAGGTTTTGTAGAACTGAGAATGGAACTCAAGAGACTATTAGTGATAACTATTATAACCAACTTTCATATGCTTTTTGTATCCAGCGAAGATAAAAGCGATGGTATTAAATCAAGTGGGCGGAGAATTCTGGTATTTGGAGGAAATGGTTTTATTGGAAGCGAAACTGTACGGAGGTTAATTGACCACGGAGATGAAATCACAATGGTCAATCGAGGTAACTGGTACTTCGATTCCCAAGAACGCATCAAGCCTTTTGTAAGTGCTCATTTTATATGCAACAGAGATAAACTTCTTGAGATTGAATGCGAGGAACTTTTAACTTCTGGCTCTTATGATGCAGTCATTGATTTTAGCTCTTACAACGCGAGACAGATGAAACAGGTGGTGGACATCCTAAAAGACAGAGTTGGTGTTTATGTTTATATAAGCACTGATTCAGTCTACGAAGTCTGCGATAAGACGCATTCTGGACCTACAACCGAAGAAGACGCAGTCAGACCAAAAAGCCCTAAGAAACGACTGCAGCTTAAAAGAGAAGAAAAATACGCACATGACAAATTAGCCTGTGAAGAAGTGCTTCAAGAACAGCGAAAAGAAGGTGGATTCCCATATGTGGCATTGAGACTCCCGGATGTGATCGGACCACGTGACAATTCGTTCCGATTTTGGACTTACCAGCTGTGGATACGTATTCATAAGGACATTCATTACCCTGTTCACATGCCCGAAGGTGTCGCCGATGATAAATTTAGTTTAATTCACGTGGAAGATGCAGCTAAAGCCATCGAGAGAGTTCTAGACGTCGGTCCCGCGGTTCACAACCAAGCCATAAACATTGCGTTTAATGAACATTTTACCTTGAAAAAACTGCTCCGAGACATCGCCGATAAGCTCGAAATTGATAAACTAGAGTTTCTTTCTGATAACGATGCAACGTGGTATACTTATCCTACCGTCACCAGGGGACCACTGGACATTAGCAAGGCAAAGATTCTCCTCGACTGGAAGCCCATGACCTGGGAAACAGCCCTCTCTTCTCTCTGCGCCCATTTCGAGGGAGCTATGTCAGATATGAAACTGCTTAGAGAAAGAGAAATGCTCTTAGCTGACTTCTTTGAGAATATTGTTCCTGAAAAATACTATGCAACGACCCTGAATAAACTGATTGAAATCTATGGACGTGACGTATTGAAGGGAGTGGACTTGGAAGTCGGCTTCGACGGATCTCCACAGATCGCAGGTCCCAATGATGACTCCAGCAAATTCAATACTGCGCATGACCAAAATTCAGAGAAAATGGGAATGAAGGCCCCCATATCAACAGAGAATGATGCTGATGCACAGGAAACCATAAGTGCAGATTCAGAGAAGAAGGAAAAAACTAAGCCGCACCCTGATGAATTGTGACTGAATTCTATCGGTTCTCAGGCTTGGAGCCCCTTTGCACAGCTAGCGTGATGCTTTTCTGGCCGGTTTTACTTATATTCGAGAAACAACGACAAGAAGAACAAAAAAGATGATATATGATAACAATGATACTAACAATACCGAGCAAAACGAATGATGATAAAATTTCATAAACCACATTAGATAATTATGCAAATCATGATCACATCAGCTATCAATAAAGAATATTTCTCTCAATAGCTTCTTGTTAAATCATGGTTGAGTTATTGCTATTGTCAGAAAAACGTTGAATTTCTAAGTACTGCTCTCGTTTGATGACTTTACAATATAGAAAATTTTAATATCTCAGCTACAATTGAACCGTGTAGTGTGATTTGACTTTTTCATTAAAGATCATTAACGCTGAATTTGCCTGGGTTATTACTGTCACGTAAAGTAACCTCAGTTGCTGGCTCTTTTAATTAGGGAGAAAGGCTTTTAATCTTCCAAAAAAAGTTCTCTCTTGTCTTCAACTTGTCATCATGCAGATTCCGGCGATCGCAGTACGAACGGACTTAGCCCAAAAAGTTTGCGAGGATGTAAAACATTTTATAAATTTGATTTAGAGGGTACAAGAAAAAACCCCAGGCACTATCATGACTGTATATCACTTGCCGTAAAGAATACTAGTTGTACTCTAGTCCGCGAAATATTGCTGGCCTTCTGGGCCTGATTGTAGCCTTTTGCCGTAGTGCTGGCCAGACTTGCAATAAATAGTGGGCTCTCGTCAGTAATTCTCAACAGAAAGTGATCCGGCAACAAGATCTTCGGCACCGGCTGAGTGTTCTTCTGCGATTTAATTATAGTTCCCTGTGGTCAAAGATTTTCATAGTCCTAGTGTTTTACCAATACCTAAGTTACACTAGCTTTTTTCCTTATTATGTTGTAAACTGAGGTAGGCTATAAGCCCAGCTTGGTAAAGTTGCTGTACCTGGATGTACTGATGTACTTAAATAAGGGCAAAGTTTTGCAAAGATATCCCGAAAGCAGTCAGAACTGCGTATAAAAATAATCCGGCTAAACTATCACAGCCAGCTGGTCTATTCTCCCCAACTCTGATCTATCTTCCCATTCGCATTTTGGCTTTCTGTTCAAAAATTTTGGAGAAAAACCTACTGAGTTCCAGTCAGATCCTGTTTTGTTTTTCTAAATGAATTGTTTTCAGAATACATTGTAACCTGACGAAATTACTTTTTGAGCCGGTCATTGTATGGAACATGACAGCCCCCTGATGAAGATAATGACAAATTTGCCTCATCTTGCACAGCTTTGTTTCAAAACGAGGCGCATCCCAGAGAACCACGCAATCACATGAATACCCATAATGCACTTCAGCGTCCCTCCTCGCCGTCCATCTTGGAAAGTAGAACGGAGCGTGGCATCCTCGAGAAGAGAAATTATTCGCAGTTATGTTCTCCTGCAGTAAATTTACCTCCCCAGTCGCTAGGAGTATTGTAAGTGCACTTTCTATCAATTCTGTGGTGATTTTTACGGCATTTTAACCGAAGTGCTCTGATATTTGTAGGTTGGCAATGGTCGCGCACTATCTCGGCCTCTTTCAACAGCTATTCGCCCCCAGTCACAAACTTTGGCATTGGTATGTAGCCAAGAAAATGGACGTACTTAAATAAAATATCTTTAAATGTACGAAGGCGGATGTATAGTTTTATCAGGAGTGTTATTTGTTTCCATTTTGAGTGGTTTTGTTGGAAAAGTCTCAACCCGGCTTATGTAAGGTCGGGCCAGAGATCCGATTGCACGTGTTACGGGATCTTTTTCGTAGTAAATTATAGGAGCAGTTTGAAGAAAGGTACTTTGAAAAGACGTGGTTGCAGTTTCTTGGACAGTTCGTGTAATTTTTGGCCGAAGTTGCTACCGTAGTTTTGTAAGTTAGAAAGGATTTAGGGGGTGGACTCGCAGAGGCCGGAGCTTGTAGTATATATTGAACTGTGCCGTACAATATTGAAGTTCGTCGCCAACAGTTTCTTGTTTCAAGTACTAATTTTCTGTGACGTGATTCGAAAGATTTATATGCAAGTTTTGTTCATATAGACATTCCCCTCGCTTTTAAGACGAAACCATTCAATTTTTACAGGAATGAAGCAGATGTTGTACTTGTGATGTACTTCATTGCACACCAATATAAAAGTCAGGCAAAGATGGCAAAAACTTATTTAAAGCTTCCTCTTTTAGAACTAGCTCTGAAATCTGGCAGTTGTTGGAAAAAAAACGTTTTTCAATATACTGTATTCAGATTCCTCAAACAACATACTCCACTGTAATACTCTGCAAGTGTTGCTTTGTATTTTAATAACTGTCTTATTTACTTTTTGCAGAATGTCACATCAGCACAAAAGTGAGTACAGGTTTTATGCAAGAACATGTACTTTATTTTTTGTTACAGCCTTGTTATTGTGTTTAATGTCTTATGCATAACTTTCTTGATACTGTTACTAAAAAAATTCTCTTGCACTGTTCTTTTTAGGAATATGTTTAACCTGTCACGTGCAGTTGTTTCAAGTCAGTTTACTAGTGAGTATACTTAATTTGTGTTGGTCACAATGAATTATACAGAAAAGTGTTAGAATTTTTGTTTCTTCTAAATCCGGCAGGGGTATTTTGTAGAATGCTGAACGCCATTTGGAAAATGCCAAATGACTCTGAAGTTTAGTTATTAGGGTTAGGAAACTGAGTGAGTCAAGTTTCAGGTCAGTTTTCCCAGCACAGTGACCCTAAATGGAACCTGATTCACAAGCCCTAGGATTTCACGGTAATGATCGTTTCTGGCACCGTGTCCTGATCTTAAAATAACAGAACCGAAAAATAGTTTCCCAGTGACATGTCCTGATATATTGAGACGAGGGATCAAAATACACTAATATTGTATTTTGCCACTTGGATTCTTAACCAGTACAGCAATTCTTTATGACTCAGCTTGTGTATAAATGAAATTTTAAATAATGTCATTTTTCTATTCCTCCATCTTGAATTGTTCCCAAAATGCAATGCATGTTACTGATGAGTTGGGCGTGAAAGATGTTTTAGAGTTAGCAGGAGTGATTGTTATGGCTTCCAGTGACAAGAAAAAAAAATATGACTCCAAAAGTTTAAAAACAATTATTATTAGAATGAAGTCTTTTAGTGACAATTTCATTGTGAAACTGATGATGAGAGTCATTGGGCATTCTGCAAAACACCCCTGCGTTCTAAACCTACATTTAAATATAATTAGTCAAAAGATTGAACCAATCAGAGCAAACATCCCATTTTTATTAAAATTACAAACTTCAGTGGATGTGACAGACTAGGATACAGTCTGAAACAAGGAGTTAGTTTTAAAAGAAGGTGTGGCTGGCTACTGGTGAAAATCGCTGCCTACTTGGTTAGTATCAGCCAGCTACTCTGCTTAGCATTTCTTTACGGATGGTATTTTAAAATAGAATATCACTGGACTGGTAAAGAAACATCTTCTGAAAACTATAGCAAGTGTTTATGTGTCACTTGCAGTTAAATTTAATGCCTACACTCGGTAATTCACCGTATAATTCACTTTAGTTTTTCAGTAATTTTGGAGAGAAAATACCCTGGAGAGTGCAGAAAACAGCATTTCAGAGCATTTTAATTTAAAAATTTTCTGGGGGAAGCAGACCCCCTAAGAGGCTTTTGCCTTTGGCGCTCGCCAGTTCCTCCAGAGCTGTCTGCTTACTTTGACAGCTAAGCCATCTACTTCAAAACTTTCTGACAACCGTGGTGGGGTAGTGGTTTCATTACCTCAGTTGATAAAGAAGTCCTTTTACCACTGTAAAGACTGAAAATCTGTTCATTTCAAGCTCTAGCCCCTTGTTAGATATGGACAAAGGGCTAGTGCTTGCGATGCCTGGGCTTCAATGTTTTTAAGGTGTAAACTGATTTTGAGCTTCTGTTGATAAAGTCATTTTGAGGGTACAGTTTGTCTGGACTGGATCTTTTTGGATCCAAGTGGTGCTCCAGGTTGTTTGTAATGTCTCTTATTGTTATTTCTTTCTAGGTGTGCAAAAAGATAACATGCAAAGCAAGGTAACTATTACTGGTGTCATTGCTTGCTAAAGGCTGGTTTTCACTAGTGTCGGAGTCGTAAGCAGAGTTGTAAGCGTGATGGAATTGGAGTCAGAAGAATCACAACGTTTCCACTTTCTTCTGACTCCACTTCTGACTCTGTCGCCTATGTTCCACTTATGATCTAGTGAGAACCAGATTGTCAGAATTGGAGTTCACTTGATCGTAAATGATGGAGTCGTAAGCAGAATGAGAAGAACCAGAATGCTGTTTTCACTAGATCATAAAGTGCTACGTTTCTGATTGTGACCCTGACTCTAACTCTGTCGTTAGTGAAAACCAACCTTAATTACACCACACACACTATACTGTAAGGGTTAATCCACATCCATTGCTGTACAAGCTGTTCTTTTAAGTTGAAAGTTTGAATCTTTATCCTTGGTGAAGTTGAACAACATAAATGATGCATGCAACTGCTCTATAACCTGATAAAACACAAGTGGTTTTCGTATTTTCATCATTTCTCATTCATCATGATTATTCTTTCCCTGTACAGGTTGTAGTACCTTCCTCTCCTTTAGCTCTTGCTTGCCGGGGCTTTCAGACAAGTTCTCAGGTGCAGGATGTGGACTCTGCTGCTAAATTTATTGGTGCTGGTGCAGCTACTGTAGGTGTTGCAGGTGTGTAAAGGACTTCAACCTTGAGTCCCATTTTTGTCCTTTTCTTAAAGACACGCAAGATTAAGTTTCACAGCTTTGGTTATCAGGCAATTGTCTTGTCATGCTTCCAACTGTTATGAGATAAGTTACTTGCATTTGGCATGTTATTGTGCTGATTTTACACCCTGCAGTATATAAAGCTGTTTTTTTTTTCCTCTGGTGAACAGAGGTAATACAGGAAGGTTCAACTGAAAGCAGGCAATGTTGCATTGTTTCTGTTATAATTATATTAGATAAGATTTGCCTAATTTTCCCTATGTACATTATTTACACCAACTCCAGAAGGACTGTTTGAAAGCATCATGTAATTTTTTTTTCAGTAGTTAACACCAAGTAACAGAGTAAAGCTAAGGGTACTCATCTCACACTTAGCCTGGAAAAACAGCCAACAACAGCCACTTTTGGTTTCCCCCTGATATGATGTCTGAAGAACAAGTGAAGGAGTCCATACTGGTGACATGTCACTCCTCAGATCTGAGTAGTGCTTTGATTGGTTTAAGCAAATTTCCCCTGTGGCAGTGACGACCATTCTGAAGCACTACTCAGATCAGGGCAGTGTTATGTCATCAGTATGGAACCCCTCCCTATGTGCATTCCTCAGACATCATTTCACAGGGAAGCCAGTGGTGGTGCCACAAAAAGTCTCGTCTCACACTACGTAATTGTTTTTACATCGCAGGTAGTGGAGCTGGTATTGGTACTGTCTTTGGCAGTCTCATCATTGGTTATGCAAGGAACCCATCTCTCAAACAGCAGCTTTTCTCCTATGCAATTCTAGGCTTTGCCTTGTCTGAAGCTATGGGTCTGTTTTGTTTGATGATGGCCTTTTTAATCTTGTTTGCCCTGTGAACTGTATATTCATGGTCCACAATTAGTGATCAATTCATGCCATTTATTCTAGTCAGTGGCTTTGTGGAAGGGCGGCTTGTTTGTGTGCTTGTAATTTTATTTTGTCAGGAAATAAGTGATGGTCATAAATAAAGCACATTGTGTAGACTTTTGAACACTTTTGTTGTGTGTTGAGTCTTATTTTTAGTAACAGTAACAATGATTTTGAAGGACATTTTAGAATACAATTAAACCTCCATTAAGCGGCCAGTAATTTAAGTCCAGAGAAAATTGTGGAAAAAAAATTGGTCATCCTGAGGATAGTTTTTCTTCTGTTGTCACCTCTATTAAGTGCCCATCAAGTCCTTAATACACTTAGTTTGGCTTTTTAAACAAATGCGATGGAGAAAAATACAGTCCTAGAAAGGTCATGACCTGTCCACTTGTGGAAAAGTGATGACAATCCTGTTGTGTGTTTGTTTTAAAATAAAACAACATTTCTGCTTAAGATTATGCTCATTCATGAACAACTTGTATTGAGCAGCCAACCTCCATTAAACAGCCATTTGCTAGTATTCCAAGGATGGCCAATTAATGGGGGTTCAAGTGTATCTCGTTTCATTTTATCTAGGGGGAACTGTGGCTGAAAACTTTATAGAGTTGTTGGTCAAGATGTCTAGAAAGTGAAAAGAGAAAATTGGTAACTCAAATGGAACATGTTTGAAGGAAATAAAAGTAAATTGTGGAAATTGGCATGACCTTGCATACTGTTGACCCATTCGCTCCTGAAGATTTTGCCGAAAAATGCGTTTTGAAGCTAGTCGAGTGGCTTTCTGGTCACTGTCGTGCTATAAAGAGCTAAAACTTACCACAAACCTGTTTACCGGTTGTACACTTCACGGCCTTCTGATCCAGATGCAAAATATCAGCTTGCGAAGTTCGGGCATGCGCAGAAAGCAAAATTTCGAGATTTCGAGTTTTTCGGTTTAAAAGTGACACAGCAGTCTTGACTGTTACTTTTGCCTTTCTCTCCTCCCCTCTTTTTTTGCTTTTCTTGCTCATATTTGTTTCTCTTGCTGGGCATTTAGTAGGCTTCATTTTGATGGGAAGAGTTTTTAGGAAAGCTTTTAGGATCTTAGGATTAGGTGATATATTCGCCGAAAGCACATTAGCCTTTTAGAGGTCAATAGCAAATGAATATGGATGCCTCATTCTTTTAAAAACTTCTTATTTAAAACGCCCCCACTCAAACCCTTCAAATGAAAATCCCACGTGTCTAATAGATCATTTACCGTACAAGGATGCAGCTCAGTTTTGATGCAAATATTTCAGTGTGTAACAAAAACATTTTGTAGAATTCCTTAGGAATCATCTGTACTTGTCATGCGGTGATGGTTTGGTCAACAGAAGGCATTTCTTATTGTTAACCCTTAAGCCCAGATATCCACTTACAAATTTTCCAAACTGATCTCCATACACTTCCTTAAAAAAGTAGTTGAGAGAATTGATAAAAGATCAAAGCATTTTCTCTGAGGTGATCATTTTATTAAATCTCAACCTTTTCTTTTGATAATGTAATATTGTGAGGAGAAAATTCATGTTGGTCACTCTTGGGACATAAAGGGTTAAATTATAAAAAAGGCAAAACCCTTAATGGGGGAACTTTTTATTTTTCTGGGATCAGCCCATGGTAAAGAAAACCTAATAAGATGTTGCCTGTGACTTAATTATGCCCCAGTTCAAACACCGCTTTTCACATATACCAAATAATAGTAATTTGAACTGTCAATACATTTTCCTTTACCCTGCGAGCAGTGGTTTCTCCAGGCCGGACGCTATGGGAGAGAAACCACTGCGAGCAACCGTTTGATTTTCCATCGAGCATGCGCGTGCACGTGACGCTTACGTCAAACGACGTCACTTCCTCTTGATTCAAAAGCGATTCAAAGCGAACGATTCAAAAACTTCTGGACTTGCAAAATAATGTCGAAATTGCATTCCTTTTTCAATGACTCAACGTTTTCAGCTTCTAGTTTGCAAGATGAAAGACCAAAACGTCCACTCTCTCTTATCTGGTCCGCGACTAATGACTTCAGAGGAGAAATAACAATGATAACTGGTCGGTCTTTGTTTATTTCCTTAGCCAAAAAAACAGCCATTTGATAGATCAAGGATTTACCATGCCCCGTAGGGAGTACGGCGAATGTGTCTTTAACTTTCGAAAAAAGAAAAAGGGCCTGTCGCTGTTCCTTTGTCAACTTACTTATGCCCAAAGAATTCAAGCCCTGCAGGACGGAAGACAACGCTTTTTCCATTCCTCTTTGGATACAGCGGGCTCGTTTTAAGGACGGCAATTATAAACGTAAGCAAATGCGTGAGAGCCTAAACTTGTTTCAAAACAGGTTTTACCTGTTCAAAATTAATTTATTCGTCCACAGCGCTGGACGGCGTCTCGATCAAAGAATCAAACGGTTGCTTGCAGTGGTTTCTCTCCTGTAGCGTCCGGCCTGGAGAAACCACTGCTCGCAGGGTAATTTTCCTTTGGCTCAATTTGCCTTTATCTAGATGGACCATTTCTGGTGGGACAGTTAGGAAAGTGACCCATATAAGAAAATATGAGAGTCCTAGCTGCCTACTATTAATATTTGACTGGTATTTTAATTTTTTTGAAGTCCTCAAATTGATGAGTAACTTTTAAAATGTCTGTTTTAAAATGTATCATTAATGATCATTCACACACAAATACAGTTGTCAGCTGAGGCATTTCATTGTGAAAAATACCAAATATCCCAAAATGAGGGGGGTGGGGTGGGAGGAAACAGGACTCATTTCTCGAACAGTGGCTGGTAATCAAGCCTTTTCATGCAAATTTATAAAATAAATTGTATCCACCTATGGAAAATAATTAAACAAATGACACTACAATGTTTATGTCAAAACCAGAACTTTATTGTATCATAAAAAAGCAAATAGTCCAAGTCTTGCGCTACATTCAGGTAGATTAAAGAGAGGTCACAGTAAAGAAAGAACAATAATATTGCCTAATCTACCATACCCTGGTATTTGATCTAAAAATTATGTCATACATTGGAAGAAATATTGCCCACACAGTTATAAATGCAAAGTGTCTTAAAAGCTATTTTAAACACATGAGTTTCTATAGCAGTACCCATGTTTCAATAACTTATTTCTCACTATTTTGCAATGAATAAGGTTTTTTCAGGTCAATATCTTTCTTGTTGAGCTCAGCAGTTAAGTAATTCAGTGACTGGATGACTCTCAGCATTACTCAAACACACCAAGAATATCGCTGTCACGGTAGATGTGGTATTCCTGTTGAAGGAAGTAACATTCTTATTTTCATTTACCCTTTGCCATACACGTGACTGTTGGACTAAACCAAGTCCAAATGCCAGACAAATTTCTAACATGTTAAATTGTGAGATTCCTACTGAAATGCAAGGTGATCAAAGAATATTATATTATTTATAATATTATATTATTTTTTGATAACCAGTATAATTCTTCATTTCTTTGCTAAATATGTGTGAAGATTGCTGAGAAAAAAAAATGCAAATGCAAGACAAAAGTCTGAAATGTTGTATTGTAACAAAATACCCAATCATGTTCAAAATAACCTCCAAGTAATAATGATGATTTTGTCACAATGACTCCATTTTCCCGCCATGCCCTTAAATCATACCCTCCAACACCCCACCAAAATAAAACAAATATAAACCTTTTCCTCCATGGTTACTTTAGTTCCACCATACTCTGGCAGTAAAACCTTGTCACCCACGTTCACACTTATGGGAACAATGTTACCTGACTGGAAGAACAGAGAAAAGTCAAATAAGTTAAACAAAAGCACAAATAAAGTGATGGCAACTAATTTTCTATTAGACCTATCAAAACATTTCTAGAATGAATACCCTTTCTATTACAAAATGCAAGGCTGTGCTCTAAGAAATGTTGAAGAGAGCCCAGAGCTCTGAAATTGTGAAATCCAGGGCGCCAAGCATGATTTGTATGAAAATAGTAAGCCATGTCACCAAATGTTAAATGGGAGTGTTTAACTATTATCTCAAGGCTTTCCCCCCATGAAACTCTGCCTTTAGTGCTGTTTGAAGCTCGTGGAGCTGCATTTATCAAGAATTCAAAGATATATTTGTGGAAAATAAGCAGGGTTTTGATGGTAAAACCTGAACTTTAACTCATTTCATTGCATTTGAGGAACATAATTTGTTGCTAAGTCTCTTGTTGAGGGCATTGTACAGTTTGGAGTTCCCGGCATTTGCATGATGAGAATCCGTCACAATAGGGTGAATAAACATGTCTGCTTTCATGAATAAAACATGATAGTGCACAACTTGATGTCATGCATAATCAATGATGTCACTAGTTCTCCAGTTGGTCTTAGGAGACCATGTCTTGTGATTATAATCCTGGTAAATGTTGCAATCTATTTACAAATTGGATCTGAAATTAATCCCTTGTTTAGGATCATTAAAGAGTTCACTGCAATGGTATCTTTTAATGTGCAGTATTATCACCATTCACTATCCACTTGCTGAGGTTCTTCCTGCACTCACTTTATCTCTAGCACCAGGACCCACAGAAATCACTGTCCCCTCCAATACTGTCCCCAGACCCTTCTCAGGAAGAAGTACTCCTCCCTTGGTTTTCTAAAAAAGGAAAAAAAAAAACAGAGAAGTTCATAAACAAGTTATTTATTCACATTCAGACAGATTGAGATGTCAATTTAGTATCAGTTGAGTATCAGTCCTGAATCTGACCACTGTGTGGCCAAATGTCGGCCTCTGCAGTCTATCAGTCAATAGCTGCTCAATGTTTGCTTGTAACTTTATTATGTCGACTGACAGTCTACTGAGGTGTTGGCTGCAAGACTGGTGGATAACCTCTGTGAGGAAATTGACTGAAATTTGGTGACTTATCGAACTGATATCTACTGGTATGCATGTCAACTGAAATGCCCTCTAGGTAACAGCCAATATGTTGACCAGTAGTGCCCAATGTACATCAGCCCAGTGGCAGATAAGGGGGTGGGGCGATCATCCAGACCAACAGATAAGGTGGGCACATCTCAAAAAAAATTTTTTGCAACCCTTCGGGCCTCAGTTTGGTCTTAAAATACCCCTGTATCTGCCTTTACATCAGCCAATAGGTACCTTGCAACAAAGCTGCACAGGCCGGTGTGCCAATTGTTGACCAATACACCACCAATACCTTCCTGATACTTAACTGACGATTCAGTGATACATACTCAACTTATAACTACTGATGCTAATCAACACAACTAACTGTTGGTTGATCTGTCAACAAACAGATTGACATGCTTTAACCAGCCTGGGATGGCCCAAAAAACATGACAGATGCCTAAGTCAACATTTCACTTGAAATTGGTGTTTTGGAGTAAATTGTAGCTGCCATAACATTATTTTTTATTTTCTTCAGCTGAGTACCAGAGAATGATAGTCAGATTTCAATAACAACAACCGCCACACGAACAGAGGGTGGTCTGCCTGTGGGTTGGCTTATAATATGTCTAGTTATAATAAATTATTAGTATAATAAATTAAACTGCTTGCATCATAATTTATAATGCATATGGTTGTGCAAAAGAATGAACAATACATACAACTTCTGGTAGGAATTTTTCTACCAAAATCCTGTCAAAGAGTGGCTTGAATCTTCGAATTGCAGCCTAGAAGAGAGGAATGCAGCATTGATCATCAGATAAGTTTAGATCCAAGAAAAGGCTTATGTAATATGCCAAATTATTTCAAGATTTGAGAACACGAAGTTTGAGATCTGCCAAAAAGGTTACACGAAGTATCTTCAACATTTTATTAAACTGAAGCTTTTGACTGAGAGGGAACAGAGAAAGAAAGAGAAAAGACATGGTTTACTGATGGTTCTTGTACACGACTTTTTACTGACTGTAGCATGCAGGAAAAGCCACCTAGTTTTAAAGAGACATGTTGAAGTACAATTTTGATAAAAGTGTACATCAAAGTGTGTTAGGCTTTAAAAAGGACTTATAGCAATCAAGAACACTAGTTTACCACCTTAAAAACTCCAATACTCACCATTTTTGCAGGGAAACCACAAGGCTTCTTTGCCGGTGGAAATAGCAATTCACACGTGTAGTCCGACGACGTTCTGCGCAATCGTAAAGGCGTCAGAAGGCGTGTCCAAAGACTTAACTAGGAAAGGGAGAGTCAAATATACATCAGATGGATTTATTATTTGCACTCTATTTCTGATATTTACAATGCAAGTCTACAATCGATACGACTATAAGACATAATGGCGTAGATAAAGGAACCTTTATGGCTGAAAAAAGAAAATTTAGATATAGTTTCTGATACAAAAAAGATATAGTCTTAACACTACCCTACAGAGTCATAAATTGCTTTCTATACTGAGCATGCCAAGCACGAATTCGTCCTTTTCGGCACGTGGGCCAACCGAGCTGCAATCCGCCTCGTTGTTCTCTAAATTCTGCACAGTTTTGTGCATTATTTTTACTCTTTAACTCTCGATTACATACTGAATTATCAAGGTAAAGTTTATTTTCTTTTTGTATAGCTTATATTAAAATAGTTCGTTACAGAATTTTTTCTATTTTATAAGACTCCTCCATTTGTCTCCGGAAACTTGATCTCTCACATATCATTTAGAATTAACCTGCAAATTGCACATGGTTTATGAGATATATCTTTCGTCATAGCTTTTCATTCATTGCCTTTTAGACGGAGATCTCGTTAAGTTCTGGCTCAATCGAGTCCCTGCAAAGAATTCCCTTCATATAGATATAAAAGAGCCATAAATTGTCACGAACAAGTTATAAGTTACCTCTCAGGCTAGGTCAGATGTTTTACAAAATTGAAGTCGCAAAATACTATATTTTATTTAAAAAATGCATTTATTTCACGTAGAAAGAAAAGAAAACATAAGGTATTAAATAACCCCAATGAGTTAGATGCGTTTTTACAAACTTATGCAAGTTAAGGGGTCGATTGCATAATATGCACGTTTTATGTGTGCATGTTTAAATATATAGTGTATAGTGGTGGTGGTGGCAGAGGCGAGTGTCTATGTTTCTTAAACTCTGGTTGTAGTAAATTTTATTATAAGTATTTTCAGTTGTACTGAATTTAAACCAGTTTTTTACTTCAGTGAAATCACACATACAAAACCACTCTAAGACCAGTTTACCTTAATATCATTACTCCAAACCGTGATGTCAACTGACCTGCTATGCAAATGCTACGTTCCTAAGTTAACACCAGAGCGAAGCTATTAAAAAGAAAGCATATTGTAACACACAAAAGCCTACTGTTATTGCAAGTCCCCATTACTCAGTTACATTGTTAGGGTTAACTTTTTTCATTTTTTTTTTCTGGCCCCTGTTGTTCAAAAGTTGAATAGCACTGTCGACCAGATAAATAATGGATAAGCGTTAGGGAAACCAATAGCATCATCCAATGGATAGCGTTTTCTACCTTTTAAGCTACTAGGCCCTTATAGTCACATTCCTGTTTGCAGAATGTATCGTCTACCTAGTTTGATCCGTCCAGCCCAGCAGCGGTTTTCTCTCAGAATCTTCTCCCCTCGACTGGCTGTGGGATTCAGCACTTCACACCAGCATCAAGCTGCTAAGGAACTCAAGTTTGGAGGTGATGCTAGGTCAAGTATGCTCAAAGGTGTTGATGTTTTAACCGATGCTGTTGCCGTGACGCTAGGCCCAAAGGTTTGACAGTCTTTCTGTTTTTATTATTATTATGAATGCAAACAACTAAAATATTATAGGTTGATGCCCAAGACATCACATTACTGTGACCTGTCAGAATGTTGAACTGATGGGCATTGGGATTCAGAAATGCAATTTTTTTCAAATTTGAATCTTACTATTGTTGACACATATATACCTAAATACATACACTGTTTACTGGTAGCCATTATGACGCCTGAAGGAGGATACATACATACATACGTACATACATACTTTATTGCAACTCCCTAAAGAGGGTTTTTCAGTTACAAGGTTACTAATCAACTAATCAACTAAAATAGCTAAATATGTTACCAAACACATAAGATAATAAATATACGTTAAAAAAAGTGAGATACAATAGATCATTCACTATTTACAAATTCATAGATTGATCAGAAAAAAGTAGGTTAACAATTTGTTTCCTAAAAACTCTGACAGAATCTGAAGATTTAACATTGTCTCTTAGGTTATTCCAGAGCTTAGCGCCGCGGTAGGTGAAGGACCGCTGACCAGTGGTTAGGCGGCACCTTGGAATGTTCAGTTGATCACATTGTCTAGTATTTCTAGTGTGAGTTTGTGAACGCAGAGTAAATTTCTCGATTAGGTAGTCAGGCACAAGTTTATTAATACATTTGTACAGCATCACTGCATCGTTCAAGTAAATTCTGTCATTAACAGGCAGCCAATTTAGTGATTTGATAGCTTGTGAGATGTGATCAAACTTTTTGAGGCCAAGAACAATGCGGGCGGCAAAATTCTGCACTAACTGCAGTTTGTAATAATAAAATTTATTATTATTGAACTCGGTTATCGCAAAATATAGGGATTTGTCAGTGTCTCGTAGATCAATAATATTTACTGAAAAATCTCGATATTTTGATCAACCTCATCCAATAATTGCTAATGGTGGACAGGGATGTTGCGAGTTCCAAGCACATTTCTCAAATACTATTAATTGTTTTATCATTTGATCACCGCGTTTGTTTGTTAAGGAATATATTATCTTCGGGAAGCGAAGCAATCTGCTATTTTGACATGAGCGATCACAAGAAGGAGAAAAGCGTGATTTCATTTCCACATGAGCAGAATAGTATTTGCATCCAAAAACAGTTGAATGACATTGTGCATGAGCACACCTTTATTTCTAGGCAGTTATTTGTAGGTCACGTGGTGGGCTCTCGGCCAATGAAAAGGAAAAACATTGCATCGAATGATAATCAATATTATTGATCTGTAAAAGTTAGGCCATAGTGTGTGTCTATTGGTTACATGTGTACTAAAAGCACCTAATAGTTTTGCTGAATCTATGTCCAAAGCATTCTAATACATGGCTAAACAGTGATTTTTGCTTTTGGTCATTCTAAGGAGACATTTTCCCTTATGTGAGTTCTTTCTCAACTGGTCGGTGAGTAGGTACAGCGTATTAAACCTGCTATGAATGAATTTTGCCCCCCTTTGTTGTGGATTCACAAGTAAGTATTTAATATTATTATAGACCTTTATCTGCTATCATTTTTCCTCAAGTTAAAAGCTAACAAGCCATTCTTTCCTTTTTCAGGGCAAAAATGTTATAATTGAGCAAAGTTTTGGAGGACCGAAGATCACTAAAGATGGTGTGACAGTAGCCAAAGCTATTGAACTTAAAGACAAGTACCAGAATATTGGTGCCCGCCTTGTACAAGATGTCGCCAATAACACAAATGAGGAGGCTGGTGACGGTACCACTACTGCTACTATTCTGGCCCGATCCATTGCAAAAGAAGGATTTGAAATGGTGTCCAAAGGGGCAAACCCTCAGGAGATCAGACGAGGTTGGTGTGCAGACTGAATCCCGTATTTTCTTTTCAGCCTTTTATAGTGCATTTGCTTTCCCTCAATAATTATTAATACTTATCTGCTGGATAGTGATTTATCCAGTGGATAGTGCTTAATCCAGCTTTTGACACAACCAGTGCCTGGTGGTTGTCCTTAGACTGTCCTCAATGCAAGTTTTATCCCTGCTACAGGAATGTGGTTCAATTGCAAACCGTTGAAGTAAAAGGTCAGCTTTAATAGTGTTAAGTAAAAATGGCCCATATTGAATGGAGGCCATTGTCTCATTATTAAGAAATAATATTACCATTGTGACACAGCAAGCCCTAGGATTTCAATTCCCATGGATAACCTAGTCCTAGGAGCAATTAAACCACACAAAAATGGCACTGGGTCATTTAGTGGGTATAATCACGGCAAAGAACTGCCATCTATTGCTGAAAGGTAGTTAGATCTAAGGCTGGTAAAGAGAGCAGAAGGGCCCAAATTGCATGTTTGTTACTGTTAACCGCACAGACTGCGGACATTTCTGCATGTAAACCCAACAAAAAGTTTTTCCTCCATCTAGGATCATCCTAGCCTGCGCGCAGACGACATTAAACTCTGGTTAACTCCATCTGCGAAACAGCGCCAAAATCCTTGTTCTGGACTTTCAGCTGTGTACCCAGATTTGAGTACGCGCTACGATTGGCCAGTTAAAAAAGGCCTTTGTGTTGTTTGTCGTGATTGCCAATCAGGTTGAAGGGAAATTCGAAACACACCTCCGGTAATTCGTTGAGTCCGTTGGGAGTCCAGAACAAGGATCTCTGCGCTGCTTTGCAGACGGTTCTAATAAGAGTTTAGTTATCGTCTGCATGCAGGCTAGGATCATCCTGGTGCTAGGACTTTGCTCCCTCCATGTTAACAGCCCCTTAGGGAAGGGTTCTTACTGGAAGTAAATGCATGTAGTATTATGTAGGCTCGCATGCAGCTGTGTTGCTTTTGCAAAGTCTTCTTGTGCTAATTAACACTTTGCGATGGAATTCTTAACTGTTTTACCAGGTGTTATGTTGTCTGTTGACGCTATTGTTGAAAACCTGAAGAAAATGTCCAAGCCCGTCACTACTCCTGAAGAAATTGCCCAGGTATATTGTAGTTGTACTTTCAATTATTGATCGTCACCATCTATCCTGGACTGTATTTTCCTTCATCATATTCTTAAAATGAAGCCGAACTAAGTGTATCAAGTGCTCAGGGTTGTCAGAAAGTTTTGAAGTAGACGGCTGTCAGAGTTGTCAAAGTAAGTGGCCGGTCCAGGGATATTTTATTTTAAAAACATCATCCGCAAAGAAATGCCAAGCAGAGTAGCCGGCCGATACTAACCAAGTAGGCGGCACTTTTTGCCGGCAGCCGGCGACTTTTGACAACCGTGAGTGCTTAATGGCCGCTTAATAGAGGTGACAACAATGGGAGAACTCTTGTTGGGATGGCCAAAAGGTGATGGCAGCTGCTTGATAGAGGTTGCCGCTTATTAGAGGTTTAATTTCCCATTCTTTTCTACAATTTTTTCGGGACTTTGATTACTGGCCACTTAGTAGAGGGTGGCCGCTTAATGGAGGTTCAACTGTATTTGACCAATCATGTCATGCGCAATAACTAGTGAGAGTTGAATACCTTGAACTGACATTATACAACTCGCCTTGTATCTGAAGATGATTTCGGCTTAGGTTGTCAAAGCATCAGTCATTGTCAACAACACTCATCTGGACGACCATATAATTTCACTTACATGAAATGTCAGAGTCCTGAAATCAAACCTTTCACTATGGTACATTTTTTAAGCAGTGTTTATTTTAGAGATATAAATTTTATTTATAAGACATAAGACAGGTCGTCAACTTACTTCTAGGTGGCAACAATTTCTGCAAATGGAGACAAAGGCGTTGGTGACCTCATCTCATCAGCCATGAAGAAAGTTGGAAAAAATGGAGTTATTACCGTAAAGGTGAACAATTCAATTTCAATATTATATTATTCTAAAGATTTTAATGTGGCTTGTGTGTCATATAGTTGACTCAAGATTTAAATGACATGAGGTTTGATAACAGGTTGATAACAGGTTGATTTTAGGATATTCAATGGTATGATAATATTGTATTTTTTAATATATAGTTTTTAAATCTCTTTTTTTTTTTTTTTCTCTTTCTTTTAACATGTATGTCAAACACTTCTATCATGAGCCCCTGGCTCGGAAGACTTGGGCAACCACTCCCTGTGTTTTTGACGTAAAATAAATTACCTTACCTTACCTTACCTTATGTATTTAATTTTCACATTGTAGGATGGCAAGACTCTTCATGATGAGTTAGAGCTGATTGAGGGAATGAAGTTCGACCGTGGATACATTTCCCCTTATTTCATCAACACAACCAAAGGTATTTTGGTAACATAAAGTGAGGTCATGGCTAAAAATTATAAAAACTAAATGAGCCAGCTATAAATTTATTTGGTCAGTTAAAAGTTTTTATTGCAGTGCAATGTTACATTGACTTACCACATTTCCGGTGTACTGTGTATAGTTGTCTACGACTTAGCTTTTCCTCACACAATGTCAATATATACGGTAATTGATTTGAAATTCGATCATCTTTGCCTCTTTGAAAGAGTCTGATTGTTAATGTTGCTTGCACTGAATAATGGGTAGCTTAATCCTATTACAATTTTTTTTTCAGGACAAAAAGTTGAATTCCAGGATTGTTTGGTTCTACTTTGTCAAAAGAAGATTTCATCAATTCAGCAGATTGTCCCTGCACTGGAACTTGCCAATGCACACAGGAAGCCGCTTGTTATCGTAGCTGAAGATGTTGATGGTGAAGCCCTTACAACTCTTGTACTCAACAGGTAACTATCATTATTTTGATAACTACTGTATGTAACCCCCGAGTGAACATGGGTGTAGGAGCCGATGCGGCAATTTCAAGTAAAGAGTAAATAAAATATGATATTTGAAATACTTTTATTATACCAGTAGCTTTCATTGAGCTGTTTTACCTAGACAACAAATTACACATGTTATAGGTGGTTGATATTTTTAGCTTGATTATAACTATAACAAAATTCTCAATCCTGATTGGCTATCAGCTGTCCTGATTTCAGATTAATTTTAATAGGACAGCATAATAGGACAGCAATTCGCATCTAGTAATCTGATAAATATATATCCTTGGTACAGTCATAATCCAACTGTTGAAAGTAATTGCATATGTGATTGGTTTTATAATTTAAGTGTTAGAGAGATTTCAAGAATGGACATACTCAATATACATTTCTTTTATTTTTTTATTTAATTAGGGATACTTATTATGCTTGTAGATAATCTGTGTCCCCCATTAGCTGTATGGCTAAATACTATGACGTGTGAATAAAGTATTCAAGTAATTGCACAGTATGTGTCAGTGCGTGTGCACTTGAATGTTTTTTTGTCACTTCTAACAAAAAGCTTTTGGAATATCTTGTGCTTTACTTTTAAAAAGCTGCAAATATCACTAATTTTGTTTAAGTAATTATGATTAATTTGTCACAGATAACTTTGTGTCATCTAATTCAGTCTGAAATCATATTTGTGATTAATAAAAACAGACTCTCTATGTGATCATCTAATTTTGTTGACCACTTTTATGATTACAGACTGAATTGCACTCCAACCATTCCTGTTATCTTATGATAAGTAAAATGTCTTTTCTTCAATTTTTCAGACTGAAGGTTGGTCTCCAGGTGGCGGCAGTTAAGGCCCCAGGGTTTGGCGACAATCGTAAAAACACTCTTCAAGACATGGCCATTTCCATGGGTGGTATGGTGTTTGGAGATGATGCTCTGGAAACAAAACTTGAAGATATCCAAATACAGGATCTTGGGGAAGTGGGAGAGGTGTCAATCACTAAGGATGACACTTTGTTCTTAAAAGGCAAAGGAGAAAAAGAGGAGGTCGAAAAGAGGTGCACACAACTGAGGGAAGACTTGGAGATAACAACATCAGAATATGAAAAGGAGAAAATAAATGAAAGATTGGCCAAACTTTCTGACGGTGTTGCCATTTTGAAGGTAAGTGAAGTGATAGCAAGGTTTTTACCAAACAGCATGCTTCGGGAATGGCAGATAAAGTAAAACTTTTAAGGAGGCTAATAGCCTGCAGTGCAGGCGTATTTTGGGTGGGCAAAACCTTGTGTTGTAGCCGCCATCTTTGATTTTATGACAGTGGAAGATTGGGAGTAGAAATAGGAGCCGTAGGGTAAAAGGGTAGGTGCGAGGGCGACACCTCCCCACTCCATTTGACTTGCCCCATTTCCTCCTCTCTTCAGGAAGTTTCAACATGGTGCTTTCGCGAGCAAAAACATTTGTGTGCCCGAAGAAAATGCCTGCACTGCGGGCTAGGAGCCTAACAAATTTTCTTCTTTGTGCAATAACTTGACAACTTTACATAACCGGTAAAATAATAATGTTAACAATAGTATAATTGATAAGGTTGACCCAAAGTGGTTTATGGCTATGCAAATCTTCCAGCCAAAATGGATTCTTATCAGCCATTGGTTATTTTAAATATGGCTACTGTATATTTAAATGACATACGTAATTCCGATTTTGGGGTCACACTGTTTTCAGCTTGAAGAGAAGTTTAAGGGGTTGCACCCACAATATTAGTGGGTTTTTAACAATGGTTGTGTTTTATAGATTGGTGGTTCCAGTGAGGTGGAAGTCAATGAAAAGAAAGACCGCGTTACTGATGCTCTTAATGCCACAAGGGCTGCCGTGGAGGAGGGCATTGTTCCGGGGGGAGGTGTTGCACTGTTGAGGTGCATCCAGAGCCTTGACAGCGTTACAACAGCTAATGAAGATCAGAAAAAGGGAGTGGACCTCGTCAGACGAGCTCTTCGCAAGCCTTGTCAGACCATTGCTGAAAATGCTGGCGTAGAGTCAGCTCTTGTGGTCGAGAAGGTACATTTAATTTAGTAGTATTAATGTTTGAACATTTTATAACAAGTTGATTATGCACTTTTTTTCTGTTGATCACAAAGGTAAAGAATCATATTTTAATCACACACACATGCACTCGATCTAGAATTAAAGAAAACATGTTCGTTCGTTGGCACTCGGGCTTACAATGTAAAATAAACAAAAAGAAATCTAAAACAGCACTGAAATTGTATGGACACTCACTTCTATGCCTGCATCCGTATTTAGAGAAAACAGTTCACATTTTACACTTCTGGTTTTCTAGTTAGCAACTTCTGTTTATCAATTGTAATACTGTAAACGTGTTAGCAACTGGTCAGCTTGAATCAGTATAAAAACTGAACTCCGCGTTTGCTACGTGACTTTAAATAATACGGCTTCGGCACGTGAATAAAAGAAAATGTCACTTTTCGAACTTATTTAAACAGAGTATGCGCAGTATAAACTAAAACAAAGCACACGTGCACCTTTGATTTTAAGGGGGCTGTTTCATAGTTGTCTAGTTCATGTTTTTTTAAATAATGCCATTACATGTTCTTATCCACTATGGAGCTTGAGAAAATACATGTAAATGACAATATCAGAGGTTCGAGTAAAACAAATCTGTTTCCCAAGCACTATATCAAACGTAACAAACGACAAAAATGAACTTTGTAAAACTGTTAGCCTAGCAAGTTTTTAAAAACCATAATTGCAATCTGTGTCAGTCTTTAAGTTTGCCATTCATTTCAGGCGCCCTTTTGTATTCTTTGTGGTATTTATACCTTCGTTTCATGTTTTAAGCAAGCATTTTGAAGTTCCACTCTGTCTGGTTGGCAGTTTTCACTGTTTGAATTTATAAATTTGGTGACACAGCTCCTTCAAATAGTTGGACGGACTGTTTAGCAGAACAAACTCCACTCCAACGCTGATGGTGACTTCCGCACAGGTTGTTGAAACAACGTCTTTCTGGGAGAGTTAGCATGTACCGTAAAACCCCTATTAAGCCCCCCGGGAGGCTTATTTATTTCAAGCCCACTTGAGGGGGTGCTTAATAGAGACGGGGGGCTTATTTGAGAGGGATAATAGGGGATTTACGGTGTGTCAGTTTTTGAGGTTTATTTGAGTGACCGAGTAGGAAGGATCGGCGCAGTTGGTTAGTGCGCAGCCTTCTGTTCGGGAGGTCCCTTGTTCGATTTTCAGCTGTGACCTCAAATCCTTCTTTTGACTCCTTTCCTGTCCGTGTAGCTTTAAGTAGCTTTAAATACCCGTAAAACTAAGCACTAATGAACAGGGGGGCGGGGGTAAAATGAACGCATCGTCGGCCTCAGGTTTGTTAGTCAGATCACTATTTCGAGCTACCGACGTAAAATATGGACTCTTTACCTTTTTCTTACTTTGACTATGGCCACTTTGGTATCAATAACATCTCTTTTTGCCGATTCTAGGTTTTCTCTATGGATGGTAACCAAGGCTACGATGCACTTAATAACACTTATGTAGACATGATCCAAGAGGGAATCATTGACCCCACGAAGGTAGTGAGAACAGCCATCACAGATGCTGCTGGTGTCGCCTCGCTCTTAACCACGGCTGAGACGGTCATTGTTGAGATGCCAAAGGATGAGAAGGCTGACATGGCTGGAATGGGTGGAATGGGTGGAATGGGAGGAATGGGTGGAATGGGAGGAATGGGATTTTAAATGAATGGCTGCGATTCTGTTTAAGAATGAAACTACGATTCAATTTTGTGCTTCTTCCGTGCGTAGACACAATTATCAACTGTGCTATTTGTGAGATCATGTGTGATATTTGAATTTGAAATCTGTATGCTGTATTACTTTGGTGCCATCTTGAGGAGAAATCATTATCTGCAAAATCCTGCATGTGACGAGCCACCGCAGTGCAATTATAAGTTTAAGATCGTCCCTCCGCTAAAACTCAAGGGTATTTTAAAGAAAAGATTAAGGACAGAATAGGTTAAACAGAGCCACATTATCCGAGTACAGTAATAGGCAGCTTCTCATCACACGTCATCCCAAATCTACCTTTGAGATTGTGTTGAGGGTTTAAGTGTTTCTGTGGAAGGTGTAGTCTTGTAGTGATAGCTAATGTAGACCACTCTTGCGTTATTTGCATTTATTCTACTTAAAACACTTAAGTTACGCTCATTGACTGGACCAGTTGTACATTAAGTGGAAGCCACTCCGCTGCCGCTAGTTGCAGGATTCTTAATAAAATCGTTTTCGACACTTGCTTGTTAACCTTTCCTGTGGTTTCAATCGAACCCGCTATTTTGAAGGACGACCTCCGCTGTAGACAAGGAGGGATAGTCTGCAGTTGTAGAAATGGAGCGCGAGTGAAAATTGCCACCCTTAAGAAAATTAGACTTAGGAAGGGTGGAGAGAAGTCGTCTCTCCTCTCAGAAATCATTCATTTTGATACGAACTTAATTAAGCAGTGAAACTGCATACACAAGATATGGCGTGAATATTCCTCGTTCTAGGAGCCAACCACGCGAAACTATTTTTACCTCAACTGAATACACTTATATCAAATCCTGCTCGCGAATGACTTTTTTCAAGCGTGCTTGCTCTGCTCCTAGTCTAATCTTTTAACCCATTTGCCCTAACAAAAATTGCCGAAAATCGCTTTTTAAAGTTATTCTAGCCGTTTCTTGGTCAAAGACTGACAAAATGGAAGCAAAACTGTCCAAAACGTTGGGTTACAAGCAGCTTTCGAAGTTCGGGCAAACTCAAGTTTTTCACTGCCCCCTCGACTTTTCACTTCGTTCTCTTCGTCCGCTAAAAGTAATGCTCCTCGCTTCTTAAGCTTACTAGGCTTCATTTCGGTGAATGGGACAACTTTGCGCTAAAATCTAAACGATGGTAAAATTACTTCGAATGAAGCGGACAGAAGTAGACGAAGCGCGCTTGAGTGGGAAGTAAAATAAAAGTTTCATTGAAAATTCCCTTGCCAATTTTACGCATATTTTGGGCGTTTTTTCTTTCCTGTCTGACTGAATAGTGGTCATTTTGGTATGGCTTCAAAGATTCCCCCCGCCCCACCCCTGCACGAGTTAGGTGTGTCGACGTTCTCACTGAATTTTTTAGGGACCTTAAGCAACGACGAGGGTGACGGCTACGAAAACGTCACTTAAAAAGTAAATTCGCGCTGCCTTAAACTTTATCGCGCTTATTCCATCTCGTTTAATTCGTCAAATTTTGGCAAATTTCTTTGGAGAAAATTAGGCACTTTCACGTTGTAGTCGTGTAACGACGGTTAAGAAATGTACAAAAAAGCGTGATGCAAGTGCAAAGTTGTTCAGGTTTGCCAATCTAAACATATCTGTTTTTTGCCGTTCTCGTTGCCGTCGTCGTAGTCGTTGCTTATGTTAAACCTTTCAAACCTTTCACAGTTAAACCCATGTTAAACCTTTTTACAAACCTGTCACAGTTTTATGTTAAAACTGATGACGACTTCACTGGACTGAGGAGGCAGCTTGAGCGACAGTACTCTGGCTCCAGAGATCCGTTTTCGAAATGCCTAAGAAGAAAAAAAAAAATAACCTCTGGAACCCAGAGTAGGGCGACTGCGTGTTGGACTAGCAATCCCGTTGTCCCGCAACCTCGTCCCCAGAGCTTTTCCCGCAAAAAAATGGGTGACGAGGTTGGTGGTCCCGGGCTCGTTGTTGCCTAATTTCTCTTTTGCTTCGAGAGGTTTTCGCCTGGTACTGTGTGGTTTTCTCTTCTCCTCTTCTCAACCAGCATCTCCAAATTCCAATTCGATTAGGAGTTTTAGACGAAAAATCACTATGTGGATTAGTGCTGCCGCGAACTCTAATTTTTTAAAATTATATTTTAGTATTATTTTTAAATATTAAGAAACTCTTCTTTACAAAACTGTAAAATTGAGTATATTTACAATGAAACAAGCCTTTTACAGTATGAAATTTGAAATAAAATAAATTTTACTAATCCAGGGCCGTAGCCAGGTTTTTTCCGGGGGGTGCGATTCAACGAGTTGACAGACCAATAATGCTGGGGGCGAGGAAATTAGGTCGTCTGAGACTGCATTACGAGCTTCTTCAAAAAATATTTCATGGTTTTGAACTTCAAAAGTGATTTTTATTTTTGGCAAAGAGACTACTTTACTTTACAAAGTTTGAGGAAGACAATGTCAATGTCACCAATTAAAAGGAAAAAAAAGTCGAAAGAAAGTTGTAAATCCGTATACCGTAATTTGCTCGGTTTGCTGCTGACCCGGGGGGGGGGGGGGGTACTACTTTGAATTTTTGTTGGGGTGTGCCGCCCGGTTCTCCAAATCCTGACCCTATTTGAGACCAAAAAATGTAATTTTCCAGACCCGTTTTCAGACCAGACCTCTAACATCCAAATACGTTTTCAGACCTGGCCTTAAGGAAGAAATTATGTCAACATTACTTAGATTAGAGCGAAAACAAAAAAATTTTTCAAATCCATTTCGAACTCGCATATTTCTCTTTTTTTCTTTCTCAATTGGAGTCAAACTAATACGTTCATACACTCCTGCAGTTCGCTCAAAAACCGTACCCGATTCCAGGCCAAAATGGGCAAAGTCAGTATCAGTCCAGTTTTCACACCAAAACTGCGCAAAAACCCTACCCAAGGGGGAGGGAGGGGAGGCAAATACCTATATAGTTTTTATAAGAGACATTCTCGACCCCAGTGCTTACGAGTTTGGGAATGATCTCTCTCCTCTACATGCGCAGAGGAGCTCTGGGTCGAGATTGATATAAAGGAATACCCCCCGGGCTGCTGATCATTATAAGACAAAAAAGCAAGGCTGATTTTACAGTAGGGAATATATTATCTTGACCAATATTTCGGAAGGCACGGCCTTCCTTCTTCAGGGTCTTACAAAATGCTGATCATTATGACTGATTTAGTTCCATTCAGATCATTCAAGTTTCACCTGAAGTTTAAGCCTCCTTAGGAGCATGCTTCAAAGCAAACAAGTCAACGACTTCTTCCGGATCAATGTCTGTTCAAAAAGTGGATGTGCATTAAGAACCAGTGCCAGAACCTCTCTTGTGCCTCAAATATTACTTTTTGAGCTTAAACTATCCTCAAAGACAAAGTTCTGCACAAAAGGGAACAATTTGTTCCTTCATCTCCTTCAAGCACAAGAGGATTCAAGATTCCCCCTTTGTAATTGGCTGCCCAACAGCCAATTGGAAGACGAGAAGTTTGGATCCTTGACACGTGCGGTCTGAAATGCGCAAGGTCAAAATTAAGCCAGTCAGAACAGTTGTACCAGAGTAACAAAAGAGTCAATCAATCTTTCGACTCTCGTCGCAAAAACAAAACGAAATTAACTTAGCTAGCAACTGTCACGATAGCTGCAAAAGGAAGAATAATAACATCGCTGTGCTCCGGCCTTAAGACTCGCGACTCGCATTATTCCAATTTACGTGAAAACGTATGAAAGGACTTGGAGTTGAATGATGCAACACGCTTTTCCGAGTGACGGTGCAACTTTTTTTATACTACAAGAGTAGGGTAGCTTTAATAGGAGCTTCAATATATCCTGCAACGCTGCAAATTCTCCAAAACTTACCCGTTAAGGACGAAATGAATGAACAAGGGACGTCAGCAAGGGCTTGAAGGCATACCAAATTCCCTTCTTTATAGCGGAGCTGAGCGCGCGCGAGCGAAGCCCCAAACATAGGAAAATTTGGCAATCCATCCATCCAAGAAATTTTGGGAATCACGTGACCGTACGCCCCGTCCGACCGGCCGTCCGAACCACAGGCATACCTGATGTAAAATAACAGGTATGACACCACAACAGGTATGACACCACAGGTATGACAAGGTGCTTTTGGCGGGAAATCGCATGGCCACCCGGACTTTTAGGGTAACCGACTTTTAGAGAGAAAAAAAAACAACAACAAAGTCGAGTCAAAATCGAGTCTTTTTCGACGTTATTTTTTATATCTACACTCACGTGGATAGCAGAGAAAGAGCTAGAGCGAGTGATTAAAAACGAAGAAGACGAATTTCGTTGGAAGAAACACATGAAAATTTCATAGCGGCGGTGAGAAAAATGAGAAATGCTAGAGGCCAGCAAAGTGAAAAATGAGCGGCAGTGAAAAAAATAAAAGCGAAGAGGAACACAAGCAACAACATTTTTGGTGAGCACATACGACAATTCCTCCATAAAAAATAATGTGTAACTAGGAATTTTCACGTTTTAGTGGGGGAAAACGGCATTGTAGTCGTGCAAAACAACGGCAAAGAAATGTACAACAAAGTGTGCTGCACGTGCAAATTTGTTTTTGCTAATTAGATCTATTGATTTTGTTGCCGTCGCCGTTTAGCATTACACAATTTTATTTCTTTGTTTATAAGTATCTAATTAACAATAGCTTTGCTTTTTAGTTCTGGCTAAATCTTTTATTACTTTACGAAGGCCACAACACGTTTTATGGGAAGCGTGCTTGAGCTAGGCTTGTCAGCTCTTTTACAGTAGAACAATACTATTAATTCATTTTGTAAAAACTCCTCATTTCGATGCGACACGCTGTTAATATTTCTCTTTCTTCTCATTCCCTTGTTGTTTGTCATTAAAATCAGGAGCCCATAACCCGGAGCGTCTAACTTCCATACTGCGCCTATGCAACGGCGTTTTCACAAGTAGGTTTATTTTTAGATAAGCTTTTCCTGCGAATTGCTTTCAAAAAGCCAATCACTAGCAATTGCGTCATCAATGATAAACTTTTAATACGTAACTAGGACAACTCCTTCACATTGAAAAAAACATAGCGGACACACGTGAGGAATCTTCAGGGGAGTCTTCTGACAGTACTTCAAACGACAATTTCAGTATTTACACGGATACTAGCAGTTCAGAAGAAGATTTGCAAAACCTAGCCAGGACGTCTACTTCGTCGACGACAACGCATAATTCACGCAACGGGAATTAAATCAAAATCACCTTCGAAATAGCCGACAGTGAAAAGGTCCAAGCGAGCTACTAACAGTCTAAGCGACGATCAAATGCAGGAATTGACCTCGTGAACAGTTATTTTCCGTGGGAAAAGCTTATCTAAAAATAAACTCACTTGTAAAAACGCCGTTGCAGGAATTTATGGCAGTTGAACGCTCCGGCTTATGGGCTCCTGTTAAAATACAGTAGAAGGGAAGGTTAATTGGCCTATTTACTCAAAAAATCATTAAAGCCAGACTTTTTTCAGGCAACTTTTGCAGTTGCGAAAAGAGGGTCTATAACGGCAGGGGGCGTAGCGTGAGATTTTGAAGGGGTACGCTCGCGAGGAAGAAAAATTGTAGCGCTGAGGGTGGCCCAACCTAGCGGAGTCTGGGGGCATTAGGAGCTCCTGGAGGCATGCACTCCCAAAAATTCTTAAATTTAGGCTGTCGAAAAGGCCATTTCCACACGCAGAAAAATGCGTTAGTTGGTTGTTTATTTTACTCATCTCTTGTGTTGTCGGTAACTGGCTAGTGGCGCCATCAGAATTATGGAATAATAAGAGGATAATGGGAACATTAGCACAAAGACACCAGTCTAGTGTGAAAAATGTATCAGTCGATTCATAGATAAAAAAAAATGTTTTTCTGAAAAGAAGAAAAAAATGTTTTTTCTATATTTCAGCCACCGTATTTATTCGATTAACGCCGCGGCGTTTATTCAATTTTTATCGTTTCTGATGGGCGTTTATTCGAGAGCGGCGTTTATTTTGAAATCACTTTTTTAAAGTCACTCACAACAGTTATTGTAAATTGTTTGCAAATATTATGTAATTGAAAGGTTTAAATGTCTCTCTTATTTTGCTGAGATAGAACAAGAGATCTCTCTTGGATAGAATCGTGGCAATGACAATGACAATAAACTTTATTTGACTTCGAATTTACGATAGCAAATACATGCTAATATCTTCAAAGAAAAATATGTACAATATAATAGTATATATATAATAGTAAGTATTACAATAAGTTAGCATAATATAATAACAATAATGGTAATTCAACAAAATTAAATAAGCTATACAATTTCAATTTATAGAAGTAAAAATACTAATGATGATGATATTAATAACTAGATAGAGTCAAACGAGGAATAAAACACAAACAGCGGTGATAAACATATCAAACTTACCCATTTTAATAACTTGACGTTTCTTATGCTACGCAACATACATTTTCAAAAGTGGAATAAAGACCGTTACAATTTTATGAAAACTATATATGAAATGTAAATAAGGGGTCTGGAAACGAGATTAAGAAACATCTGTTTCTTAACAGTAAAACAATAAAAGCTTAAGCTAATTAGTAAAGTATCAGCTTCTCGCTGCTGACGTTTATCCAAGAACTTAAAAGTTCTTGGATAAGCAAAGTTTCTTTTATTTTACAATGATAATCTGTTTTACCGGAAGCTAGAATATCAAAATGATCCCACTTGATGTTGTGACCTGTGGCTCTTATATGGTCAGCAATGGCTGATGTGGGGTCATTCTTAGTGAGAGCCCTGAAATGTTCCGTTTTCCTATCATGAAGCCGTCGTTTCGTTTTGCCAATGTAAAAGTCACTGCAGTCCCAGCAACCAGCTTTATAAATGACCTTAGATTTCTGTGATGTCTGGATGCCGTGTAAATTGCCAAGTTGTACCGAGTTTTTTCTTATTATCCTCGAGTAAACGCCGCATTCTCCTGAGGAGGTACGGCGTTTATTCGAGGACTGCGTTTATTGGTAAGTTTTGCTTCCATCTTCGGTGTTTAATCGAGGGCGGCGTTTAATTGAATAAATACGGTATGCATGTACGCACGCTACGCTCATCTGATTGGCTGCCATGATCTTCTTTACATTTAATCCTCATCCGCTTCATTCATGTTTCCTGTTTTTGTTCCTTTTTATTTTCATGGAAATAAAGGATGCTGACAAATCGAGGGGAATTCCTAGGGACAAAATTCAGTACACTGAGGCTAAAATTAAAAATTAAAAATAACAATATCAAGTCAGATTAAAATTCTAAAAAAGAAAATCTTCAAACTTAATTTATTGCCACATGTCTGTATATATTTATATATAAAAAAGAACGATGAGGTAAATATTACTTAAAAATGTAAACAGGTCTTGCTTTTTTGGGTGCGTACGCGCTCAATTGTTGGTTTTCACATGACGTCACTAAAATTCAAACTAAAAAACTACCCATCCTACCGAGATTTTACTTTCACGATGCATTAGAGCAGCTGAAAACTAATTGTCAAACAAATTTTCGCTTCAAAAGGGTTCTTGGTTTTGTGATAGAGTACGCTTGAATTTCTAAGCTTTTGCGTGACGCGGCATTTACATGACGGCCAAGAGAGCTGCATGTAGTTTCAAAAAATAACTTATTTCAAGAAATTTTGCCATCTAAACAGTTCATGTTCTGAAAAAGTATTATTTTAATGTTTATGAGTTTCTCGAAGAATAAATTCACGCTTTTGTAGCAAAACTCGGTAACAGATGTTTCTGTTGGTTTCCGTCCGCCATGTTGGTGCTCATCCAGGTGAGCACCAGCATGGCGTCTCCATACAAATCTCTATAAATTTGGGTAAAACATTTCTTCGGATATCTCGTATACGAAATATTCCTCTGACCTGAATCTTGGCGAGGGTCTTTGCATATGTACCTTCTTTCATTTCCCGGATTCTGGACTTTATCTATTGAATGGTTTTTTATTTTGATCTATTTTGAATGGCGTGACACTGAAAACCATCGTCCCGCGAGCCTCTCGCAGCGTGGGACTGGAAGTGAGGAAATACGTCATAATCAGGGGTGGTGACGACATGGCACTAACTCGCTGTACTATTTCTACGGCCATTTTTGTTCACCGGCAACCGTTCCTAAATTTGGAGCTCTCGTAGATCCTGAGTTTATGAATAGCATTTGAAGTATACTGTGGAAGAATATGAAACCTCTAGAGTGTAGAGGTTGAATTCTAAGGTAAGAATTGCATGATAATGAGATTTTCCGAGGCGCGAAAGCAACCTAATTTTGGTATGCATGTTGCAACATTTCAGGAGTTCTAGTACAATTTCCCGACCATTAGACGTAATGATCACTTGACACTGAATCTTATAGGCAATGGAACATTTTGTAACCAATAATCTCTTGTGTATAGCCTGGAAGTAATTTCCCCTCATGCAGCGTGATGAAAATGTTGTCGTCTTCTTGCAAGCGTTATAAAGTCGCACGCGTCTCAGCGATTGAAATTGACATTTCCCAGTATTTGCAACTTCGCTTTAAGTCACGGGATTTTTCTTACTGTGATCTACTTTCTTTCCCCATAGTGATCATCGTTACAATAATTATCTAAGCAGCAATTTTACTTCCAAGAAGTCACATGTCTGAACTGGATTATGTGGAAAGTGCTGTTTCCCAAGTTAAGGAAATAGTGTGCCAATTGAATGTTCCGTAATGATACACGTCTACTTTTTATCGAACCCCAGATCAAGTGCGAAAAACTTAACCATGGCTGTAATTTTACCCGTATCTATCTGTGGTTATCGTTATTTGAAGTGCCGATAAACAGTATTGCCGAAGGAGAGCGAAACTGTGTCATCATAAGCGGAAGTACAAACCTAATGTACCTATAAATCTCGGACAACTGCTCCAAAAGTTCCCTTTCATATAAGTGGGAAAAGCGCTTGATGTTTGCTACGGTGAGCTGTCTAGGAAGAAAACTTCCTTACCTAATCCCCCCTCTTATAAATGCTTCCTCCGTACATAAATCTGAGGTACCAAAATAAGCTACAATAGTTTGAGCATTAGTGCTCTATTGGCTACAGATAGCTGTTTAGCTTGTATGGTTTACATTAGGTTACAGTTTCAATTATTTTGTATTGTAAGCTTGTTCATGACGATTCCCTCAAAGGTGTTAAGGCTTCCTTAACAAATTCCCTTTGCATTTTATACTTGTTATAAACAATAAATTGATTGTCTGCCATTAACTCGGGACAATTAACTGTATGTGATTAGTCCCATCTTACCATTTATATCAATATGCATATTCCCTACTCTGTTCCGCATATTTGAGCTCCATTTTGGCATAATCAGGACTGGGACTTTGACTAGTGTCATGTCCTCGCTAGCTTTCACTTATGTCTTGACTATGAACTGTGTATACTATTCTCATACAGCAAGGCTAAGTGGCTCAGTTCCCCACCATTACATTCAGTTTTACAAATTCATCTTTAGCTTAGGGGTATTTACTTGAGACTGGGACGAACTCAGACTGGTACGAATTTGTAATTTTTGCAACCCGCTTACATGAGACCGGGACGAAATGCTTGGTTGATTCTACGAGACTGGTACAAACTCAAAAAACAGGAGATTCGTGGAGCTATAAAACTTTCACAAGTTGATTATTTTGACATATTATTTGCTAACTGTCCCAACTGGCATACAATTTATGCCAATGTAGACAGTGAGAAGACAACCGAAGAGTTTACTGCTCTCAGAAAATTATAAGCTTTATCGAAGGGGGTATTTATATCAGGCCAGGATGAACTCATACTGGTATGAACTTGTGTCAGTCCCCATACATTGCTTTTCCTATGTTTTCATGGGACCAGCCTAAAACTGAACTCAGACCGGTTTGACTTCATCTTGGTCGCTAATCCAACACAAGTTACTTTCGTACCGGTCTGAGACCTTGCTGTTCTCACGTAAAATGGAAACCAATCTCAGACCGGGGCCATAAATAGCATGTTTTCTTCCTATGACTCCACCATTTTTGCTTTTTCTTAGCAAAAATATGAACACTGCTGCAGATAACATCAGTAAACAAGACCTAGAAGTAGCTTCAATTGAATATATGCTTGGATTAATGTGAAGGAGTGCTCCATTTTGAGATGCTGTGCAGCATGTATTACTGAACAGGCCACCGGATGAGTGTTAAATAAAGCTTATAATTTTCTGGGAACAGTATATAAACTCTATGTGTACTCACTGTATACTAGTGAAAAATATGTTAAATAATTGACTTGTGAAAGGTATAAAGCTCCAAGAATCTCCTGTTTTTGAGTTTGTACTGGTCTCATGTAATTGACCAAGCATTTTGTCCCGGTCTTATGTAAACCACTACAAAAATTACAAATTTGTACCATGTAGGTTTGTCTCGGTCTGATGTAATTACCCCCAATGCTCATCTGGTGGCCTGTTAATTGCTGCTGCAGCGAGTGAGCCTAAAGTGAACGAACGAGGCAGCTTTCTAATTGGCAAAAAACTATGTTATAGGGGCATTCAATCACTTTTTCTTGCCATACACAAGGAATAATTGGAAGATATGTTGCCTTCAGTAAAGTGAGCAATGTGTTAATTTGGTCCTTGAAATTGACTTATTTAAGTGTTCCTTTCTCATCCCATGATTTTTTTCCTGGATTTAATATACAGTAAAGTCTTTAAAGTTGAAGCACAAATAATTTGATACCATGGGGCTTGCAGTGTTGCATTGTGACTATTTAAACCATGAAAAAAGCCATAGCTTCTTAAAACTTGTAAAAAAGATCTTGATTCTTAGCTTCATTTATGAAAGAAATTATATTACTGGTAAGATTAGGTTTAGATCGAACTTAATTCCACTCAATATTATTTAGAGAATTTGTGGCTTATCTTCATTAAGGAAACAACTTGCTGCCAAGATTTTTTTGTGACACTTTCAAAGCAAATCTAACATAAGCTGATGTTTTTGCACACTAGTGAAATTTCTAAGGAAAAAAGCATTGATGAACCAGGGGCATCTAATCAAGCCCTTGGACACTTGCCAAACTAGTTCCAGAAAATATGAATTCCTCACATTGTCAATACTTTCTATCTCAGCAAGATGACAGTCAGAGATCACTTAATTGTACTTAAATACGTCTTTTTCAGGTGTTACAAGAAATTATAGAAGGTGGAGTAAACCATTCCAAAAGTCAATAATGCCTCCACCTCCCCCTCCACCTCCTGGACCACCCCCTCCCCCTGCACCTAGATCTGGTCCACCACCAAAGTCATCTGGTAAACCTCAGGACAGGGGGGCATTGTTGAGTCAGATCCACAAAGGAGCAAGGCTTAAGAAAGTAGAAACAAATGACCGCAGTGCACCAAGTGTAGGAGGTGGTGAGTAATCTTCCCTCTTTGCAAGCTGTCCCATAATCAGGGCTGTCAATAAGGGCCGGTAGCCAGCCAAACTGTCGCCGGTTAGTTAGCCACCCCTAGCCAGCTACTTTCAAAAAGTATGCTAACAAAAAATATGCACCATTGAATAAAATTGAATGCATATTTAAACAGGTTTAGATCTGTGAAACATTTGAACTGTTTGATGTCCTGGAACGTCTGGGACATTTCGACGGCATTGTTCCCAGTCTTGCGTGTATTCTGACAAAAGAACATGGCATCTGCAGTGGAAAATACGTCTTGAAAACCCCTGGAAATGGCATTTCCGAGACTTGATTTCAAAATGTTCCTAGATGCCTTGGCCTTCAAGAACTTGTGCCTTTGGTGCGAGTTCCAAAGCTGCCTACTATTTATTATCAGGCTGCTACTTAATTAAAAACTTTTTGACAGCCCTGTTAATAAGCCAGTTTCAAGTTGTAACTTGGCTGTAGTGACCAAGGCTGAGGGGAATAAAACAAAAGAAGTTGCATTGTCTTGTTCCCTTTTTGTTCATTCTCCTCAGCCTCAAACCCAGTTATGAATTTGAATAATTCCAAACTGGCTTCTTATAATTATTGAATTCCCGTCATAAGACCACCCTAATCACCCTTTAACTTCAAAATTTAAATTTTCGTAATTTGTTGTCCCTGTGGATGTAGCAGTGAGAAGTTGTTTAAGTATCCATCTAATTCACACTGTGTAATCATATTAATCGTTGTTACCACTCTGTTTTTTAAAGTATGTTACCACCATGTTTCTAAAATTAATGGTATGTTAATGTAACTGCTAGACTGCCGTAGTCAACTCAGTAAAGATGTTTGTAGAAAGGTTTTTCAAAGCAGTGTATTAATATTATTGTAACTAGTTAATTGCAACACTTGTAATGTGTAGCAGTTTGATTTGATATTTGTCAGTGACAAGTAATGCTTTTTTTTGCAGTTAAACCAAGTCCAAGTGGTGGTGGCGGTGGTGGCAGTGGTAGTGGTGGCGGTGGCGGCGGTGGTATGGGTGCCTCACCCATGGGACTTGGTGGTCTGTTTGCTGGAGGTATGCCAAAACTAAAATCAGCAGGAGAAAGAGGCAGGCCTGGGACAGGAGGTAAATACAGTCGAACCTGTATTAAGCGGTCACCCTCTGGGAATGGCTAAGTGACCGCTTAATACACCTGGTGACCGCCTAATACAAGTTGCAAGAAATACAGTTCAAAGAATTAGATCTCCAGTGCTGATTAGAACAAACATTTGACCTCAAATAGAAACATTCATTTCCGGCGTTTTAAGGAAATCAATTGTTGTACCTCGTGTGTCATGTTATAAGAAACTGTATGAACACTGTGTGACCGTTAATACAGGTTAAGACAATAGAAAAAGTCTCATTGGGACTTCGTAAATGGTGACCGCTACTGCTTAATAGAGGGTGACTGCTTAATACGGTGCTGCTTAATACAGGTTTGACTGTAAATATAATAATAACAATTAAAGTAGCACAAAGTGAGTAAAGCAAGTATACTAAGCTGACATTGATCATTTGCAGGAGCTAAAGGACCAGCCATGAAACCTCCAGGATTTAAACCACCTTCACCTAATACATCTGGTACCTCACTGCCACCAGCTCCTCCAAGTGGTAATTCAAGACCACTTCCTCGACCTCCAGGCAGAGCAGCTGGGATGGCACCTCCTCCTCCTCCACTGGGAAACAAGCCTTCCTTACCTGACAATTCAGCTCTTCCTCCACCCCCTCCATTGGCAAATAAACCATCTTCTGAGAGCTCTAGGCCTCTTCCACCACCCCCATCAGGATCTGGATCTAGGCCATTACCTCCGCCTCCATCAGGTGGTCCTGTGAGAGGGCCACCTTCCATGAGACAAGGTCCCCCTCCTCCTCCACCAGGAAGAGGAAATGCACCACCTCCTCCCCCTCCATCGCATGTTTCTGCCCCAAGATCACCAGCACCCCCTCCACCCTCAAGGAATGCCTCAAGCATGCCTCCACCGCAACCCCGGGGAGGACCCCCACCACCTCCTCCATCAAGAGGAGGGCCACCACCTCCACCTCCTAGTAGAGTCCCTCCACCACCATCCTCCAGACCTCCATCACAAGCTCCACCACCACCTCCGCCGCCTATGAGCAAACAGAGAATTAGTGGACTACCCCCAAGCAGGGAATCAGCCCCTCTGCCTCCTCCTCCACCCATAGCAGGGCTAGGACCACCACCTCCACCCCCGGCAAGAGGTGGTACAGAGAAGAGAGGAGGGCTTCCACCTCCGCCTCCACCAACTGATAGATTGTCAAGTCCTATGATGAATGGACCAACAAGGAACTCGCTGCCGCCTCCGCCTTCAGGCCGTGGTTATGTTGAAGGTAAGTCATGACAACTCTTTCGAAGCTCTCTAACAGTTAATTGAAGGAGTGCCTCAAGTGATTGCTGATAACTGCTAGATTCTCCTCTTCAATTTGCCTTGTTTACACTTGAAAGACAAAGAGAGAATTTGCCATTTGATCAGAGGTCTATGACAACAGCAGCCCTTCATTTTAGAGGTGTCTTGAGATATTAAATTGCACCTGTGATTTTCCTTGGAGCAGTGTTCTTTGCTGTTATCCAGTATAAACTAAGTTCCTTTTTTTCCTTTTAGATGATTTTGAATCAAGATTTCAATTTAATACAGATCTGCCACCACCAGAACCTTTTGTAGACACAGCAAAAACATATCCTAGTAAAAATCCCAAGAAAACTGGTAAGTTTTCCTTTGTTTCATTATGTAATGTTTCATGCTGCTTAGTTTTTTTCTTTTTTTCAAGTTAAAAACACCAAAGCATACAAGTGGTTTTAGATTTTGTAAACACAGACTGCATATTTATTTAAAAATAATTGTTTGAAACAAACAAATTTTTCGGAAAGTGTTCAAAATTATTTTGATAACTTTCCGAAAATCGGTTTATTGTTTTGGTACATGTTCTTCCTTGAGTATCCATTTGATGGGGGAGTCTGAAGTTAATTGTTTTGTATGAACTTTAAGTCTGAAGAGGAAACCTCCAAACAAGTCTTTTAGTACAAAAATAATTTTTTGGAAGAGAAGGGGGATAGTATGTAGTTTTGTTAAAGGCAGGTTTTTTTTTCCGGGGGGGAGCAACTTGAATGTACCCCTTGTGCTTGATGTAATTTTAACTTAAGAGTCTGTGGAGGAAATCATAAGGTTTGACCATTCAATTGACCCCACCCCAGTAGTCATTTGCATTAATTTTCGTTTGCTCAGTTTTTCAAAAATGAATTGTAGGATTTACTTTTGACTTAACAATGTTCCTTTTCTCCCTCAGCCTCAGGTAGTACAAAAGCCTCTGGGAACCCCAGTGGAAACCGAGCAAGTGGACCCCCTCCCAGGGCTACTCCCCCACCTCCCCCACCATCAAGAGGGGCTCCACCTCCTCCACCCCCTCCTCCAAGGAGATAGGACTTTCATCGATGCTTATTAGTAATTTCTAGGAGAACAGAATTTTTTAAATTGGTGCTGATCTACAAGACCATATACTTGGTGGTATTTGTATACAAGAAGACTTTTTGTAGTCTAATAACTTCAAAGCCTCATAGTTTGCCGAGGTTGGAGATATTAGTGACAAAGGATCCAATATATATATATAGATAACTCATGGTGTGAGAATGGTAATAAATGTTATGTTTTCTTTAAATCAAAAACTTTATTATACAGAGTAGTAGTTCCTTGCCTTGCTAATTGCTGTGCAGACAAGGAAATATTGCACTGAAAAGTGCATAACACCTATTCCTCTCGGGACTAGTACAGTACTGTGATTGGTTTATGATATGCTAGTGTCACATGATTATATGAAAAATATTAAGAAGAAAATGCTATGCAATAATAATTAATGATAATTTTTTGCATTTATTGTATTGTGTAATTATCATTTTAGAAATGAAAGACACTGTCTTGTAAAGCCACATCACAAATAAATTTTAAATGTCTTTGCAGTAAGCACATTTTTTTCTGTATAATTATTATTTCAAGACTGGAGAATTCTGATTTTTGTAAATAAACATATGGTTTGGTATGGTTCCATATTGCTGTGAATAGAAAGCTGTCAGTTCAGGACAGGGTTGTTTAAAGCCAGTGTTTTGATATCCTGACCAATAGAAAAACAGTAAAAAGGCTAATTTCATCCTTGCTGTTGTTCACCACATGATCCAGATGACATGAAGACTGCTGAATGTCATCAATGTCTGGATGATATTTTACTTGATATCTCCTGGGAATGCAGTTTACGAATATTTGCTAGTTCCTCCATTCTCTTCTTATGTTCTTGTTCTTCCTGTTAAAAAAAAAAAATGACTGTTCTTTACAAAACTGAGGTAAAAACAAGAACTTACTCTTCATTGATTACAGGAAAATATCTCGCCTTGCATGTTCCTGACTGGCAGGGGTATTTTGCAGAATGTCGAATGGCTGCTTAACACTGAATGAGTCTGAAGTTTAGTGATTAGGGTTGGGAAACTGAGTGAATTAGGTTCCATTTAGGGTCATTAGACTGGGCAAAATCACCTGAAACTTGATTCACTCGGCTTCCTAATCCTAATCACTAAACTTCAGAGTCACTCAGCATTTTCTACAAAATGACCCTGCTGCCTGTAAACTGTTCCTGTCACCAAAGAAACTTTACATACAGGAAGTCATTTACTCGTATGAAAAACCATCTTGATAAAGTGGTTTTAGTGGCTCATCACTGAACCTTGTTTTTTGTCTTTACAGTTTCCATAGAAACTGTAACACCATGCAGTCACAGTGTATTCGTAATATCCGTAAGAAAAGCAATAATTCTGAAGGCCAGATACAAAATACAGTATGATTCAATTCCCAAACAAGGAGTCAGTGTATTACGCTCTATTGGTTGCTTGCCATTTTAACAATTTGTTATTTGAAGTCAAAAGAAATTTTGCAAAAAAAGAGTAATTGTGGTCATTGGCATGCTACATAACAGGAAGGTGAAGTGTGACCTGTTGTGTGAGAAAAATTCTTTTCTTAATACAAGCAGCATGCTTTGACACTTGTCATCAGTGTGCCATATGACATGAACGTGAAGCATAACTTAATGTTGCAGATAAGCATCACCATCTGCATAAAAAATTTTTCTTCCATGCAAGAAATCATGCTTTATTTTCTTCAACAAAACAGGTTATAAGAAGAAGAAGAATACTTTATTTAGGCACGTGTCGCTTAGGAGCTAAAAAGCTCGTTAAAATGCGAACGTGAAAACAAAATTAACATTAAATGAAATAACTGAATACAATATAAATCTAACAAATAAATATAAAAACTCTACATAAATATTATAAATTCAAAGATATTTTTAAATGATTTGTAAAATGCTATGGAATAGCCCCCCCGCCAAGGGAGAGCCCAACCCAGCCGACAACAATGCGTGAAGCTGAACACGTCATGTTAAACACGAATACAACGCACGCCTGAAGACGGCCAAGGTCGGACTCCCCCTAACTCCAGCAGGCAAGCCATTCCACAGCATTGTAGAAAGATACGACCATGACTTATGCTTGCATTCAAGATTAAAATGAGGTAAAATGAGGCGAGTGCCCGAGCCCCTTAAATTGTAATTAACATTTAAAACTTTGAAAAACTCGCTAAGGTATTGTGGTCCCTGTCCATTTAAACATTTAAAAAGTAAGACTAAGGACTGGAATTTCCTCCTATTATCTAAATTCTGCAGTTCTGCTTTATTTAATAGAAAATCATAAGAAACTGCCCTTGAATAGTTCAATATAGTTCTTAGAATATAGTAATTAGTGTCTTCTAACTTGTTTTTAAGTCCATTACTTATACCGAGTAGGAGTGGGCTACAATATTCTAGGTGAGGCAATATGTATGCCTTATAGAGGCGGATCATGACTTCTTGTGGAATAAACTTGCGTAGCTTTCGCAAGGCACCTGTCTTAGCACAAGCTTTTTTTAATTGTTCAAGTATATATGGCTTAAACATCATCTTTCTATCTAAAGTGACACCAAGAATCTTCAAGCTATCATTTAAGTCTATATTGGAATTATGCAGATTAATATATTGCAATTATGCAGATTAATACTATATTCATAATTGTATTCATTCTTATATGACATAGCAAGCTGATACAATTGCAAGTGCACTACAGACATATAACAAAAACTGTAAACACATGCCCTCTCTAAGAGAGCTATTTTGTCTTAGCTATGCATTTGTGTATAGTTACACCGTATCATCATCAGTAAAGAAACACCCACCTTCAATGTCCTTATTTTTGCTCTCACAAGAATGTTGTTACAGTGCTGGTGTAGTGAGCCTAAAAAAATTTAAGACAATTGCTGTCTGCCACTTGAATGGACAAAAACTAAATACTATAGAGTGTTTTCACTCACGTGGCCAGCATCTATGCAAATTTATTGGAACAAAAGAAAGTGTTTGCATAAGAAAAGAGTTCAACTCCCAGAGGATTGGTTTGGGACACCAACATGGCCGCCATTTCATTGTTTTGGGACACCAATATGGCCGCTGTGACGTCATGTGAAAACGCTCTATATACAAGATCTTCCTACAAGAAATTATACATCAACCTATCAGATGATTGGTCAGTGTATAGAAATGTGAAATGTTGGGAGATGGGGGGGGGGAAGGGATCTCTGTGACTGGGTGGGTGGGGGGACATGCGGAGGGGAGGCTGGATAGGAGCCTGGACATTAGAGGAAGCTATCTAGTAAATGAAAGTGGGTAGGATGGCTGAGTTGGGCAGGGCAAGTTGCCTATAGTTGCCAGTATCACAAGAATCCTCATTTTGAGGGAGGTGGGGTTTCTTAGAGGAAGAGGAAGAATTAGTGGTGGAGGATGTAATGGATGTGGGCAGCCGGCAAGATAGGTTACACCAGGTTTATTACAAGAAACCAGAGCAAGCAAACTACCACAAATTTTGCAATCTGATTGGCCTACACCCCCACAATCTAAATCTATCTTACGTAGTATAAAAAATAAAGGTTGTACCGCTAATACGAATTAATAAAATGCTATCTAAGAGTAAATATTATTGTAAGGTACAGGTTCCACTGGAGGCATGTGTCGCCAAGTGGTTAACACCTCGAACTCCGGATCTGGAGGTGCGGGCTTCAAGCCTCACCTGTTGCATTGTTTCCTTAGACAAGGAATTTTACTCCACTTTGTTTCTCTTCACCCAGGTGTATAAATGGGTACCCGTGACATACTGCTGGGGGGGAGGGGGGGGGGGTTGGGTAACCATACAATGGACTAGCATCCCATCCAAGGGGGAATAGCAATACTCCTAGGCATGCTTTATGCTAAGAAAACCGGGATAAGCTCTCGCCGTTTCGGCCTTTGGTTCGTGTGCATCTTTGCCTCACCTTTATAGAGGGATTCTCGAAGAATTTAAATGTCTATTATACCTTTCTTTGATTCCACTGCTGCAATATCCTTCTCTTCCTCTCCTTGGTCATCACTTTCTTCATCTGAGTCACTTTCACTGTCAGTTCACAAAAATTAAGCAACTTCGATCAGTGGGATAAAATTAATATTTAAATCTTGCGCATAAAAAGTGATCACATCTACAAATTAGACTTAAAAACTTGGCTAAACAAACTTATAAACCTGTTGCACTCTTAATTGTCCCCCAAATTATTGGAAACATTTTCCAGATCAAATTGGGATTTGAAATGTTGGTTTTAAGGAGAGGGGAAATCAGGAGTAGGCTATGAGGGCAGGGAAGAAAGGCAAGAACAAACTCAAACCACACATGGTGTCAATGCTGGGACTTAAACACGGACCACACTGGTAACTGGTGAGCGCTCTCACCACTGCACCTTCCTTACTCAAAAAGGTTAATGAAGGCAGCGCTTAGACTTGTAGTTCGGAGACCCCAAGTTCAAGTCCTGCCCTGGCTGCTTGCTCGATTTCTTCTTTGGGCCATGCTTTGTAAAATAGCCAACTGGTGTGCCTACTACCAGTTGGGATTTTTAACCTTGTTGTGTTATATTCCATTAAATTTTATTTTGTGCCATTGTTCCTGAAAAGCCCCACAAGGGGATCGGAGAGGATAAATACAGGCATGGCTCGGATTTCAAATCAGGACTGCCAAGATGAAATCCAGTTAGCAGTAATAGGGTAGAACTTGAAATCGATGCCTTGGGGTACCAAAAGTCTCGAGCTCAGCCATACTTGACTCCTACTTGTTGATACTTTAAGGTGGCTGAACACAGTTTTGGCAGTTTGTGAGTATATGTCCTTTGCCAAATCATGGCAAGAGAAAGGTTGCAGCTCACAAGCTGAAACTTGGCAAGTGAAAAATATACTGATAAAAGATTTTGACTAGCAGGTAAAATGTGATATTTTCGTAGTTTCCATGGCAACATGAACGATTGAATACAACCTTAAAATTTCACTTTTGCTCAGTTTACATAAAATTTGCTCATTAGATTTTCCTATAAACTTGCACACAGCGTACTATAATTAATCATTACCATTTGAAACTTATTTGACCAAATTTTAACAGACGGGTTTTTAGATAATCAACAATATGATTGTGCCGTAATTATTAAATGCGTCACAAAATTTGTCTCTTCAACATCCATTTTAAAGTTCTTATTATTGAAAGTACGATAAAAGTAAAAATTCTGCCAAACATCACAAAATTTTAATGAGTAGATTTTGAGAAATCGTCTTCTGTGTACCACTGCTTTTTCGCCGCCATGTTTGTTTGTCTAATTTAAAACAAGCGCCGTCACGCAAGTTACCGCTGACCACCCGCAAAACTGTGTTCAGCCACCTTAAACACAAGCCAACATAAATCCAAGGCATAGCAAATACATATACTGTTTACAGGTAGCCATTACGACACCAAGCGAGCTGAAGGAGGATCATGAGGTAATATTATCCCTTTATTAACATCTCTCCTAGCTTACAGATAACCCACCCAGCTCAGGAAAGTACAACTCTAAATGAAAATCTTACAAGTCCCAGCAATTGGTAACTAAAGGTTATAATTAACATCTGAAAAAACGTACACAGCAGCACAACCAGCCTGAAGTCGTTCCTTCCTTGTTATGTCTTGACCATCCAGTTGCTTTACCAGTGGCAGGGCAACAAACAATTTTTTCCTAAAAAGAAAAGTTAATGCATTGTTTACTCAGTAACAAAAATAAAATAATGATATTACAATAATTTAATATAAAAGCAAATAAATACAATCTTTTCCTAAGACCCCTACAGGATTGATTCAAATTTAGAATAGAAATAAGGCTGCTGAGGGGGTTAGTGAATTTTTTCCAAATTGTGGCACACTGTGATCTGCACTAGTTTGGTAAAGTTGATAATGAGATCAACTAGCATACTAGCATATAACATATAACTAATATTACACACATTCTTTACAGGTAACCATCATACACTGTAACACCTGAAGAAGGATCATGAGCTTATCCCTTTAATATATAAATTTAGCTAGGGCTAAAAGCGATAACCACTGTTTATATACTTAATATGTACAAGCAATAAACTCAAAGGTAATAAACACTAAGGCAATAAAAATAAACCTCCTTTGAAGGGTGGGGGGTTGGGTGATATTTAAAGGAAAAGTACTAACAAAACCACCTAAAATGAAAACTCTCCCATCAAGCCAAAATTAAGTCTTATGTTTACCACATAGATACTCTTTGCTAGCCAATTTACAAGTTACATTTATTTCTAGACACAAAATGAAGCTTTAGCATCAACTATGGCAACAGCAGCGAAAACATCACTTTTAAAATGAATTTGTGTTTTGTCAAACTTTCTCGCGTTTATGCCCATTCGTTGAAAATGTCAAACGTAGGTGAATTTTCCAGGAGTTGATTTCTTGGGGACCGCACTCAAGTTTAGAAAGAGAAAAACAATTTGTTGTCGCTTCTTTGCGTCCTTCATAAAACGTGCTATTAGGCATTTTCACATTGAAGTCATGCAGTGATGACAAAGAAATGCGCAAGAAAGCCTGATGCATGTGCAAAGTTGTTGTTTATTTAACAAACCTATTGCTTTTTGACGAGCTCGTTGGTGTTGCCATTGCCGTTGCTAAACCTCCCTAATCAAATGGGAAAGACCTAAAAGAAAAATCTGGCTGATTCTTGTATTCACCGTAAGGTGAAAACAAGAGCCATAATGGGTCTTGGTGTGAATTTTTTAAAAAATGGGACCAAGCTAAAAGCAGATCCCCAGACCTACATTTTAAAAGTTTTTTGTCATCAGTCAAATAAAATATGGAATATCAATATATTTTTAACATTGGAAAAACTCCATTGGCTGCCTCTAAGTGTAGGTGAACTGGCTAAGGTATCACCAAGGCAAATGCAAGCTACATGTTTTGGATTCCCCACCCCCACCCCTGCAGAGTTTACTTAGTACCTCCATGCCAGTCCGTACGTACAGGTGGTCGCACGCTGATGTCATAACCTAATTTTCACTCATGGATAGGTTTCCCATTTTCTCTTAGCTATTGGGCTTCGCTGTACTCGCTACACGTACGGAGGTTCCTCTGTTAAGATCTCTGCTTACAGACAACCCACCCAGCCCAGGAAAGGTTGGCCACACCACCGGGGACTACACCCTCTACTCTTTTCGAACAGGGGTGACAGGTTCTTTTACATCCCCCAAGAATCAGTAAGTGAAAGTGCTGTGAGACAGGACCTAGGCTGATTTGTCCTTATCGAAGAAGACTCAAAAGTCTAACCATTTGCAGATGTCATGACAAAAGCAGCACTTTCTTTGCATTTATTTAAAGACCTCGAATGTTGGTTCATCCAGGGTCTGAACCCATGAGCTCCCAATCTGCAGACCAGTACTCTTCCAACTGAGCTAACCAGGCAGAAATCATTATGCATATTAATGTATGCATGAAGACTAGCTCATAAGTATAAAATAAAACAGCTACTTCAAATGGGCCTGTATAATAAAAGGAGACAATATTTTTGTTTCATAAAGGATGTTTACAAGCTTGAACAGAACTGTTACTTATACTCATGTATTATACTTTATTTTTGAAGAAATTATGGAAAAAAAACTCGACATTTTTATTAGCGAGGCAAAACATACTTGTAATCCATGAGCTGAGTGCAGGGATTTCCCTTTAAATTCAAAATAATTAAACTTGCTGGGAACTCTTCTGTGAAATGAATAGAAATAGAAGTTGAGAAAGTAATATGCCAACATTTCAATAGCTCTAAGTTTTTCCACAATTCAGTGGATAAATCAGTTTACCTAAAACATTATACACTGTAAGGGGTGGCGAATGGTACCTCGAAAAACGTGGGTCTCGGAAAATTTTGGCAGGATCTCGAAATCTCGGTAACGTTTTTGATAAGTCTCGAAGTCTCGTTTTTGCATGGTTTGTATTTACTTGTTTTGAGTCTCGAAACTTTTTACCAAAGAGTCTCGGGCTCGGATTTCTAACTAGGATCTCGGCGTCTCGGCGAGTCTCGGATTTTACCATTCGCCACCCCTACTGTAGTTAAAGAGTTTATATAAACCTCCATCGAAATCCTCCACCAAGTTGTCAGAAAGATCCAAAAACTGCACTTTTGTGAGGATCTTGAGGTTTTCCACTTTTGTTATTTTGTTATCAGCTAACATGAGGAATCTGTTGACCATGCAATAGTAATATTAAACCAGTATTATAAACATGATCACTGATACTATTAACCAAAATGCCCCATCAAAGTATGGACTTTATGGTTCCTATACACAAAACATACTTAAGCTTGGGAAGAACTTCAAGATTCTCAATTCTTGTTATTTGATTCTATGGAAAAGAACACATAATGAAGGCAAATCAAGATTAAATTTTTTAAAGGCTTATTTAAAAATTAAGTGACACTTTGGTAATAATGAACAGGGAATTAGAAACATCACATCTTCTCTGTATTTGGTTACTTTGTTGCGGGGACTCAGAAGATGCAGGGATTTATGGGCTGACTTTGCTCGGGGCAGGGGTACTTGATACAATAAAATAAAAAGAAACAAAGGGAAAAGGGAAAAGTGTGAGTATTCTAAACAATTTTTCTGTGAGAACACAGAAAAGACAGATATAATCTTATTTTTCTTATTTATGTTATAGTTCTTCAATTTTGAAGTGATGTCATCAAATTTAGCATATGAATCTTCTGCTTTTAGAGTGTCAAATAGTGCAACTTTAAGTTTTTTTTGAGCAGGCCTTTTCAGATAACATTTTAAAGTCATTAGGTACTCATTCCAGGTCTTGATGCCAACACGCCAGAAAGCTTTCTTTTGTACATCAAGTCTGGAATTCTTAACACTAAATTGTTGACAAGTTGAGGAGAAAGTAGTGTAGGAATGGATACTTGAAGTTCTCAAGAAATGTTTCTTGGTGTTAATCGGTTTCTTTTTAAAATGTTTGCTAAGTCAATTGCTATTTTAATGCCTATTTTATTTGTATGTTTTCACATACAAGGACTCAATTTTGTTTTATATTTCAGGCGGTATATATTTTAAGTTTGCTGGGTATCAGTTTCAGTTCAGTACAATCTGTTAGGTGTTCTTGTGTTATCCTTAGAATTTATTTTAAAATATCAAAAGAGATGTTAAAATAGGGATTTTTCCGATCCTGATTGCATATTGGTCGGGATTAAGAATTTCAAGCAAAATTGGGATAATCCCAATGAGATCAGGATGGTTGGACAGTCTAGGTGTAAAAAATGATGTTGTCCTATACAGGGGCAGTGGATCACAATTACAGGTCACTGTTTTATTGATAGTTAACTAGACCAAACAGTTTTCTTTTGATCATAACCATTATTTTGATAGGGGTTAGGGCTGTAAGGAGACACTTCTGGTTCTGTTTATTTATCTGTAGCATGTGACCTGTATAATTTCTGACCTGCGGAAAGTGACCTTTAAATTATAACTGCCATTCATTTAAGTCCAAAACAGGGCCAGGGTTTTAAACCTATAGTAGTATACATCCAACTCATGTCCCAACAAAGGGTCAAGAACTGCCCCCACCACACACACCTCACAAACCACCCACCCCTCCCATCAAGCACAAAAAGGTAAAGATAAGCACTCCATACTTTCTGTAAATACAAATGAGTGACAGGCCCAAGACAGTCCAGGTTGTCAATCTCACTTATCTTCTCCCGGTCCAGTCTGACATGACTCAACCCCAATAACTGAGTAGCCCTGTTACAGAAAAAAAAGCAAAAGTTATATAACATAGAAATAAAAATTATGGTCGTCATGCATGATTGTGTTTTAAGACAGTATTGATAGTCAAGGGAAATGTTTATGCTCACATATCATCTGATGATCTGCCCATAGTCTTGATCATATTTCGCCTCGCAATCAACGAAACAGAAATTTTCTGACATTTTTCTGCAACCATAAGTTAAAAACAATATTTGCCATATTCAGATCAAGGCAACTACAAGGAAATTTCTAACTCAAAGTTGTGAAAAGGGTAGCCAGAATACGTACCATCTTTTTTGGTAACACTGTCCATTTTGTATGCTTTGATCTTTCCGCATGAACTGTTTATGTCTTAGAAAATGAGACATTCAGTCGTGACTGGTCTCAAGATGTTTTGGCCGCCATCTTGTCAAATGATGCTTGGTAACCACGATGTAGCGTACTCGTCGCATCGTGGAGGTCTCGTGAAGTCTGGGGGGTAGGGGTGGGGAGGGGTGGTCAGGCTTGGTCCGAATGATTCTGAATCTTGAACCATAAACGATCCCGTCTAAATCAAAATAATCTTGTTCCCAGGAGCAGGGTACCCTGTTCGTCTTAAAAGTCCGTCGATCGCGCGTGATAAATATAAAAACCGCGGGGGATTTATTGACCGCTAGCGCAAGGGGTTAGGCTAATAAAACAACGATCGAAAAGAAAAATAAGAAAACGTCATTTATTTTTTGCCCGGTATTCTCCCTAATCTCGAGTCATTCGCGAGCCCCATGTTCCCTCATCCTAGGAAACGGTATGTGTAGTCGCATTCTTCACGTGCTTTAAGTTTCCACACACAAAACTTTATTTCTATCTCTTCTACAATCAATAGGAACAAGGCGAACCGAAGCGAAGTGAAGCGCAAAGAAGCGGTACTGAAAAACAGCACAAATTCAAGTTCAAGATAAGCCCCCCGAATGTACCCTCCCCCCCCCCCCCGTTTATCGGCCCTCCTAAAACCTCTTATGAAGTTGTAAAAGCCCAGGGCTTATAATTGAAAGTTTACGGTAGCTTGGGTTGGGTTCACAATAGACTTCTATATGCTGATCCTTGAACCAGATTTCGCGGAAGCCTCCCATAAGTGACACAGAAGAATATGACATAAACCGTAAAAACGTTTTCCGCTCTTCTTACCCTTTTAGAAACCTCCACATCTCTGAATTAAGCAATCGTGTGCCCTTGCCGGGTTTCTCGTTTTGCCGCCAGTACCGGCGTAAACCCCATGCTTATCATCTATCTCTTATGTTAGAGAAAACGACAATAGTCCTTAATCGAACATCATTGAACTTTATTTCAATTGCCTCTTTACATTTAATAACAAATCATGAAATAATACTTGTTGGCATCAGGTGTAAATCAGTTCAATGGATTCCTTTAAGCTGAGGTCTTTGTGCCCTGAAAGAATGAGAAAAATGCTGGTTTCAAGTTGTTGTTTTTTTAAGAAGGGAGAGAAGCGACGACCGGAAATACGTCTGCGATTCGCAGGCTACATTGGGGAGGGAGATGGCACATTTCAGTGAGAAGAAAAGTGTGAGGATTAAATCTCAGGAATTTTCCAGAAAATTCAAGAGAAGCGGTGTCTGTTTGAGAGACTTTCAACGATTTGTGAAGAGTATTGTACCAATGAATATCCGACGTATAAGAAGTCATTTAAGACAAGAAATAACATTTTCCCAATTTCAGCTCTTGTCATTTCTATTCCGTTTGCCAAAAAGTGCTTACACTGCATCTATACTGGCTAACCGAAAAATAGCTGGAATTTTTTTTCTCAAGAACGCGCGCTCTCTTTGGTTACTTCGAGGTCACACATAACAATGAAACTGTTTCCCGCCAAAATCTCTGAGTGGGCAACATTGCAAAATCTATGATGACAGAGAGTAACAGTGCACTGTTACCGACGACGACGACAAAAAAAAAACTTAGAAAAATGCTGAAAATGGCGTTTCAGAAACTTAGATTTTTTTTCTAGCCTGAGGATTCGTCTTGGCCGGCGTGGCTAGAGAGAGATCGTTCGCGCGAGGAAAGTTTTGGAAGAAGAGCTGCGAATTCGTGAGGACAGGGGCAGCCAACGGTCGAGAAAATTTCAGAAAAAGACCTAAAAGCAACAAAATGTAAGACAAAAAAGCAAGGCTGATTTTACAGTCGGGAATATATTATCTTTTAACAGGGTCTTACAAATAATGAGACGGTACAATCTGAAAATAAGAAATAGCGTGCAATATGATACTATGATAGTAAGTGAACGTTGAAAACAAAAACCGTTGAAGTAGTGATTGAAAGAAATTTGAAAGATTGCTTGGAAACATTTATCTGTTCCTCACTCCCAGCAACACCGATGGAAGAGTTCCCAGCCAGCAAGGTGCACCTACAACCTGCAACCTGACTTAATGGGAAGTTTCCCAACAGACGTATACCCTGACATTACAGGCCAGTTTGGGTATGGTCATAGGGCAAAATACAGACCTTCAGTGATGATGGGGGGGGGGGGGGGGGGGGAGGGGGGAGGAGGCTTATGACAAATAACCCATACCATGCAGCTACTCCAGACATCAAATGCCCTCAGATACCCTGAATTATCTTTTTCCCAGCAGCACACATATTATTTTTTTCCCACGTCTCCCAGCCAGCAAACATTTGACTGAAGGACAGATATTTTGAGGGACAGATCCTTTGGGTACCCCTGTGAGGAGAATGGCGAGGAGACGCTTTGAATTTTCTCGCAGCTTCGCCGCCAAAACTCTTACACGAGCAAAAACAATTCCTCCAACTACGCAGGCTAATTTTGCCTGTTTAATTCTTTGCCAAAAGTTGGCTTCCGTCCTGCAATTTCCAAACGGAAGTTTGTTACTAACCTGATTCATCCGATAAACAAAGTTTGCCAGGCCTCTTCCCACTCCAAAACCGTTTTGTTTGTCAAACTCCCAGCAATAGGTACTTTTCCCGTATTTGCTGTACGTGATTTCAGTGTTCTTTCCACCGTAACACTCGCCATAGAACTGAACAGCGAAATATTCATAGCCTTTGTCCTGGGCCACTCGAGCACACTGGTTAACAGTCAAGTTCATGTTCGTCCAGATGATCTGATCTCGGAAGTTTGCGTAATGATCGGGAAGAGCTCGATCGAAATTATCCCCAAAACAACCAACTGGCTCAGGATTTGGTATAGGTTCTGTGGAAAAAAATTGTTACCACCGAGATTCATTAGTTTATTTTCCATATGTGATTTAGGAAAGCAGAGTTTCTAATCCTCTTTCAAAAAGGCTCCGTGACTTCTTCGATCTAATGAAAACCACTAAAATTGACGTAGTGGGAAGTTGAAGAAGATGAGTAGACCAATCAGGTCCAATCCCAATTCTCGATCCTAGTCATATGTTGATTGGTTTAGCGTACACTTGTCTTTCTTTTTTGATTGCACTATTGTTTGTTTCACATTATGCTTTAGCTTGGAGCTGCAGCCCTCGTTATACATACGCACATAACTGAAAAAACTAAAATCATTTTCTGTGATGTAAAGCTATGTAACTAGAGCAAATGCAAATTCAGTTACTCAGTAAATTCTTCAAGTTAATTAAAACCCAAAAATGCGATGCTTACCCAAAGAATAAACGAACATACTGTTCGAAGAAATTCCGATGCCATCGCTACAGTTCGCTCCAGAGGTACCATAGGTATGGTATTTCTGTTTCATGTCAGTTCCAGATAAACACAGTCCATTCTTGCCCATGGCGAAGAGTTTGTAACCATTGGCGTGAGTCAGCTTAGCGCATTGTTTGACGACTTCATTTGTGTTGTCCCAGTTGATTTTGTTAGTAAAGTCGCGGAGTATCTCCTTGAAATGATCAGCACCAACAAAACATGCCACTTGGATTTCGGGTGGAGCTTCATTAAGAGAAAACAATCCGCACATAAAATCAGCAGACGTTAAAGGAGCCGTGTCACGAAATTTATCAAACTTCAAACACTGAAAACTGTCACAAAATTGTGTGAACCATAAAAACAACCGCTCAAAACGTTAAAAGGAAGTTTAAATAAAACAGCAAATACAAAAGAAAGCACAGATGGACAAATTTGAAAAAGATTGACACGGATTGCAATGGAGCTTTTTGAAGACTTGTTAGCCTCACACTTTTTCAAAGTTCATTTTTGTTGTTTGCAACGTTTGATATAATGCTGGGAAGACATATTCCTTTGACAAAAACTGTGATTTTTTCTTTTACAAGTAATTTCTTACAGACTATCAAGTTTTATAGCGGATAAGGACGCATAACTAGTATTATTAACAAACTGAATTAGCCAGTCGTGACACAGCACCTTCAAGTAGTATAGTCAGCGATGTTTATGGCCATATTTTTGGAGATGGAATTTTATTGAGTTGTCCAAGAATACTTTTTGAATTAACGTCGATGACATCATGAGCAAAAAGCTCGCTTTGAATCAATTAACCGTAAATGGAAACATTCGACTACTTCGTCAAATCGAATCAACTAATCACAGCCATCATTTTAATTCTATTTAACCTATGAAGTCAACCCAGGATCTAGTTTTTAAAAACCTGTTGGCCAAGCGTTACAATTTCCATGACCTAGCTACATCAACATAAACGCAAGGCGAAATAATGATCTTAAACTAAGAGAGAATCTTTCCTTACGTCCCTCCAGATGTATATGCTTACATGGATTAATACCTCCGTTCTCTGTATTTATCTCTTACGTATAATGATAGGTAGTTTTTGACAGAGAACACAATTAAGAAGGCAACGCAAAAAGCAAAGTCTAGTAGAAAAACTGGCAGGGGTAAAATGAAATGCTGATTGGCTTTTACAAGAACCTTTGGCTTTTTTCTGCTTTATGTGTTTACTGAGTTACAAATTCTGCACGGTAATTCTTGTCCATTCGCCCTAGAAACTTTAAAAAGAACCCAACGTAGTGCTCAATGACAGAACGGTTTCAGTCAAGTCGCCCGATAGTCATCTCACCCGAAGTTATGTCGCCCGAAATGTTGAGTTATCTCGCCCAAAATGTTATCATGTTTAGCCGCGCAACACCACTAACATCCCTCTGATTAAGTTTGATTACACATTCATTCCACTTGTTTCGTCTCATGAGAGTTTAAGGAACATGATATACTACAAAAATTTTTTACTTAACTTTATTTCAATTTATTGCATTACACCTGAAATATTTCTGGCCACTTAACTAAGAATTTTAACCGACATAACTTTGGGTGACTTGATCAGTTACCGACAGAACGATATGATTGTACATACGATCACAGAGTATGTCGTCGTTACAGCCCATCATAGTAGCGGGCTTCATTGCATATTTGCAAACTTCTTTTGCGACAACTAAATCGTTTCCAAGTTCGTTCGTTTGGATGCACTGTAGCTTCCTCGTCATCACTCCACCACCACACGTCGAAGAACACTACCAAAAACAAGCAACATTCAATATTTTATTAAGGCTAGTTCTCCTAAGTGATCAACCAAAGTGGTTTTCGGATCAACAAAAACAAATTCTAAAGCTCCGTGCAAACGGACGCAACATTGTTGGATGTTACATGTTGCGTCCGTTTGCACACCCTGTTGCATGTTGTTGGATGTTGTTGCGCAAAGTTTGAAACCGGTCAAACTTTTCACCCAACAACTCCCAACATTTCTTTTGTTCCGTGATCGCCGAAACGTAGCGCAACAATGTTGGATCCGTTTGCACAGCTCTTCGAACATTGTTGGGGCCACGCACGCTCATTATGCATGGATTACAAAGACTTGTGGGCTGTATTCTTCCCACGTTGCATTGCATGACCTATAAACTTGTTGGGAGTTGTTGCGCCCGTTTGCACGCAGCCTTAGTGATTAGTAGATAGTGAGACTGGTCTCAAGACTCTATTTTCCGATATTTGCGAACTTTATTTAGAAACTGCATACAACGCCCTTGACGATGAGCAGGTAGTCGTGGAGAAGAAAAAAAAAACTTCAGTTTTTGCCTGTTTTATATACATTTGTTTGAAGCCTTTTTTGTATAAAAGGACCACACAGATCACCCTTCGCTCCTGCTATAAAAAGGAAGTGAGATATTAAAATCAATTTTACCCAACGTTCATAGGAGGCCGCGGAACTTGTTTTTGGTCGTTGAGCATCTTTTGTCGATTAGTTTTGATAGTTGTTGATCATTTTGGGTCGTTGCGGACCGTTTAGGTTGTTTTTGCGCCTTTTGCCTGTTCCTCTCGTTTTATTAATTAAAACCAAATGATAAACCACAAAAACAGCAAAGTGTCCACAAGTTATTTCGTTACACCGAATATAATACTGTAAGTTTTAAACCAGAAACACCACGCAACGCACGGTTTAAGATCATCGCAACACCCCAAGAAGGGATTTTATTCACTGCAACATCGCACCCAAAAATAACCACAACACCGCAAATCCTCATGTCCCCCTTAATATTCAAATAGAATCCACGCTTTACCTCATTCCACGACAAAGGCCTCCATTCAGCTGGACACGGTATTTCATTGCATCGTTGCCAAAGGGTCTCGTTGGATTTAGCACTCATTTTGCACAACGAACCATCAACTTTCTCGTAACGTGATTCATTGATTTGTCTTCGACAGTAAAGAAGTCTAGAATGGCTACCATTTCCACACGTTTTGCTGCATTCGCTCCAGTCTGTAAGATGCCATCTGTTGAACAAGTAACATATTTAAACGGCTGTTTCAAAAAGCACTACTTTGGTGAAATTCTGTGTTGTGATACTTGGTCTTCGTTATACTACTCTGGGTGCCAGCGACTTTTCTAGCGCGGTTTCCGGTTTCTGTTAAGTCTTTATAGTGACCCACGCGAAAAGCCGGGGGGGGGGGGGGGGGCAAGGGAGTCTTTTGGAATTGACTGGTACCCTCACATAACGATACCCTGGGTACCAGAAGTTTTTCTCGCGGCTTAATTCGGTCTACGGCCGAAGATGTGTCGGCCTTCGGCCAACACCGAAAATTCCCGCCGTACGCGCCAAAAACCTCTGGTAACCAGGGTATCGCTATGTGAGTATACCAGTCAATTCCAAAAGACGTCCATGTCCCCCCCACCGGGCAAAGAAAATTTGGGTGAAATTCCCCGGTATGTTGGCGTCAAATCCCCCGCCCACCAGTGACTATTTCATATGTTTCAATGCCTCCGCAAACCGTTTATTCAAATGCAAATATCCTGTTAAACACAACCGAAATATCTAAAGTCTGTCGAACAGTTTCCTGCGTGCAGACGTCTCCTATTTCCTTTATTGCACGCGGAAAAGGGACGTCCGCGTGCAATAAAGGAAATAGGAGACGTCTGCACGCAGGCAATCGAACAGAGGTTTGTCCATTTCAATAAAATTGTTCATTCCAGAAAGTCCACATTTAACGGGCCTTTTCAAAGTCTCACAAATGCTCCAACAAAACAGTAAATAGGAGCAATGACCCGTTAAAGCGCAATAATTTTAATCGCAAGTTCTATCGGCCAATTGAAATATTGCATGCAATAATTTTCATCATATTTCAACCATGTACATTATCTTCGGGATTTTCAACGGCGCATCTTTTAATCTCTTAACTGGATTGCGTTTAAAACTAACTGCTGGCCAGGGCCATCGTCCCTCGTACGGTTTGTAGCCGCATTTTAAATACTGTGAGTCGAGGAAACCATGCTTTGCAGAATATTGCATACACCAGGTGGCACAGATCATAAGTGACATAAGAGTTGAAAAAACAAATGACATAAAAATAAGTACTCACTCAGGAGAGCAGCTCTGGTTGTTGTTACACGGTCTCTGTGTTTCAGGTTTAACCAGTTTTGAACAGGAATCAACTGAGGCGGGGGATCCATCATCAGTTCGAACACAGCTTAGGACTCGAGTTAAAACTCCTAGAACATGACGCAGATAAATCGGTCAGCACGTAAAGGTATAAAATTGAAGGCAAGGCTGATCGGACTGTTAAGGATTGGTAATTTTATTTGTCCTTCAATTTTAAGTGTTATTCTGTATTGCTGATCGTCATCTACACCAAGATCCGGCTTTCCCTCGCTGCTGTTTGTCAAAGTGGTCCTTACAAAAATTGTTCGCTAATGTTAAGGTTTTCATGGGGAGGATGTATTAAGTAAGAGTTAATTTTTAATTATCCATTAAAATTCTTCAAGAAAACTGGTTATGGTCTTTGACAGAATATGCACGATATAGTGTAGTAAGATACATGTACAACTGGCCCCGGTTGTTCAAACGTTGGATAGCGCTATCCACCGGATAAATCACTATCCAGGTGATAAGTATTAGGCAAACCGATTGCGTTATCCACTGGATAGATTTTTATCCGGTGGATAGCGCTATCCAACGTTTGAACAACCGGGTCCTGATCTGAGGGTTTGGATATAATACGTGGATATGAAATGCATGACTATCATGTCAGTGCATCCTTATCTTGGGTGTCCTGTGTTTTCATCACGGTCGTTTTTCTGCCGCTATTTTGGTCCTCCTCGAGAAGACTGAGACTGTTTGGGGGAGGATCGCGGGCTCATTTCCCCGAACAACGGCTGGTAATCGAGGCCTACGTTCAGCCAACATTCTTTGGAAAAAACCGTTGGATGTAACTCATGGGATACCACAAAATATTTAAAATGTCAGCAAAACCACAGCAACAAACCAATGAGTGGTGCCGCATTTCCCAGTTGTAGACCTGGATCAGTGCAATTAAGCTTGTAGAAAAATATAAAAGGGCAAACTGATCCTTACGGCAAGGCGATGAAGAAGTAAACAAAAGAATAAAAACAAAAAAATATATATTTAAACAAATTGCCCAATATTTCGGTTTGAAGACAAACCTTCTTAAATGAACGATTTGGAGAACACCGCCGATCCATCCTGAACCACCAACAACTTGGTGATCCCACTCATGTCTCCTTACATTTGAATCAAGCTGGACACTCAATCAACGACGTCATTCTAATCCCACTTGAGCTCATGCGCAGCAACCGTGATGCAGTGAGAAAGGCTCGAGAAGCTCATTTAATACACAAAGGGAACACGTTATTTCTGCCGGGTCTAAAGTACAGGTCACATTCCACAAGTCAAGAGTGCAGGTCATTGCTCCATCGATAAATTACTAAACCACACAGATTCTTCTCGATCTAACAGAGCATTTTGTTGACAGATTAGGGCTAGGAGACAGTTTTAATGCTGTTCATTTATCTCTATCGTGGTGACCTGTACTCTGACCTGTGGAAAAGTGACCTGTATTTTAGACCCGCCGAATAATTCCTAGGTATAAACAGACGCGACGAAGCTTACTGATATATGATACCATCTGGTCTCCTATACCAGTAACAATCCATTGCTTTTATTGTAACACTTTCAAATTCTTATTTGTAACGAACTTTTATTTTTATTTCCATTTTTCTTTTAGCCCCTGAAGAAGGTTTGTCTTCAAACCGCAATATTGGGCAGTTTGTTTAAATATATATTCTTTTGTTTCATTCTTTTGTTTACTTCTTCATCGCCTTGCCGTAAGGATCAGTTTTCCCTTTTATATTTTTGATACATACCACAAAATATGCATATCCATCCCTCTGATTGGCTGGAATTATCATGACAAAGGATAAAAAACAATAGAGATTGGGGCGCAACTATCGAGATTCAGACCTCATTTGGGCGCTTTACAAAGACATCAGCACGCCGCCCATCTCTAAAGGAATATGTGTATAACAGAGACGTTACCTTTTCCACATGTCATTGAGCACGGAGACCACTCTTCGGGCATCCACTTTGAAGGAACGGTTTGTGGAGCTTCGTTTGACATTAATGGCTGGTAATACTGAAAGTCTACTCCTCCGTTTCTCTCATAGAGGAAAATAAACTAAAAGGGAGGTAAAAAGACAAATATGCGGGCATGAACTGTGAGGTTACAGTGAATATTGTTACTGTCTGTCCTCTTCGTAGAATTAGGTAAGGTGGGTGTGACTTGTAAATAGGAGGATGGAGGGAGGGGACGCGCCACCTTCCATTCATTGCCTCTATGTTATTTATTTTATTTTTTTTTCCAATACAACTTTACTGAACATACACGCGTACAGTTAACATTCACAAAAGACAATCTACAACAAAACGAAAACTACAACTTGAAGCTGACAAAAAAGAAACCTAACACAATAAAGACATTAGTGGTACCTAAATGGGAGCGGAATCAGTTAGGTAAACAGAATTTCACACCGCATTTAAGAGAGACGAAAAAACAGACCATTTTGTTTTGAAATCTTTTTCGCGACCAGTCGTACAAGAAATATATTTTTCTAGACTAATTTTATCTCGAGCTAGGGAAACAAATTCATTAAAGATGTAAAATTTACCGTTAAGAGCTTTTACGTGTACAATTAGGTGCGGATCCATACCGGTTTCGGCCGTTTTACGGAACTCGGTCAGATTTTTTATAACATTATATTTTTAGTTAAAAACTTTTACTTCTCAAGTTGAAATCTGGAAAGTGGTTTAGACAGTCAGTAAATATCCTCTCGGAATGACTCAGAGACCCGGGAAAGGGGCATGCTCCTAGACCCTAGTAGGAAATCGGTTAGTATTTATTCTAGATCCGCGCCTGACAATTTACCTGCCTACGTACTTAAAAGTTACGCGACAGTGGAAATCCAGCCTCACTCTCCCAAATGAAGCAACAAGTATACATGCACTTTGTACACGCACACACCCCTTTCACATAATGCTCCCCATTCCCCACCAGGTGAAAAGAAGATGACAGTCACACTTTAGTTCTTATTGGATTAGTTTTACTTTATACACGTTCCAGTTTTTTCTTTAAAGTAATCTTTAACAATTTCTGAGTCTTCACATCTTATCCTGCCATTCAGTTAAGACACAAATTATCGCGCTGTTGATAATCAACCCTTTGCATAGATACAGCACCTGTCTCTCCGTGACGCGCGCGGAGCTACGATGGATATGCTTGCGGGCTATTTGGTGTCTGAACTAATACACGGTGTCCCACTATCTGCTATCAAGGCTTACTTCAAAAATAACTTACCACCACTCGGAGGGGAAGTGTTGTTGGTCCGTCTATTATTATTTTATCGTCGTACTTGTTATCCTCATGTATGTATTCAATTCGCGTTCCATTGTAATATACCACTTTGCTCCAGGTTGGAGGAGTTATAATGTATTCGCCAGTGGAGTCGTCTTGGATACCTTGTGGATGCGATAAAAACACACAAAAAAATAACAAACAAACAAACAAACAAACAAACAAACAAAAAACAACAACAACAACAACAAATGAAGCACCAACCTCGTCCAGAGGGCTTTTCCCTCAGAAAATGGCTGGGAGAGGCGGGTAAAGGGAAAAATGTAAAACGGTAAACTGATCGTTACGGCAAGGAGATGAAGAAGTAAACAAAACAATACATATTTAAACAAATTGCCCAATATTTCAGGGGCTGAAGAAGGTTTGTCTTCAAACCGTAATATTGGGCAATTTGTTTAAATATATATTGTTTTGTTTCATCCTTTTGTTTACTTCTTCATCGCCTTGCCGTAAGGATCAGTTTGCCGTTTTATATTTTTCTACAAGTTTAATTGTACTGATCCAGGTCTACAACTGGGAGATCCGGCACCACTCATTGGTTCGTTGCTGTGGTTTTGCTAACATTTTAAGTATAAAGGGAAAAACCCTGGGAATGAGGTTGATGTAGCGATCTCAATGTGTTAGTATAAATTTCGTTTATACAGCACTACTAATCCTTAAATGAGTGATTCATCCAAGAATTGAACTTGGTTGTATAGGTCAGATGCCTTAACTAGCTGCTTTAACTAGTTTAGTCACTGAAACAGCCACAGTGCATGACAGTCAATACCAATGAAAAATAAAAACACTTCATCGGATCTCAGCCAAGATCATTTCCTTTGCGAGCCCAACATCTCAACCAAACAGTATCTTAATCTTGTTTATTATTCATTCAAAATATTTGCCCGATTCTGATTGGCTAAAAGCACACGTTTAATTCACCATAACCAGTTACTGATGACCAAATTTGGAAGAAATTTGACTTTAACGAGGAAATGACGTCAAAAATGCAGCGTTTTCGCAGGTTAAGGCACCGTTAACCGAGAAGACCTGGGGACGAGGTTGAGTTGTTTTGGTTGTGAACTTGAAAAAATGGCGGACATTTCACTCGTTTCAAGAGTAAGAACTAGGCGAAGAAATAGCTAAAAACATGGCAAGAACAGCAAGAAGACAACTCGAAGGGCGACATCTGCTATTTGGAGAATATTTGTGGGGCTGGACAAACCTAAACGTACACTATCGAAGATGAACTGAACATCTATGGATCGATGGAGGTAAGCATGTTTTAGCTGTGTTTTTAAACTAGGAATTATTTTGAATGAATAATAAAACAGTTATTGAATTCGGCTTTCGTATCATATGAAGAATTATGGAGATCTTGGAGGGTGTTATCCGCCTCGGCCTACGGCCTCGACGGATAACACCCTCCTCGATCTCCATAATTCTTCATAAGATACTCAGCCTCATTCATTAACTGTTGATTATCCATAAGAGGATCCGGAGATCCCCTCGGAAGAGACTCCCTGTGGTTCTTTTCTTGGCAGTGACCACTAAGTCTTCTTATGTTGGGTAGCGTGCGTAGCAGGCGCTGCTTTTTTTAAGGAGAAGGAAGAAAATCTCGGGGACGCGCGAGGGGAGAAAAGAAGAGGAGGCGTGTTCGGCTCGCGCGGCCTGTAGAAAAAAAATATAATCATCATAATAAATAACCAGCACCTACTACGCAGGCTACATTTTGGATTGTCGCGTTAGGGAGGTTTGACTATACCAGCAAGAAACAACCTCATGGTAATCAGATGACTGTACCAGGCAAGACCTCGCTACCCTGACTAAGGTGCTCAAAGACGCCCATTAGCTCATGCGATTTTTCGGGGTTCCAGCCGTTATCTTGATTTCATTTCTATTGTGGGTGAAAACTGAGAGTGGACTTTGATAGAAAGTTAGATACTTTGTACTCTTCCTACCGAGTTTTCTCTCAACAGCTCAAAAATAACACAGAAAACATAAACACCCATCACAGTGAAGATACTACTGCCGTTAACACTCTATAAAGTTTTTGACGTCTTCTTCATAATATGTTTCCCCAATTTTTTCCGACTTCAATGAGTTCCAATAAACTCCTGGATGTATTGTTCTGCCGAGTCGTAGATTTGAAAGATTTCAATTTATGCTTCTCTAAAACGGCCTCCCATCACAGTAGGTACATCCCGGAGCTTGCTCGGTTCTGTGATATCATGATGGAGCCCGTCAACGTTGTCAAAAGCAGTCTGTCAAAAACTTCCTCAAGGGACAAAGGTAGTGAAAAAATGCACGGTAATAACTTTTAAGTGATATTAATTATTTACAAGTATACGATTAACTGGTTGAACATACCCAACACATTGTAGGATTTCTGCCTCTGTTTAAACCTAGCGTTTGCTGCTCCAACAGGAAGTACCACAATTGTCCCTGGCTTATCAAATCCTATAAATAATCAAATTAAGTAAATTATTCTTGAATTGTTCGGCTTCATTTTCGAAAGCTACGACTGTGATTATAAATCTTTTACATAGAAAAGAACTTTTGTATTTATCTTAATTATGGCGTTTAGTGGTCTAGAAGAGCTCAGAAGATGAGTTAGTCTTATGCATACGTCCGGCTGAATTCGGTCATTCGGCACAACTTTCCTCAGCAACCGGCGCCCGTTCTTATATATGTGCATACCCAACACATTTTTTTTTGGCTGTCTTTTTTCCAAGCGGGAACATAAATCTTCTATCTATTTTCACCCCGCTTTGCATTCCACTAACAAAGCCGGATTATTAGCGACAAGTTGCTAAAGGTTGTTCGCTAAAGTATACCATGAACGAGAGGAAGAATCTCAAATTGCTTCACGTTTTCATAGAAATCCGTCGAAACTTAACAGTTACCGCTGACCAATTTATTGAAGTATTTCATGTGACATTTCTCAGGCTCCCTCCACACGTCTTCGGATATTTTGGAATCCGCAGATTTCTCTCTCTGGATTCAAAAATTTCCACGTCCACACGTTATCCGTATTCGAATCGAATTTGCCCGTCCACAAGTATCCAACACGTATCCGGATTCACTCTAGTACTCAGGACTTCTCTGGGAATATTGGCAGCAGAGCATGCGTCGAGGTTGCCATTTTGAATAGAGTATTATAAACGGTAAAGAACTGGGCTCGACCTTGTTTTGTCACCGGATAAAAACATCCATATTTAGCCCCTACACGATTACGGATTCACAACGCATTCAAAAATTTCAACTCTAGAGAGCGTATTCAAAAAGTTGCGGATATAAGTATGCCCGACTCACGGGATACGAGTGGACGGAAACCGAATCAGCAAAGAAAAAGTTGCGGATTCAAAAATATCCGGATACTTGTGGACAGGACACCAGTAGTGTCAACCCACCATGTTAATGCATAATAATCGGCTTACCATGCCTCCAGTGTTCTTTAGTGTAAGAGGACTTTTCAAGTTTACACGATTCTCCTTTTCCATCGCAAATTCCACAGCGATCTTTTCTTTTTCCAGATTCCAAAACATGATCGCAGCCCACGACCTTGAAATAAATATTATAGGGGGTTCAATGTAGTACCGTGACGAGGGCGGCGGTTGCAGGAAGAACCCCTCCCCCCTTTTAAATAAGAGTCCCCCCCTAATAACCATACCACGAGGGTCTATGAATTTAAGGAAAATTGGCTAAGCTGGTGATCTTAAAAAAGTGAACCCCGAAACACCTGAAATAGCGTCAAAGAAGATCAAACTGCAGAAAGAAAGCTTCGATGTCTTACCCGACATTTCCCTTCAATGCAGACGTCAAAATTTTCAGGACTATTATAGCAGCGATCGCCGTCGGCTACTTGCCGACCATAATAGGTGACTTTCCGTCCATTGCTGCAGGCGAGGTTGCAAGCATAAATATCTGTAAAGAACAATTGTTTTTTCGCACAGTCATGAGAATAGACCTTTTTAGCTTGTATGTTTTGTTTTCCCACTTCAGGCCACCTCTTTCTTTCAAAAAAGGCTGATTTAGCAACAGAACGGGAACGTCAGTTGACGACAGAAAAGCGCGCGAAAAGGACTAAACGCGACTTCCGTGCCCAATTTGCCGCTCATTGGTCAAACCAGTTGTTTGATTTGCACGCGCTGTCATAAACTGACGTTCCCATTCTGTTGCTAAATCAGCCTATTATCGTCCTATCACGTCCATTCACGTGCATATGTATGCATAATTTATGAAAAGAGAAGAAGCAAAACCCTTTGAGAACAGGACGTGGTCTGAGTTGAAACAAAGTATACAAGCTAAAAAGGTCTATTACATGAGAATTTGAAGAATTTGTCTGACCTGTCGTCATTATGTCAGGGATTAATTTGTTCCTTAGGATTTCATTTTTGACTTAAACTAGGGTAAAACATGCATCAAAAACTTAAAAGAAACGTGTTGAAAAGCTATGTAACGCGATTTACACCCACACCTGTCTTGCACTGAGAGGAGAAATTAGGTTGTTGCAAGTTGCGTGAATACTGTCTTCTGATTGGATAAAATTACGCGGAAGTCATGCACGTCACGCACGAGAGTTACGTCACTTGCTGCAAAACACGTTTGCCTTGGGTCGGTAAAACGCGGATCATGTACAGATTTTATTGCAAAAATTAGAACTACTCTCTAATCACAACCTGCAAACAACCTGATTTGTTGTTGAAAGGTTTGATTCGTGGGTGGCAAAACGCGTAACTTTCTTCCCGACGTTACTCCCGATTTTTTCTCGACTTTTTCCTGACATTTTTCTGGACTTTTTTCCCGACATTTTTCTCGAGTTTTTCCGCAAGTTTTTTCCCGACTTTTTACTGGACTTTTTTCTCGACTTTCTTCCCGACGTTACTCCCGACTTTTTGCTCGACTTCGTTCTCGACTTTTTTCCTGACGTTTGTCTCGACATTTTTCTGGACTTTTTTCCCGACTTTTCTCCCGACTTTTTTACCGACTGTTTCCGCGACTTTTTTCCCGATACTTTTCTCGAGTTTTTCCCCACTTTTCTCCCGACGTTTTTCCCGACTCTTTTACCGACTTTTTCCGCGCCTTTTTTACAGACTTTTTTCCCGACTTTTTTCGCGAGGTTTTTCCCGACTTTTTTCCCGAGCTTTTAGTGGACTTTTTTCCCGACATTTTTCGCGAGTTTTTTCCCGACTTTTTACTCGACCTTTTTCTCGACTTTCTTCCCGACGTTACTCCCGACTTTTTCTCGACTTCGTTCTCGACTTTTTTCTCGACATTTTTCTGAACTTTTTCCCGACTTTTATCCCGACGTTTTTCCCGACTTTTTTCCCGACATTTTTCTCGAGGTTTTCCGGACTTTTCTCCCGACGTTTTTCCCGACTCTTTTACCGACTTTTTCCGCGACTTTTTTCCTGACTTTTTTTCCGACATTTTTCTCGAGTTTTTCCCGACGTTTTTCCTGACTCTTTACTCGACTTTTTTCTCGACTTTCTTCCCGACGTTTTTCCCGACTTTTTCCGCGACTTTTTTCCCGAGTTTTTTCTCGAGTTTTTCCCGAGTCTTTTACCGACTTTTTCACCGAATTTTTTTTACAAAATTTTTCTCGAGTTTTTCCCGACTTTTCTCCAGAGGTTTTTCCCGACTCTCTTACCGACTTTTTCCGGGACTTTTTTCCCGACATTTTTCTCGAGTTTTTCGCGACTCTTTTACCGACCTTTTCCGGGACTTTTTTACCGAATTTTTTCCCGACATTTTTCGCGTGTTTTTTCCCGACTTTTTCCGCGACTTTTTTCCCGACATTTTTCTCGAGTTTTTTCCCGACTTTTTACTGGACTTTTTTCTCGACTTTCTTCCCGACGTTACTCCCGACTTTTTCGTCTCAAGCATGTTAAGGCATGGCTTGAGGCTAATTTGCATAAAATCTAATAATGATCATAACTTTGTGAAAATTTATCAGAACCTTCCAAAATTCGGCAGCCTCGGAAAAATCGGTAACCTTAATTTTTCTGTAGCGTAAGAAATCAGATATCTGTGTCACGTGACCATTTATGGTCGAGTCCAGGAAAGAAAAGAAAACTAAAAATGGGGTGGCGAGATGCCCCACAGTACATATTAAATACAGTATTTATGTTATTGTATCATCATTTCTTACTTGATTCTGGCCGGAATGGTTGACTCACGTTTTTATTTAATTAGTAATTAAGCAAAATAGGTCACGCGACATTTTTCACCTGTTAATATCTTTTTAAGAATTTAAAAATTCTCTCCGTTCCGGCCACGGAAAAAATTCGTACAGTAAGACAAACATTTACACATGGTTCAAACTTAGTTATAATCAACCATTCCTACCCCATTTTGAATTTCTTTTTGAATATCATTATGACGTCACGTTTCACGTGACTACATCACTTCACCCCAATTAATTCAGCGCCTCGAAAGAAAGTTTCTCGAAAGTTTTTTGCAACTTTTAGAATTAAAAGGCATGGCCGTAGAATAAAAACAGCTTTATCTTCGCGGGGGGTCGAGACCAAAAATTGAGCCATGCCTTAACATGCTTGAGCTCGACTTCGTTCTCGACTTTTTTCTCGACTTTTTTCCTGACGTTTTTCTCGACTTTTTCCTCGACATTTTTCTGGACTTTTTTCCCGCCTTTTCTCCCCACGTTTTTCCCGACTCTTTTACCGACTTTTTCCGCGACTTTTTTCCCGACATTTTTCTCGAGTTTTTCCCGACTTTTCTCCCGACGTTTTTCCCGACTCTTTTACCGACTTTTTTCGCGACTTTTTTACCGACTTTTTTCCCGAGCTTTTAGTGGACCGTACTGCCCCACGTCCCCATTAAGCCCTTATAAGGGAGTACCCCCCGGGGGTCATTTGACCCAGGGGCGCATTTGAAAACTGTTAGTATAGTTGAATTTTCGCGGTATAAGTAAATGTTATTGTCCGACTAATGACTTCCAACTATGCCGGATAATATTGGACCAACCATGTTGAAATCGTTTGAAACTGAACTTTCTTTGACGATATATATTGTGAAATGATGCTGACTCAGATTTGATTTAAATTATGATTTAAAACTGAAGCCACCCAAAACAAGCTGGATCCGTCATATATTGGTCTGAACATCTCACGAATTAAACTGAAAATATAAGCGCCTCTGAAAGAAGCTGACCTTGACTATTTGTTAAAAAAGTTGTGAATCCCTTGTTTAAAGGCCCATGTTCACCCAAACGGCTTTGCGCGCTTGTGTTTTTGTTTTGAAACGATTCTTTTTTCAAATGCAGTGTTTTGATTGGCTTACACTTTTGAGGAGCGTTGCGTGACCATACTAAAAACGACTGCGAGGGAGATTAGCTTTTTGCAAGCTTGACCGAAGCTTAACAGAGACAATATCAAAGAGGCCAGTAAGACTTTAATTCTTTCCCAAATGGAGGGAGATATATCGCCGACTTCGTTAAATGTCACCAGAGAAAGCAGTTCAAAATTTAAACTAGTAGTGAATGCGTATGGATGCTTTGTGGAGTCTGATGAACGCAATAAAGGTCATAAAACTACGAAATGTCTAAGCACCAGGTGAGATTTTCCTGAAGCCAGTTTCGACTGTGAAATGTTTTGATTCCTCAATCTATTATTGTGTGTTAATTCTTAGGAGGCTTAGGTATGTGTTCTCGAAAGAATAAGCGAGAAGTTGTGTTTGCAAAGCGTCGAATCAGCACTGCTTACAGTCTTGTCGCTGTAATCGCTGTGTTACTGTTTCTTTAGGTTTGGCTAAGGACTGGTTTGCTAATAATAGTTCTCGCTACTTTAGAGCGATACGCCAGACGATCAGTTTACGTTAAGGATATCACTCGCTTCATAGGTTAAATTAAATAAAGCATTGTTCATGTTAGATTGACTCGCTTGTATTGCTTTCAACGGGACCTTTGTTTACAATTGAACATCAACATTCGATGTAGAAGGAACTCGGCAAACACGCTGTCTGTAGAATTTGCAGCCAAGAGCTTCTTTCCCATCTCTCCAGAGATTAAAAAAACGGATCCACGGAGACGAATGTACTTCGGCGACCCCAGTCGATGCGGTCTTCCAACCGTACGTTTCGATGGCGCCGCCATCGAAAGTATTGCAGTGAAACAAACACTCACAGAAACAAAAAGGCTCAATACCAGACCAAAATATCCAGAAAGATGTGAAGAAAAATACCAAAAGCACCTGTTTAGACTTTCTTTTAAACCAAATTTTGCGAACTGTGGAAGATTAACAAGAATTGACTCTACACACTGAAGGCAGCGATTTTCAACTACGCGAAATGTTTTTTTCTTGAGTACAGGGCGCGCAATGCATCTAGGGTGAACATGGGCCTTTAACTGAGCTTACGATCGGGAAAAGTTGGATCAGAACGCTGTTTCACTGGATAAATTTACAATACTCTTCGTTTATTAAGAATTCAAATTCATCTACCAAAACGACTTCCGATAGTGATATATAAAACAGAGACTTACCTTCATAGTAGAGTGCTCGTGGATAATTATGGTCTATTTTCTTGCATTGTACATCTCGGTAGGACGGCAGTGGACATTCATTCTAAAATCACAGTTAGTCCAAATTATTTGTCACTAACAAAAATAATGATGGTATGAATAAACAATACGTTTCAGAGTATCTATTGTTTAGAAAAATGCAATAGAAGAAGTCGACAAGTGTGAACAGTACGAGTGGCTAGACAATGGGTTTAAAATCAAATCTTTCTTAAACGACCTCTGTTTAGACTGGCAAGAAGTGTGACTGCCTTAAAGAGATCAAATAAAGTGACCGACGCAAGACTTAAACAGCAGGGCCCGGTTCCTCGAAAGATGGCTAAGTTGAACCCAGGATTAAGCCAAATTTAAAGGGCGGTTTTTTCGTTTAAGAACATCCAGGTGATCTGTGACGTCACTGCGGGGGCCTGGGGAAAGAAATTTTAATGCCGTATCCCATAAACCAAAGCTGACGGGAACAGATTGAATTGAATTGAATTGGTGCGCGCGTTGGTTTATGGGATACGGCATTAAAATTTCTTTCCCCAGGCCCCCGCAATGACGTCACAGGTCACCTGGATGCAACTCGCGGTTACAAAATCATGACTGCTCAGCCTTTACTATGACCCACCGTAATGATAACACAAAATGTTACCCTAAGCAATGCATAGGAATGTACAATACAAAAACAGAACAAAACTTAATCCTGGATAAATGCTAATCGGCCTCTCAGGAACTGGGCCCAGGGAAGGATCGACACACTACCAAATTCTAAGGTATGAAGTTCCTTATACATGGAGTCAACCGCCTCATAATGGCCACATCACTCTAGGAGTGGAAACCAAACAACAGTAACAATATTATTACTGTCACAATACGGCATAGTGTTTAGTCTAGCACCTGGAGAGTTGATCCTAAAATCGTATTCAGGAACCCGTTACCGATGAGGCGGGTGTAGCCACTTTTTTAATCAAGCCGCCAGCTCACAAAGAACAAATGTGTTAGCTGTTGGCTGGTAACTGCGAAACGTTTCTTGACATGACAAAAGATCAGGGATCTGCCAGGGTGATATAGCTCTGCGTATTAGTGTGTTACTGACAATTCCGTTGAGTTTAGTGGGGTGCACAGCCTTCATTTCATTGTTTTCTTCTTTCTTCATAATTGTAGCCAGTTATGAACGTCAATCGTGTCGGAATGACAAAAGCTTTTAGTCGCGATAAGAAATCTGTTTGAATTGTATTGAAAGGGAATTTATTTTATTCTTTGAAAATGTCTTTTCATTTCTCACAGTATTTTTTCGACAGGTTTAACAGGTTAAGCTTGAACTGATAAGCCCCTGGAAGAACTTGAGCGAGTAAACTCAACGCTCTTCCTATCGACGCTCTATGTATTCTTCCGCTTACCTGTGAATTGCATATTTTCCATTTACCCCTAGATTCTCCGGAACATTCCTTTCCGCCATTTGTGGGTCTGAAAAATGAAATTAGTACATGTAATATATTTTTACGTAAATTTAAATATAACCATTATGTTAAGCTGACCATATTTATTGCTTTCTTTTAGTTTATTTATTCAGTTTAATTCTTCGCTGCACCTTTGTTTGTATTTGTATTTATACACGGGTTATTATTCTGTTTATGGAACATTTAACTGGTGTAAACTGGAGTTCATGGTTCATGGTTCATGTCTTTGTCTGATTGAGTGCATGATAGCTTTCGAAGTCCAAGGCCTTTCTAAACGCTTTCGTTGCCGTTTTGATGCTTTGCGCAAAGGAGCATGACGGTCTGTGATAGCGCTCAGATTGTCTACAAGGAAGTTGTGAATTGTCGGCTTATCTTATACAGAGCGTAATCTAGACGAGGGTTTGTATTTAAAAACAACAACTTAAAACAGCAACAACGACAACAGCTGCTATTTTTTGCGTCCAATCAGTATTGAACTACTATACACCCTGAAAGGCGTGGGGCCGAATGCAAAGACCTATCTGGCGTAAACGAACGTAAACCTAACGTCAGACGTAACCTTTAAGGTGTGGCGTTACAAGAAAGAGCTTGAATGGACAAGACCCCAAACGTCAGCCGCGTCGCTACTTATGCGACTGGAGCCTAAATGACCTCCTATTTATGAACTGTTGGATAAGTGATTGACTTACGGTGGGTTGGTACAAGTCCTCTCGCGGTATTGCACACCTCCCCCACAAGTTCGGCTACAAGGACTATAATTAGACCACTCACTCCACCCTCCGTTGATTCTGGGTAATCCGTTGTCAACACACTTGCCTTTAATGCACCACTGTTTGGTTAAAAATCCAGATTTACACATCACAGATAAAGCTGGGTACATAATGTTAAATTAAACACTACATGTATCAAAGAACAAACTAAAGCATGATTTAGTAATCAACTACTTACTCCTGACATGAGTTTTTTAAGCTTGCGAATAAAGCCATCTCTCCTTGTTCCTCGCCGTTAGGGACGTTTCGCGGAAGAGACAAGGTCACTAGCAGGGAAGGGCAAGGAGAAACGGCTGTATTCGTGCAGGCAAGAGTGTTCTAGATTTGTATCGGAAGTACAGTAAAACCGAAAGAAAGAAACCTGTTTTTCGGAACCTGTTAGGCTAAAATTTGCCAGTTAGGTCCCCTCTACACAAGAACCTGTTTAGCCTAAACTTTAGGCAAATAAGATTAAACAACTTTCAGGATCCTCTTTGGAGACAGAGGTGCCTTATCACTTCAACTGCATTGCAATTTATTTTACATAAGGAATAAGGAATAAGCTGGATATACTCTTAGCTGCAATGTATTTTTTCCTCAGAAAATATGACCCTATTTAAGAATCTAAATGGCCTAATTTGTACTTATTACCATTAATTTTATGTAAAAACCTGTTTAGGCTAACTTGGAGAAATGCAGGTTCTTTTTTTTTTTACTGTACAGAAAATGAAGCAGTGGTTTTAAATGTTTAAATTAGTGTGTCATGAATCTCAACGTAGCCTCCCTACTGAAAAAAAATTTAAACTAACGTTCATTCTTTCATGTAGGAATGATTCTTCCAGCTACTTCGTGTGAAACGCATATCATGGTCGATCAATCTTAAAGGACGAAAATTTATGCAACTTCTTGTCCCGGTTCTTAATATTATTTGATACTAAAACCTTTTTGTTTTCATACATGTGCTTATGTGAACATGCAGTCACAGACAAAAGTAGTTGGGAAGGTTGTGCAACTTAACAGTACTCCATTTCAACCCTGAAAAAAAGAGAGTTTTCTCTTTTGCTAAATATCCCCCGTCCCCCCTATTCAATGTTGGGATATAACAGAACAATTACGCGCACAAACATTAACGTTTTGATCAACATTGGGCCAGGGGCGGGGGGAGGAAGGAAAAGAAGAGGTAAAAAGGGCCACCTTCCCAACACTTTTGACGATGATTGTAGTCTGAGAAAGAAAAAAAGAACGCACGAAAGCAATAACCTGAAGTTGGTTTAAACTTTAAAACATGACACATGGAAGAATTACAATATGGGTATGTTTAAAACTAGAGAGGGCTTAAGACAGCGTCCAGCTTATGCTGATAAAGCCTCCCACCGTCTGACTTTCTCCGTCGGGGCTTCGCCCCGCGTTTACTCCCTACCTTGGAGAAGATTGCTTGACGAGCCAAAAAAACGTCTGGGTAGGAGGCTAATGCTATATCCACAAAAGTTACGTTTTATGTCTACCAAAATTTTAAAGGTGACATACTTGACGTGGTCCGCAGCTTGTTCCATCAGCAGGTGGGGCATTTATTGTCTTACAAACGCTGGAATCTCTCGCACAGTACAAATAAGCACATGTTCGGTACTGTTCAACAAAGAAACGTTGCCGTTAATATCAAAATAATACAGCTCAGTATTTCAATTAACTTTATCGCAAAACCTAGGCGATGAGACCGTCAACTGGCAAAATGGGAAATTTCATTGAAAAATTCCCAACTCACTGACAGCCAAGAAGCACGATTCTTCTGTCAGAAAAAGATAAAATAGACGTTTGTGAGTTTTTAAAATCATTTTATGGCAATAACCCTGCGGTCTTGTTGCGTTAGCTTAAGGCCTGAAAATCCGACAACGTTGATTGAAATATCTGAATACTTCTGTCTTCAACACACTCGTGCTCGGTTCTTATTTTGCCACGGTCTAAGCTGGATAATTATACCATATTATACAATTAACAGCTGGAACTTACAGCTATTTTCACGGAAGTGGAATGAGATGAGAAAGACTGATTTCAAAACCAACTCAGATGAGCTTACAAACGTGGCTGAAGTTGCTTTACAGAATTTGTTGTCATAATGGCTTACTGTATAAACTGTGGTCAACAGCTATAGTTTAGAGGAAGTTCCGTCCGGTCTTTTCTCGTACAATGCATATGACTGATATTCGACCTTTTCTCAATGTCAACCGTCCCGGGGCGTACTCCCATATGAAAGGTATATATAGGTGAGGACAGCAGAATGAAGTATGGTTTTTGAGATGCTTAGTCCAAGGCTGATTGAACAGTAAAGGGGCTTGATATGATTGCCAGTTTTTGGAAAAGCAGGGGTTTTACATAGAACTATGGATGAATTTAGATGTTACAGTTTGAAAGAAGGGATGGCGTACAATATAATGGTCAGACCAATCAGCCAGGAGAACACATGAAGACCCATCCTCGGAGACCGACCCCCCCCCCCCCCCAGGGGCAGTTAGTTGGGTCGATAGAAAAGCGCACCTTTTCTCCCGAACCAACTGACAGCCCCTGGGCGAGGGGGTCTCCGAGGATGACGAAGACTCCGATAGAGACCTTTTTACTGATACGGCGGCCATATTGAATAAGTTAGATTTAAGCAGTATTATGGGATGCCCAGGGGGCATGAGCACATTCCGTTTAGTATTTACGAGCGCCTTTCGGGGCATTTTTTCTTTAAGATTTCTTAGAATAAGATTGTAATGGGAAAAAGATCGTTTTGCCTTGTTAGGATGAAATAATGATCGCCTTTTCCCCCGAGAAATCTACAGTGAAAGAACATATTTCTAATACTAAGCGAGTACAACGGATCTTGCTCATGCCCCCCTGGGCATCCCATAATACTCCGTAAATCGAATTAATTCAATATGGCCGCCGTATCGGTAAAAAGGTCTATTCCTGGTATCCAGATAATGGATTTCTGATCCGCGTTCGCCGCTTAGAGGATCCGGACCTTTAATTTTACTAGTAGAATAGCATGGTCTGTTTAATCCAGCTCACCTGACTGTCAGGACACTGTCGATATTCATCGCCATATATGAATTTACACTGGGTGTCCGCACTGAAGAGAAAACCAGGCAATTTTCCAGCCAGGCTCTTGTTTCCTAACTTAGGAACCAACAAACTGGGAGGATCATCAAGACACTTGGAACCTGGTCCTCTGTGCGGAACAGAACATTATTATGTAGCAACCATTTCTCATACAAAACAAGAAGGCAGAGTTATATTTTTTGTGCATGTCAAGAATAGAAAAGGGCAACGAGGAAAACTGTGCGTGATTTTGGTATTTTAGCCTGTATTTCAAAAAGTACCCAAAAAGATGCACCTAACGATTGATCCATTCAAGTACTTTAAAGGTATGTGTACGGAGTACAATGTAACTGGCCGGAGACAAATTAGATTTTCTCACAGCCTGTTTCGTTTTCTGGTGGTTAGACTTCGTCGTTGCTTCGTTTCTCTTGCATTTGGCGCTCACGCAGTCGAGTTGTGGCAAGTCTAGAGGCAAACCAGTTGACTATTTACAAGCGTGACTGTGGAGTTGACTACTGAGAACAAGTCCAGCTATCGGTTAGGGTGGGGATTGGACTCGGGGACCCCGGATTCCAATCCCAGTGCTCTAACGTTAACAGTTCGGTCATGCTACCGTTTTGCTCAAGAGGGTAATCACTTGGATCCTGGGAAAGAATTTGTCAAGTAATGAGTAACTCCCCGCTAAGGCAACAGCCATAAATGTTGCTAACGGTCATCCTTGATAAGTCTGGATCGGAAGATAAAAGCTCAATAAAGACTTACCTTAAAAAGTTTTGTAACAACTGAGATGTGCACTTGGACCATTTAAGAGCTCCTTTACCGCCCGTAAGATAGGCTGACATGATGTTTATTCCACCTTTGCAATTGTTATCCCCATCATGCCCTGCTCCAAAACTAAAACAACAACGCTCTTGGATAGAAGTATTTGGGACATACTAAGATAAATATTTAGGCCAAATTTTAGGTCGTTTCGAAGACAAAAAAGCCAAACTATAGATTTTAAGACGAAGATGACCACGAGGAAGAGACTTTCTCAATACTAAGATCTGCGCACGCGTGAACCAGCGTCCCTTTGGCGAAAAACGTGATAGCCGTCGTCACTCTACTACGGGTTTTGGCGAGAATAGCGAACTTAAAAAGACGTTTTTGAGCGACGAACGTTAACCGGAAGTGGGGCTTTCTTCCTTTTTATCTGCCTTGACGCTATCAAATTTTCATTGCAAACTTTCTTTTCTCTTTTAAAGACGATTTTCCCGAGACTTTCAACCAAGCCACTGCTCAACGATGCAAAAAGTCCACTTCCGGTTGACGTCCGTCGCTCAAAAATGCTGTTGCTTAAGCTCCCTAATGTCGTAGTGGCGAAAACAAGTTATCAAATGTTAGAAGTTTTATCATTTTGCGAGCGGGAAAGGGTCTTACCATCTTCAATAAAATGACCGTATTGTTGGCCGGGTTTTCAGTGTCACGCCAGTCAAAATAGATCAAAATAAAAATCAAAACTGTTAAATTGATTAAGTCCAGAATCTGGGAAATGAAAGGAGGTACATATAAAAAGACCCTCGCCAAGTTTCAGGTCAGAGGAATATTTCGTATACGAGATATCTGAAGAAATGTTTTACCCAAACTTATAGAGATTTGTATGGAGACGCCATGCTGGTGCTCACCTGGATGAGTTGCAACATGGCGGACGGAAATCAACAGAAACATCTGTTACCGAGTTTTGTACAAGAGAGTGAATCTATCCTTCGAGAAACTCATAAACATTAAAGTAATACTTTTTCTAATCCACGAACTCTTTAGATAGCAAAATTTCCTGAAATAAGTCATCGTTTTAACCTACATGACAGCTCTCTTGGCCGCCATGTAAATGCCGCGTCACGCAAAAGCTTAGAAATTCAAACGTACTCTATCACAAAACCAAGAACCCTTTTGAAGCGAAAATTTGTTTGACAATTAGTTTTCAGCTGCTCTAATACATCGTGAAAGTAAAATCTCGGTAGGATCGATAGCTTTTTAATTTGAATTTTGGTGACGTCATGTGAAAACCAACAATTGACTTTTCTGGCAAAAAAAATAAAAGAAACAGTGAAATGAAGCTTTAAGAGGTGTCTGTTTCAAGCATACGCGAAAAAAAAAAAGTCAAATCTGGTCCTCGTAGTCGACGTTCTCATCTCTAATTAGATTTAGCCACCTCAGTGGCCGCTAGCATTTCTCATTTTCTCACCGCCACTACAAAATTTTCATGTTGATCTTCCAACAAAACAAATGCCTCCTTTGTTTTTTTCTCTCTCGCTCTAGGTATCTGTCGTTTTTTTCTCGTTGAGCTGTCGCCTACTTTCTCTTTCTCTATATTTCAAAGTTTGTGGACTGAAATGATAATTAATCTAAACTTAATACTTTATACAACACGTATACAGAAACAATTTCCGCTTTCCGTTTTCGTTTTTCTCTTTAGTTGTCTCTGCTTCACAAGACGCGGGCGGTTATGCGATTTCCCGCCAAAAATAACCTTGACTTGCATTTGGGTTGCCATACCTATAAATCGAGTTATTTTACATTGGTATGCCTGTGGTGTGGACGGTCGGGCGTACGGTCACGTGATTACCAAAATTTCTCGGATGAATAGATTACCAAATTTTCTTAGGTATGTAGCCTCCCGCAGACTTCTTTTGGGGTTCGCTCGTCACGCATTAATGGGGGAGAGATGAATGCGTGACGAACGAACCCCAAAGGACGTTTGCGGGGAGGCTATAGATATGGGGCTACGCTTGCGCGCTCCGCGCATGCGTGGAGCTCCGCCATCATAGCTCCTCACGAGGGTATAGTTTGGTTGCCTTAATTCGAACCAAATAGTCTAGTTTCATTGTCATAACTGTTCCTCTATTAGCTTCACAACAAGTTGAGCAGCCTTGTTTGGTCACCCAAAAATAAAAGTAACACAAACTTTTTTGGGCATAGAAACTCACTTGTGACCAGTTTCGTGGGCAATAACTCCAGCAGTTTGCAAACCAGCATATCCGTTTACGTTACCAACCACTCTGTGAGAACACAGGCCACCAGACAATCCCCTCCCTTTGAAAAAATGAGGCATATTGTTATCATGAAATAAAACGCAACTGTTGAATCACCAAAAATGCAAACATGACTGTTTACAATTCACGCGTTTCAGAAATAGCCTTGTAATTGCATTGTGAAAATTGTCCAATATATAATTACCGGTCGAAGAGCCCTTCACTGTCTTAGTCTTGTTATTCATTTAAAGTAAAAATAATTTCAAACTCGAGAGGCTGTTATAGGTTAGCTAATAGGGAAAGCTGGCTCAAAATCTTCATCGAATTCTTCTCATTAAAAACTGAATCATTGGACAATGCAATTCTAGAGCTCAGATTGGCTTAGCGTCATAGTATATGAGCCATTATACCGTGCTCTCCAAATATGGTAACTGTTCGCGTCTGCTAAAAATTAAAAACAAGTTAAAAATCGGTTGTTTTTACAAGTAAAGACGGAGAGAATTCTCGATATTTTGTGGGCGTTTTTAATAAAACATTTATTCCACTCGCGCTTGTTGGATGTGGAATGATTATAGCCAACATCATATCCAACGCGCACTCGTGGAATAATTGTTAAATACCCAGCAAGCGTTGATCATGATCAAATTTGGAAGAAATTTGCGATATCCAATAAATTGATATCAGTGTTGCAGGATAAAATGACAAAAATTTACAGGAACCGCGAAGCCCTGACGACTAAGTTGCGTTCCCTCAGCTGTTTAAGTAGTGTTAGAGAAAATGGCGGAAAACTTCACATGTTTTTTTAAGAAGAAGTGGCCGAATTATTTCCTAAAATCAGCAAAAGCACCAAAAATTCAACTCAACGGATGAAAACTGCTATTCGATATCTGTAGACTAAGCATGAAGTATTGTAGTCATGACAGACACTTACCACCGCGATGGCCACTGTAAAAGAAAAGAAAAGATAACCTGATTGAACTCGTTGCGTCATTAGCTTATGCACAGATTCCTTCGCCAGTGGAGCTATAAGGCCTATTAATGGCTAGCCTGCGTGGAAAGCGCTTGAAAGGGATTAGGGAAAGGGGATTTGGGGCGCGAGAGAAACGCGAGGGGCAGTGCCACGCAGGTTATTAATTAATGTGTCAGGTGTGGTGTATGGATTACTACAGTAACGAGTACTATTGCCAACATCATTGAAACTACATGTACTAAGTGATATTAAAATAATACAGCACGAGTGTAAAAGTTTTGATACTAAGTGAAAGTAGATTATGATTTGTACTAGGATAAAGACATTTAGTTAATAAAGGAAATTATGTAGAAAGCAATAAAAATGTGAATATCTCCTTGTCTCATGACTACACTACATCAGGTTAGGTATGGTCTATAGGTGAGGGTTGGAGTTGAGCAACTAGCCTCCAGAAAATGTTTCTATGGTATCTTATCGGCGTCCCATCAGCATCGCCTAACCAGCTCCTATTAGTCTCTTATTATTTTTGATTAAGGTCAAACTTGAAGTGAGTGACACAGTTATACCAACCACGGCCTGTCTAGTCCCTCACACATGTGCACAGCCATATAACCCGGGCAGAGGCATCCATGGACCCCTAGTTCGCCCTCATTAGGCCTCATCAGCATGCAATAGCTGTCCATGGCTGCCACTCCGCGGGTGATATGCGTAAGTACTGACAATACCGCGGAGTTGGTAGCTAGTGTGCAGTGACTCCTTGCTGAATTTGGTCGACCGTTCATACGATATAAGGGATGTTTTCAATCTCGTCCCCAGAGGCCGCAATCCTTTTGTACAGCGAGGGGGATCCGCTGGACGAAAGTAACGGAGGCTCTGGGGACGAGATTGGGATGTTTTAAATTCGATGTACAGCATTTTCAGATCAATTGAGCAATATATTCAGGCTTTACTAAAGTACATGTCCTACAGTAATTTTGGGTAAAAATCAAAAAATTATTGTGGCAGTTTGGGAGTATTTTGTCAATTTTACCACCCTTCCCCCCACTTTGGCCAACTCCGCTCTATACCAGAACAGTAAACGTCACCGCGCAACAGCTTGGCATATCAGTGAGTTTGAAAGGCGGACAAAATTTTATTATGTTCGACCAAGAGCCTCAAAGGTCAGGGGTGATTTACATAAAAAAAACTATCAGATGCAACTGCTTAAACCGTCCGGCAACTTATATATGAACTTTTGCAGCTAGCTCTAAATCCGCAGCCTAATATCTACAAAGTAGAATTCCGCGATGTCTCTAATTGTTTTGCCAACGGCCTTGAATGATGGACTGGATATCATCAGATGGTTTATAAACTAATATAATGAGACAAAATAACGTAAGTAATGTTATTGTACTCACACATGAACCAGTGTAGCAACCTCAAAGTAGTTTGGATCGCTTTTGTTACGAGGCTTGTGTTTGTCAATCCATCCGTTAAGCTTGGCCATCCTTTCCAAATTGTTTGAACTTAGGCTCACATTTAGCTATGAAACAAGTCACAGTGAAGTTAGTCACTTTGATAAACCATACTAGCCCAAAAAAACAGCCTAAATTTCACGGCGCCACCAAAATTATGGTTTCCCCGCGAAATGACGTCTGAGAAACGAGCACAGCAATTCCATATTTATGACACGTCACCACCCAGATCTGGTTAGTGCCTTCTGATTAGTTGAAGCAAATTTGCCAAGCGGCACCACCAATCAGAAGAACTACTCAGAACTGGTTAGTGACGGGTCATCAGTATGAAATTTCTGCGCTTGTTTCTCAGACGGCATTTCACGAGGAAACCTGCGGTAGTGCCTTAAAAGTATTGGCTTTTTTGTCAGGCTAAAACAACACCTGTTGACATTGGACGCTTTCCATTGAGCCCAAAATACCGGATATTCTGGTTGGAAATCAAACGGAACTGACCACTTCGGTTTAATCTGACCAGAATATTTGGGACCAGCTTTGAAGGTGGTCCAATTTGATCAGTCTGCTCATTTCGGTCGGTCGGACCGAAATGTCATTTTCCAATTGAAAAAATTGTTGTCGTCAGAACAGCTCTTTTGTATCCTGCTAACATGAAGAATAACCAAACGCGCGGTGGCTTGAGTCGTGTCTGTGCAGCCGGAATGTACCGTTCCATTGGTACGTGGAATATCCGAAACTTCACTGAACCGGAATCATTGTTAAATGGGAAGCGCCCATAAAAAGTAATTTACAGCTTAAACTAATACCTCTTTGTTCGTGATGATCGTAAGTCGGCTGACCACATAAGTTACTTTTATTTTTCCGATTGAGTTATCGCGAAACATGCCAGCAACCTTTAGTAGGAAACAAAATATAGTGAGTGATATCATATTATACCAAGAGATCACACGGGCTTCTTTAAAATATCTGCATTAAAAATCAATGAAGATATCATGGTCGTTTCACAATAAAGAGCGATGAAGATGTTTTATTAAAATTTATGAACCGAGTGTTTTTTGCAGTCTCATGACACAGAATACAATTTTATTAAAGGAAAGTAGAAAATGTTTTCCAGGACTATTCATTTTTTGAATAACTCTTGGCTTTATTATTACTGTTCAAGATAAAATGGGAGCCATGTAAACGTCATTTTGTTAAAAAATATGCTGAAATTAATATAAGCTCTATGAAAACTAGACAACTAGTTGTTCAATTTTAAAACCAATTTGTCACATGTCAAAAACATAATAGGGTCATTTATACGAGGAAAAATAAGACGCGTCTTACATAGGACGTGAACTGTACCATTTATACGAGCATGTCTTATCTAAGACGAGAACAGCTCGTATAAATGGTTCGCGTCTTATTTCTGTTCTTGACTCGTTTTCATGTGACTGTTGCCTATAGCAGCGGCAATCCAACGTGGGGCGCCAAAAATTAACGCATGCGTACTATGCATTCGCGTCTTATGTAAGACGCGAAGGCCATTTATACGAAGTTTTTCTCGTCTTATCTAAGAACCGGTGCTAAGGGCTGTTCTAAAATAAGACGCGTCTTATTTTAGACGAAATATGCCGTTTATACGGAAAGTTCACGTCTTATTTAAGACGCGTCTTATTTTTCCTCGTTTAAATGGCCCTAATGTTTCACACTAGTGAACTTTCTAAGTTGAGATCGAACAGTAATCCGTAATAAACAAAAGCTCTATCCGCATTAAGTTTTTTTTTAAACTGTCTCTTACGATGTTTGCAAGAATGAGCAGAAAGTCTGCGGTATTGTTTCCATGCTTGGCTGCGACATTTTCATCTGCCAACAGACCAACTTGTAAGTACTTGTGAGAAGAAGCTTTGGAAGAACTTACATCCCTGGCTTCATCGATCTTAAATGCTGACTCAAACTTAAAATCTACGCGTGGAATGGAAATAACAAGTATAAATACATCATCCATCCATGGTACTTTTACAAATGAGGGAGAGTGTTTTATCAAAGTCTAAAACACGAGAGGGAGCCTTTTGATTTAGACCTACCGTCATACACTGAAATCTAGTAACAGAGATAAAAACGTGGCGAATTTTGCAACGGAGATTGACATATGTGTTTAGAAAAAGACGAGACTGAGATACCACTGATGGTGTTGTCTCGAGCAAACACCAAGTTTCAAAACCACTCATTGAAGAATATTTAAGAAAATTGTGTTATCTATCTCTAGTAGTTTTTCAATTAGAGAGTAAATTTATCTGTGATCGATCATTACATTTTAAAATGCCTTTGATTTTTTGTTTTGGAAAAGACAAGTAATGTACCTGTGTTAGATTGGCATTTGATTTGCTTCGCTGACTTCCTGTAAACAAGATGTGGTTTGGCTCCACTCTTGGTAGTCATGTGATTTTTTAAGTGGTTAGGAAGAGGGTGGACAAAGAGGGTGTCATCGGACAGTCTTATCATGCCAGTCTATAAACGAATAAAGTTTTCTTAAAAATAGTTTTTATGCACTTGTATTACAAGCTTGAAGTAAACACTTAGAATTCTGCAATGCTGATCGTACTACGTGAAAATTAACTTTGCAAAGTTAATTTTCTCGTAGTTCGATCAGTATTGCAGAATTCTTGGTGTCTACTTGGTATATTTTAGCTGATCAGCTCTTCTTTAGATCCATGTTCTTCGGCATATTCGTTTGAGGTCCTTTGCAGTTAATGTTCATTTAGTACAAGCTTAAAATCGTTTTGCTGAAGCAAAATGTCTGCATTTTTTCATCCTAATATCGGGGTTTCGCCTGTAATAGCGTCAAAGGTATTTAACTTGATCTGAAGCTAAAGGTAAAGGTATAAAAAGTGCTTAGCTCGGTTAAATCTTAAAGTTCTTTTAACCGAAGAAGGATTCAATCAGTTGACAGGGCGTTTGTCTGCGTAACAGCAGGTCGCGGGTTAAATTCCTGGCCGACGAAAATGGTGTTCTTGGCTGTGAAGGTAACGTAAAAATGTGTTCTCAGATTCAGATTCGGATTTTATATTGTTTGCACTATTACAAGACGTTACATACATTACAAGATATTGCAAGAGCAGAAAGGAAAAAGAGAACAACATGTGCAAACTACATAAATCATAAAGGGTAAAGTGTGCGCAGTGACCAAAGAAGCTTAAGCTGGTCACTGGCGCAGACATTTTACATAAAACTACAAGTAATTTGCAGTTTTCAAATTGAAATGGACATACAAATAGACTAGACACGCCGTCATCATTATTGTCCTAAGAGAAGCTGAATACAACCAGCGTACACTCGCACTTGAGTACGAGCAAGAGATCATAATCTTGGCTCTGGGTACAAGACATCGACTAACTATTTGTGATATTTTATGCACAAGAAAAGGCAGAATCACTGTATGTTTTGGAAGAAGGGGGTACTATAATGCTTTAAATTTTTAGATTGTGGAATTATAGCTGAAGTATTTGCGTTGTGCAGGGACAGCTTTTCATCCAATGAAAAAATCACATACAGTAAGATCACTCACCAGTCCCTTGTCGTTGCTAATAGCTACCAAAGATCCTGGGTCCGAAGACACTGTTCCATGAAAGTACGAATCTGATTTCACAGGCATTCGTGTGACCTCGCCATTCGTGTGCCTCGTTTCCAGTTTGAGGCCAGGTTTTACCAGCTGCGTGTTTCTTCTAAGCTTCAGATGCATTTCTTTGCCAAACGCGTCCATCTTGTAATGCCACTCGCCACTCGCCACTTCTTTATTTGACTGATGTGGCTCGGTTATTTCATACTCGGGAACTGCAAAAATGACGTATGAAATATACGCATGGTATTTGTTATCAGATATACTATGGATACGATCATCACTGTTGTGGGAGAAGGCCTTCAGTATGATTTTTAAAGGACGCACCCACGACTAAAATTAAAGGTTAACTTGTTAGAAATATTTCGGGAGCAAATGGCAAGAAAGAAATTCAATTTTTAATGATGCCAGATCACGGTTATTGAATTTTTTATATTGTTAATATAGAGACAGTAGGGTCGTTTTTGAGTTCAAGAAAGACAATTCAATATTCTGACCATCACCTTCATCTTCACCTTCATGTTTCTATAGTAACACAATAGAAATGACCTCTGTAATTGTTTGCTTTCAAGTGCTAGCTGTTGAATTTTTATTTTCATGCAAAAACGCTTCATGAATTTGTAAATAACGAAAATTAAAGTCGATTAATTAAAATCATTGTATTTTCAGGGAAATGAAACTGATAGCTGCGTTATTGAAAGTCCGTTTTTCTGGTAATGACTAGCGTAAGGTGTATCTGCTCAGATCCCCTCGATTACACCTACCAGCACTGCACCACTACCCATAATTTATACAATGACTTACCATCGGCAGTAGTGTGGACTCCAAAGTACCGCTGTATTTCCTTGTCCGTCATATGATGGTGAAGAGACTATTCATGAAGGATATTACAGTCTTAAATTGTGTCACTTAAATTTCTGTCATTTATGTAGAACATCATAGGACGGAAAAAAATGTCTAATGCGCCTGTTTACCAGATATATATTCTTCAATTTTTAAAAGTTCTATTTATTGATTTTTTCCCCAAAATTATTAGAGGAATGTAGTTATTGAGTAAATTATGCCATGATGTTACCCGTTGAAACTTAATGACTTTATTCATACAGTAAGGATCCCTGATACAGTGGAATTCCGAGTTTTCGAAGACTCTGTTTTTTTTTAAACTCCCGATTTTTCGAACCAAAAGTAGTTTCCCTAGGATTTGCTTGGTTTTGTCCATGATTTTTCGAACCCGCGATTTTTTTAAACTTCCGATATTTCGAACGAATTCTGCTTCCTTTCAAAAATTTACATTCGATTTCTCGAACTTGAAAATTCGGGACACGGCCAAGAAAAACTGGTTCTAGCCACATGTACTAATATGGATAAGCCCAGGAGGTTCCTGGGAACCGCTAGGTGTTTTCAAGTTTTCAGTACACTTTTTATGACAAAAAACGTGACATATATCTATCATTTAAGTCAAAGAGGACTTGTTTGATATACAATCGAGAGTCATTTCAGACATCACAGAGAAGAGTTTCCGGGTTGAATAAGAGGAAAGAGCTTATCACCAGTTATCTTAGCAGGCTGAATTACTACTGCAATTTTTTTTCACCGTAGGCCAATCTATTTAAGAAAATGGAAGGTAATGGTTTTTAAATTGTACGCAAAATTAACACATATCAGTAGTACTGTTTTCTTTTTTGTTTTGAAGTTGACTTAAATCGTTTACTTTACAATACATGACGTTTTGTTTGTGGATAAAGATGTTACATACATTGACATGTAAGAGTGCTATGTTGTTGATGTCTGAGGCCTGTTTGGTTCTTATAAAACAATACCATGGTCAGGTGTGATTCGATGCCCCTTTCGAATTCGTTTTTTCGAAATCCCAAATTTTCGGACCAATTTCCATTTCCCTAAAGGTTAAAAAATCGGGATTCTACTGGATATTTTTTGCTAGTTTTTCTCAAACACTTAACGATTAGATATTATTCCATTGAATACAGGATCACATTGTAAACGAGCTCAAAGCTCATTGTTGACACTTGTCTTAAAAAAATATAATACCTTATTCTTAAAAACTGAATAACATCGCGCGACAGGCGATAACAAGACGGCAACCAAGCTAGAAAGTGGTAAAATATTTGTAACTAATGTAAGAATATATCGCATAACGGAAATATTGGTACCTTAAATGACCTAAGGGACACAGCATAACAGATTATCCAGGCCATTCATTGATGCGTCTATTAAAGTCGTGTGAGAAATCCATATACTTTTTTGAAGCCCAACTTTGATGTCAGAATCCTTAATTACTTTAAACTTGACGTTGAATAATCAAACAAGAGACCAAAAAGATTGAATGGTTTTCCTTTATTTATTAAATCCTAGTAAATTGGGGCAGCTGTCAGGCAGAACGTCTATTAGACAAGAGGGTGTTTGTCAGAGGGGGACGCGTCTAATGCAAACTTAAAGCTTAAGTTTCTTAGACAAGAGGCATCTATTTGATAGACCTGGGATCAGGAAGAGGGCGTCTGTTAAATCATTTACGGTAAACCTATCCAAAAGTTGTGAACGTTAGAAATGTTTCATTTTTTACGTTTAAACAGTAATAAAGTGGATTAACTCATACCTCTGCATTCACAGCTAAGTTTTGAACGCAACCTGCAAAATATAGACAATATAATTCGTAAATTTAGATATGTCAGGAACCCGTAAGCTGTGGCAGATCTAAGAGAGGGGCCCGGCCCCTCCTTAATTTTAGACCAACCTGAAGCCCGAAAGGCCGAAAAAAAATTTTTTGGAGACCGCCCACCCCCCCCTCCCCCCTATCTCAGGTTCTGGATGACCAACCCACCCCGCCTTATCTGAAGGTCTGGATCCTCCACTGATAAGTAACGCTTGATGGAAATGAAAAAAGGAGGTACGTTGGAAGTCATTTACCACCAAGAGAGGATTCTCTCTTGTTTACCACATAAAGTTGACAGAGTTACAAATCTTACCTATCACGACCAAAACCAGGAGCCAATGTCCAGGATAAAAACTAGCTCGCATTGATATAGAGTGAAAATTTCAAACGTGGCAAAGAAGGCCCGTGGACTACTTGAAGTTGACTCAGACTGTACTCTCTGTTAATAAACTCCTCTATAAATAATAATTGTCCTCGAGTTAATGAATATATGAATATTCAAATGTTCATCATCTCAAGTAATAGTTTTCGATGCTTTAAAGATAAAAATACACATCCCTGTTTAACATACGGGTAGAAGTAGATAATTGAAATTACAACAATGAGATTAATTTTTATCAAGTTCCAGCACCGCTGATAAGCTTTTGTTAGCAAGCAACTCTCCAAAGTACCAAAATCTGTTTGTCAGTCAAAGTACTCGCAAAGCAACCACTTCCAGTAAGCAATCATCACATCAATGAAGGTAACTCAGACTTAGCATTTGGGAGATAACCTATGGATGGCAAAACAGTGAGCGATACAGCTTTACAAAAAGGCGATCATGCCATATCTTTCTGAAATCGAAAAAAAAATATTTCCCCCAATTTTTCCCACCACAAAATCAATTTCTAATCTGTATCATTTCAAAGAAGAAGATTGTCGGCATTTTACTTCTTTCCATAACAAATAGTCAGTTGATTGTAGGTTTTTTCATGGACTCAATGTAATCATCATTTGGTGTCAGACATTATTGCCGATCAGCTCTCGTAACTAAGCGACCCCTTTCAATTAAAAAAGCACCTTTCCAAAACTATATACTCTAAGACAGATGAAGTTATCATTACAGTATCCACAGCTGATTCGATTAGCCGTTCGACTCACGAATGCACGATTTACTGGCGTCTCCGTTACCCAGGCAAGCTTTTTGGTTTTAGAAAGAACTTTTTACAGTCGATATAGCTGATCGATAATTCACACCTTTGCGCAGAGGTCTCTCTTAATTTCAACCTACATCAGGACTTACTTCTAGTAAAGAGTGTTGGGAGATGCAACATGAAATATTCTTAAAAGCAAGGAGATTTGGTTATGAAAGCACTGAGAAAAAAATCAAATACAAACTGAGAGCGGTGCTGCAGTTTACTTTGGGAACCGCCCAGACCGTACACAATCTGGTTTTTGTCCAAAAAGATAATGATCTTTACCTTTAATATAGAACGCTCTTGCTCTGTTAATGTATATGCTCTCTTGGACGCTTTCGTATAAATTCGTGAGGGCAGGAAAAACTCCTCAGAAATGTTGTCGTGGGTATGTACGTGGATTTAAAGCGATTTTTAAGTACGCTCGAGTTCCTTTTTTCTCCCTTTTTTCCCAATTTGTTTTTCTGAGTGAAATTTCGTTCAATTTACCGGACATCAGAAGCAAAATTATGGAATAAACAACTTCTCAAATTGTCGGCAGAATCTTCGATTTTGGTGGGGGGAAATTGCGGGTTATTTGGCCTCTTGGAGCTGTTCTGGGTGGTGAAGAACCTAATGAGTCTGACAAAATGTTTAGTTTTGGCTGGCATATGTTTACTTTTGGTTAGCATTTTGACCAGCAAAGGCTGCAGTTAAAGCTGTTGAATGTTCGCAGAAAATAGCCACGGAAACTCCACCAACAGGATGATTCATACCAATAGTAGAAGACTGAGAGCAGAGTCCGGCTTCGATTTTGAAGCGACTCTGCTAGCAGCAGGGTGTGATCCATTAAGAGGCCCCCGGGAGGGATTGCTCTTTTACAGAGATGACGAAGGCGACTGCAACGAAAAGGGCAAAAAACTTCGCACGAGCTGCACCCTCTTTTTTTTTTTATACATTTCTTTCCTGTTGTAGCACGACTACAGGGTGCACGAGCCTGAATTCCTAGTTTCGCGTTTTATAGGTCGATTATAGAGGACGTGAACACCAGACATTTTTTTTTTCTCTGTCTAAACAGAATCAACTCGAGAAAGATTCACTTGACAATTAAATGAAATAGAATAATAGAGGTGAAGTTTGAAATAGCTCGGATCACCGTTTAACTTGAACGCCTTTTTTCACTGCCGTCGTCTTCGTAGCTGCTATAAAGTACCCGCTCCCTTTTTACTCTTTCCGGTACAGCAGCTACGGATTAACTGGAAATAGTGGAAACTGTACGAAAGTCCGCCAGTTCATGTAAACAGTCCTGTGTCTCTTAGCTTCTTCGAATAATCACATAAGTTAGTTGACCAAATTACACATTTGATACCGTGACCGAAAATTAAAAAAAATCAAACAGTTTCTGCTTTATGACTTTCTGCTTTACTAAGACCAGCCATAGTAGAGAATGACTGGTTATGAAAGGGGGCAAACATCATTACAAAAACAGTGCTGCAGATAATGTTATTGAGAAGCTCCCTCATGGTGCAAAATCCTTTGTTTTTTTGTTCACAAATTGTGAGGGTATAAATTAATGTGACGTTTCAAAATGATAGAAATGCTATATTTTTAGCGTTGTGCCTTTACCGTACATTTATTAAGTTAGTCAGCCGTTGTGGCATCAGACTAACTGTTAAAAAAAAGGAATACGTAGATATTGACTAAGTCACTTTCTCCTTGAACACAGCTAGCGACGGATACAACACTACCTCAGTCTACTGGGAGCTGATCACCCTCCCTTAGGGTCCTTTGGAAAAAGGGGAATTTAAGGGCATTCTTAGAGGTAAAGGGCGTCTGGAATTTATTCGCATGAATGTTTCGCGTTCTTGTTTTCTTGGAGAGTTGCAAGTCCTCAAAAACATATTAAAAAGCTATGAGTCTGATAGGCTTCATAACCATCCTACTCTGTTAAACTGATGGACCAGTGCCCTCAGGGCAGTAGAGGAGGCGTGTTAACACCTCGAAATCCGAATATGGAGGTCCGGGCTTCAAGCCTCGCCTGTTGCATTGTTTCCTCAGACAAGGAATTTTACTCCACTTTGTCCCTCTTCACGCAGGTGTATTGATGGGTACCAGCAACATACTGCTGGAGGGGGGGAGGGGGGTAACCCTACGATGGACTAGCATCCCATCCAAGGGGGAATAGCAATACTCCTAGGCATGCTTCATGCTAAGAAAACCGGGATAAGCTCCGAACGTTTGGGCCTTTGGCTCGTGTGCGCCTTGTTAGTACACTACTGAAGTTATACACCCTGTCCGCGTAGCCACTTCGGGAGACATTAAAGAAAGACTCTGCCTGCAGGGTTCACCATAGACTGTAAAACAATTGGCTGCTCCCCCCAACAAAAGAAAAGGTTCCAGGAAGATCGCAGGGGTACAGAAGGTATCTATTTTGGAAACGAAATGTCTGGAGTTACCGGTGCTTTAGTCATAAATTCAAACATAGTTAATTAAAGTGGAAAGGTTGGAAACCCTTTGCTATACGTTTTTGTCACCTTTTGTGGACCTGACCGTGCACAACGTTCAATAGGATTCCTATCGTTTGAAGTTATTGACCAATAGAAACATTGAATTAATTTATTCAGTCACAATTTGTGAACAGAAAACAAAGGATTGTGCTCGGTCAGGGAGCTTCCAACAAAACCTACAGCACCATTGTTTTCAACTTAGATGTTTGCCGGGTTTCCTAGTTCCAGTCTCCTCCACTAACTATGATTCAAACACCGTTGTATGTACAGTCGTCATGAAGTTTTCGGGCACCAAATATCCCATCAACTTGAACTGACAATAACAAAAAGTTGATAACATGTATTAAACATATAACAATAGTTGTGACACAGAGGCTTAGAGGTTTGAAAATGATATATTTAATAATATTTAAGTATACATGCCATCATGAGAATAAAATAATCTGCATCGAACCATCTGACAGTACAGAGATATAACTTGGCGATCAGTCTTTATATTTTAAGTTGTTCTGTTCTTTTACTTCATACAAAACCTTGCGGGTACCAGCCCGCCCTATAATTGGTAGGTAACATTAATTTTTCATTCACGCGCAGAGCACATGGGTAATTATGAACACTTTTCTGCAGAAACCCTCAGTCAGATCCAAAAAGATGTCGAACTTTTGACGACGGTAACACAATCATGACTGTAATACCCTGAATGAACAAGCACTTTGTGTCATTATTTCATTACCAGTACTGTTAGCTTATTTCCCTTTTTTTTAGAAGTTGTTATACTTTAGCACCATAATTACTTGAAAATGCATCACAGCAGCGTTTTTCTAGTTACTGCTTGAGAACTAAACAAACAGAGTAGCACTTATTTTCAAAACATCACTCACTACAAGAGGTTTTAACTAATATCAGAGATGCCAGCCTCTGGAGATCTAAAAATCTGGAGACTTTCTTTTTTGTAGTCTTAAATGAATTACAGACCATCAAATAGTAATTTTCATATATTGTTTTCGTGACTGTGATGACATATAATATACCATAGACCTATGACCTTTAAAATCAAGGGCATTTTTTGACTTTTGGGGAAATTAGGCTAAATTTCAAACTAAAGTGCAGAAAGGCTTAAACGACTTGTGGACCCATATGACTGATTGTATATTATTTTGGAGACTCCAGGATAATCCAGGGGGCTCTGCAGATCTGAGCTTTCAGTGACACAAAAAAGCTGTATTGCGGAGAAAAGTTTAACTTATTTGAGTGTCTGGATTTCACATAACTCGCTGAATTTAACGTTTTATTTAGGGTGGATTCATATGCAGCATACTTGTATAGCTGTCACATTTGCCCACTGAAATTTCTTGTTTTTGAGCTTAGCTGTTCTCCATTTTTGAGATTCAACTTATCCCCTTTCTTCATTCATCTAGACTATTGTGGAAGAAGTCTTTACATACAGCTCTAAGATAAATAAATTTAATGTACTATTGTTTTATCGCATCTAGGATAGCATACATCAGTCCTCAGAGTCCAATGAACCGCTATCCCTAAGTTGCCCTTCTGTCATCTGGAGTAACCTGAATAAAATCACAAAGGAACAGTAAAAGTTAAATGGTGGAAAAGTTCAAATTTATTTTGTTGGAATATTACTGTTGTGGCCTTGTGTATCAAAGTCATTTTTACTGTAGGGGATCCTCACAAGGTGTATTTACTTTTGCAAACACATTACCATATTTATTGATTTCAAATAAGTGACATCCCTGAATAGGCAACTCTCCCAGCAACAATGCAGTGTTTGTTGATTGTCATTGTATTTTTGCCATTTGTTTTATGTTGATACATGTATCACTGATCACAGAAAGGAGAAATAGATTTTGAAAATTTCTTAAATTGTCTTTCTTTCACTGTCCTGATCAGTATTTTTTTAGAACAAAACAAAGGAAAAGAAAGAAAAAATATGGAAAACCATATTACTTGTGAATGAGAAAAATTATTCTCATTTGTCATGAAAGATGTTGTTGCCTGAGCTTGATGAGTGTGGTCATTTTTAACCCTACAAAACAATATTGTCACAATAAAGCAATGAATTAACACTGACGCGATGTCTAGAACAATATTTTCTTCATAGCTCATTGTAGTATGACATGTTTTAAGAGCTCATCTATCGTTTGTCTCACGATAGTCAGTTGCATATAGAGCGACTTTCGTATGACCTTGAAAAATGGTTTCGGCAAGTGTTTGTTACTTGTTTTATCAGCCAATGGATGAAAAGATCAAAACATGGACTCTTCGTTTTCCCGCCAAGAAATCCCTAATATGGCGAAGGCATTGTTGCATTGGCCAATAGTGTTGCAGTGACTGCAGTATGACGTCAAAGCGAAGTATTGATTGATTTCTAGAAAGTTCTCAGGCAGGACGTTTTTTCACCTGACCATTCGCTTAACCAATCAAAAGCCACACACGTTTGTCTGTCCGTTCGATAAACCAATGAAATCGCTCTATTTCCGTTAGTTTGTTGTTTCTGTTTTGTTCGTGCGTTTCATTTCAAGGTCATACGAAAATCGCTCTAATTGATCGCAATGTTTCAACTGTGTGCTGGAGGTCTTCATCAGGTGATAGACATTAGTAGGGCCATTTATACGAGGAAAAGTAAGACGCGTCTTATCGAATAACAGGGCTGTTCTTAGATAAGGGTCTTAGCTAAATTTCAGACAAAATGTGCCGTTTATACAGGATAGTTTGCGTCTTATTTAGGACGCGTCTTACTTATCTGTGTATAAATGGCCCTAGTGTCGTTTTAATGAGTGGAACTATTTGTACAACTGTGCTTGTTAATAATATTGGTATATCATGAACCTCGTTCAAGGTTGGTTGGTTTTGATTTGAAGCACTGCTAGCATCATTAGAGGAGGAAACTGTTCCTTCCACAGTTTTAAGTGACTATCATGAGACAGAAGATTATAATGAAACCCTTTATCAGTCTCATAATTACCACTCTGGAATGAGTACAAACACTTAATATTGAAGTAAATACAGTTTAGTGTATCATTTTGATGTGGTTAATATAAGAAACAATAATTGCCTGAAGGCATTGACCGTACCTGCTGGTGCTGTTCTAGCTTTAACTGTATTATGAAGATGTCCAGGACCATACAGATAGTAACAACGTTTTTCAAATGCTTTCACCATTTTTTTCACCACTTCATCAAAAAACACAGTGGATAGCTTGGAATGGAGGATTGATCGAAACTCAAACTCTATCTGTAGAGGAATGAACCACACATTTCATTGGACAGGATTCCACCCATACAAAGCTGTGTATTCACATCAAAATGAATATATATCAAATAACATAGCAACCTTTCTTAAGGATCATGCGTGTACCCCTAGTACCCGTGTCCCAATGAGTGGTTTAGAGACAAGACTTCCAGTAAACAGAACTAGATTAGGGCTGAGGACCAACTAAAATTACAAAGTTTTATAAACAGAGCAAAAAGTGTTGAAACCTGTATTATTCAAATTCTATCAGTTCACAAAGATGACCCATTTGCAAATAAAAGAGTCTTGCTGCACTTACGAAAGATATAATCTGAGGGGATTTCATTTTGGTATTGTGATTAGTTGTGTCATTTAATAGCGAATATTGTAGGTTTGAAGTCATGAGGAACCTTATTGATGGTTCTTTTGCATGATGGTACTTGTAAACGTTTTTTTAAAACAAAACATAAGGGAAAAAAAGGGTTGTATCATCAAAAATACCAAAACAAAATTCAATTGAGCATTTACTTACATAAAAGTCCAATGTACAAGTGTTTGGGTTTCCTGGATAGCCGGGACCAAACTTCCAAATTGTTTTCATATAATTAAACATCTCTCCATCAGTGCATTCAGCCTACAGTGTAATCAACAGCAACAATATTGCTGAGCATTGCCAAGTAATATCTCCAAGAAAGAAGCCACTTCATTTATAACCACTGAGGGTCTGTTATTTAAATGAAGTCTAACTTAGACCGCCATTTAGGAAATCTTTGAACCTCCTCCATTTTTGCATGGTTTGTTTTTACTTTTTTGAGTCAAAGTTTTTTTTTGAGTTTTTCGAGTCTCTTTTACCAAAGAGTCTTGGGTTCGGATTTTTAACTAGGATCTCGGTGTCTCGGCGAATCTCGGATTTTGCCATTCGCCACCCCTAGAATCAGGTTTTGTTAAATGATGGCTAAACTTTGCTTAAATAACTGGCCCTGAAATTTGAATGGTTTCCTTGTATTGGCAGCATTTTTTAAGCCATACAAATCTCTGAGTGAGTTTCTTTTCGTTAATCACTTTTAAACCTTCTAGGCACATGATACAGTTCCTTCCAGTGATTTGGTATTGTGAATGACAAGGACATAGAGTCACTGTCAAGTCATCAACAGTTTGACACAAAACTGCACTCATCCTAATCCCTGGTTGCAAACCATTTAGAGAGATGGCAATGAAAAATGAAAAACTAGATCACAAATTTGCAAACAGGCATAATACTGGAAAAAGGATAAAGAGACTGGTCATAATTATTATCACGAGAAATGCACCATTGGCTTTTAAATTTCTAATTTTATTGAAGTGATCAATTTGTGTTTCCTATATTGATAAACTAAAAGCAGTCTCTCTTTTTCATAGTTCATTGAGCAAAATGCACGAGATGCGCAAATGAACATGCTAGTGACTGAAGGCGTGAGACAAGAAGAGGCACAGAAAAAGGGCTTTTTTTGAACATGCGCATGACTGAAGGCATGAGACAGGAGAGGCACAGAAAAAGGGCTTTTTTCTTCTTCGGCTGCTGCCCTCGTTTCCCACGTGGCCATGCACTCCCCTTACTAAATCTGAAGAAAAAGAAGGACTGCTCACAGTCTACTATAAAGAACACATTCATTCTCCCTTGAGAGGAATATTATTCAAAAAACCTATGCCAATTTGTTCAAAGGGTAATTAGCACACATCCAGTGTGTTCTACGAGAACTCTTCTGACAATTAGTACCGTTAACCCACCATCAAAAGTTAACCAGTTTTAGTAAAACTCAGCTCTGTGTTGACTGTTAAAGCTGACTGATACCTTCACTAAGTTTGGTGGAACAAGTGTAACAGATGAGCTGTATTTTTCCACCACAGGTGGGAAACCAACTGCTAACTTTGCTTTTAGATGACCTGGCTTTCTGATCAAAATAACTGAGTCCCTGCACCATGGAACAAAGTGCTTATAATCTTCAACATCAGAAACAACTGCATACATGTCCTCCATTGAATAACTGAAAACATAAAATACATCGGAAAAAAGAAAAGCTGTGGTATAATCTGATCTTAGGGTTGAAATGATTTCAAACTAGCTTAGGGTACCTTAATTTTCATTGGCCATTGAAGGAAAAAAATAATTATGGAGCTGCCACTTTTGCTTTTGCTGGTTCTAAAAACTGGGAAAAAATTCCCTCCAAATTAAAAAAACTCCCTTATAATAGCTTTTACTAGCAATACAAACTGTACCTTTCAAATACCAAATGAGTAATTTGATTTCTCTGCCCTCACTATCAATTTTAATTTCTAATGATTTTATATGAAGTCATAAGTATCACTTTGTGCACTTTTAGTCTTCCTGTCTCTATTGTATGCTACTTAATTAAATGTCTACCCCAGTTAGTTGCATGTGGCAGTGACCAACCTCGAAAGCCTAAGCTCCTTTGGTCACTGCACCCATTTCACCTCTGATGACTTATGAAATTTAATGTTGTTTTATTTTACTTTTGTAATGTATTGTATTTTTGTTGTAGTAAACTCTTGAAATGGTGCAATAAATAAAAAAATCTGAATCTGAAATCTGATTTGGATCATGATCAGTAACCCACGAGCAGCACTCAGATCACAGCACATCAAAGGAACTGACGAAATCTTGCCCAGGGTGGATTCACTGATTCCTTTGGTGTACCAAGATCCAAGAGATCTCCGATCACTGATCCTGACCTGAGTCATCACAAAGGCAAACTTTTATTTTTCTGTCTATATCTATATGTAACTAACTTCATTTAGAGAGTTACTGTGACTTTTACATGGGTTTAATTAGAAGCTAGGACCCAGGTATTGGCACTCTGTCAATGTTCTCTGAGCACAGTACTTGCCTTTAAGCAAAATGGACAGGTCGACTCTCAAACCACTTTTCCAACTTTCCCCACCTAATCAACAATAGGCAACCCTTCTACTTTAAAAAATAGTGAAAAGCCTGAACTTGACAGCTACAAGAACTGATAAACCTCTGGACCTTTAGTATACAAATTTCAAGGCTCTGGAGCAAAGTTTGAGAAAAAATAGAATATTTTGTTGGAATTGTCAAAGTTCACCAGTAACTCGAATGAAATATTCAATTTTTTCCTCAAACTTTGCTCTAAGTTATGACATTTGATACCAAACGTCTTTGCCAGAGCAGATGAAAAAAGTTTTTGGTTTCCAGATTGATTATGCTGGTTTTTGAGAAGAGGGGAAAAACTGTATCAACCAGAGAAAAACCTCTTGGAGCAGAGAAGATGACCAACAACAAACTCAAACCACATATGGCATGAGGGATGGGAAATGAAGCCACAAATAGAGAAAGGCGAGTGCTCCACTACTGCATAAATCCCATTTGAGTCTATCTTGGAATCAACCTTTCTTGGTAACCTATGTGTCGTTTTGCTAATGCTACACTTGCTTACGGGTCCAGTCATTTAGCTTAAGAAATGAAATGGGGGCTACAAATGTTTGTAGGTTGTTCCTTGAGCCATGACATAAAGAAGTCCAATACATGTCATAGTTAGGGAATGACCTAACATGTTAATGAACATTCAAGACATTAGGGAACAGGGTGCTGGTAGCCTGTGTAGCTGGCAGAATAATTGTTCGCCCTCTCCAGTAAGGTTTTGGCGATGAACCTGTCATTCCAAGAAGTGATCACTGAATGAGCAAGAAATTCCTTCAAAGTGTCTCTTCCCCATTCTCTGCATGGATTCACAACTTCTCTGCCCCAACATGGGCCGATGTGATGATCCTGCCAGCTTCGCAGGGTCATGTAGCAGCTGCTCGGAACAGAAGTCACCAATGGTGCGTTTCCCTTACCCCAAACAATACTAAAACAATGGGAAGAATGACATGTCATTGTTTCCAGCGACCAATTAGGAGAGACCTTACGAGCAGCTGCTACACAACTGGTTACGCAGGCTTGGGTGCTAGCAAAATGACTTGTAGGCGAAACAATCATAAATCATTACAAAACTGCATTATCAGTACATGCAGTAGTTTAGCATAACTGCTGTAAAATAAGAAGTATTGTACCCTGATTTAAGTCACTTTTAAAAGTAGCTTATCATATATAGGAAATCAAAGATGTAAACAAAACCATAGAGCCCTACCCTTATCCCCTCAATGTCTGACAGACTACATTAGCAGATTAGGCACCATATTGTAATGCTGTGACTGCTTACAACTCAACAGAAAGAATCGTAACAAACTACTGAAGGTCCAAAGCTCACCCGAGTATCCGCCTTTCTGAATACTTTTTTCTTCGCGAGTTCGAAGCACTGAGGGGATTCGGAATGAAAGATCCTAATAAAGTTCTCTTTGGTATCACGCATATACTTTGAGTGTTAGATTCCAGCGTGCTTTGGTTCTTTTTCTTCGAAACAGCGTCGAAGCCGGGTGAAAGCCGACAGCAACATAATCCTAAGCACCTGGGGAAAAATTTTTTGGAATCATCTATAGCGTGTAAACAAAACGAAAAAATTCAAAATCAAAATAGATATTAGTCTCATAATTTATAGAAACCATTCAAATACCTTTTAGCTTGCCAGATTGCAAAAGACTGTCGCAAAAGCGGTAAAGTTTTCGCTTGTACTCTCGCGGTGGCCATTTTGAACAAATAAATATTTCGTCATATTTTGAGTTAATTACATTTGGCCAGGCTACCAAGCCAAAACATGGCGGACAGAGAAGCACTCACTGTGCATGATGGCGCAGAACAACAATCTTTTAGTAGCAAGAGCTCTTGGTAAGAGAAGAAATCGATTTTATAGCATCTAATAACAATGAACTTGAATTTGAAGACTGGCATGTTTAGAAGACTTTTTAATGGTGGATTGAATTGGCAGATTCAGTTCTCTTTGAACCGAGAACAAATAATGATTATTTCTTTCCAAGAATACGTGTATTATTATAATTCTTGTTTTTCTTCAGGCATTGGAATTAATTATCTATTGGAAATTGTACTGATTTTGTTCAATATACATACTTTCGATGAAGTTTAGACTATAAAACCTCAGAATGCAACGCCAATTACACACATTCTTCTCGTTTGCTCTGTCATATCATACAAGCAAATTCCCCACTGCCGAGCTGGACAAGCTATCCCATACATTCTCTCCTCGTTATTTGTATTCACTGCTGATCCAAATGAGTCGCCACTTAAGTTTATACCCACCAACGCTCATCACTCAAACAATTCATTTCTTGTTCTTGTCATTCGCCGAGAAGCCACCAAATCTAAGCACCCAGAATGGTCCCATATCGTGTGTAGTTACTCCCTTTTTAACATTGTTTTCTAGCTTCCTCAGTGAAAACACTCTTAGGACCAAATCACAGGTAATTACTTAATTAATTCTTACTGAAAGGTATTAATAATATTGGGGTTTACCTTGGTGTAAAAACCTGTGAAGTTTTTCTTTGTTTTCTAGCTATTATTTCCTTTGGCTCTATTGTGTTGTTTTCTCCGTGGCTTCTTTGTATTCATTGTTTTTCAACACTTGTAAGTTTCACAGGGAAACTATTTGTTGAGCAGAAAAATCAAACATTTTCCCAGGCCAGTCAAACTGTTTTACAATAGTAGGCAGGGTAACCACAGAAGCAGGCAGCAGACCTAAATTTGTGTGGTTGTTATATTTAATATTACTAAACCAGAGTGTTGATTAGATGGCAAATATTCCAGTGAAAACATCAAAATTCCCAGCAAATGGCTTATTTTGACTTGGCTGCTCTCCTACATCTCTTTCTCCTTCTTTCCTTCTTCTGCTATCCATTTTGTGCTCTTCTCCACTATCAGAATACCTGGTAGATACCTAAAGCATGTTGGACAATAGTGTGTGACGTGATATTGCCCCGAGGAGACTCAAAATGATAATGATCTAATGATGCTGAAGCTATAAAATGATAAAAATGGAGGTGCCCAGTTAGAGCCAAGTGGTCACAGTACTGGCAATCTGGAGGTCCATCCAGGCTGATAACTGCTATTTTCCCTGGTATTCTCTTTGCCATGCTTGTAAATGGCCAGTGATTTGTGTCCTGCCAGTTGGGATTCCTAAACTTGGTGTGTTTCATTTGAAATATTTGTCGCAGTTATTGTGCTCCTAGAGGCTCGTCTGCTGCTTCCTTTTTTCTGTCCATCCGTCTTGTGTTTCTCTCTGTAATCTGTCATTAGTTTTTTTTTTAATTTGGTGAGAAATAAATTAGTTATCATAAAGATTGCAGACAGTGTGAGCCTTGAGTCAGAATCCTAGTGCCTCCTTTTTTGTCAGATTTAATGATGCACAACAACTGTCAGATCAGAAATTAAATTTTCAGACCCTGTACCCTCATGGTCTGCCTGTCCTAAATCAGAAGCAATTCCTTTTCTTTCCAGTTCTAAATGCTGTACTGACAGTGATGGCAATGCTGTTATCTGCAGCAGTGCAACCAAGCTTTTGCAGCTTGTTGACATCCAGGTTGGAAGTTCAGTATCTGTTTGTTAATATTGGATTAAGACGTTCAGACATGCCTTCATTTCAAAACTTTTTCAAATTTCTGGTACATGATGTATATATTTTCTTTATGGGATGAGTGTAATACAAGTAAATACCAACATTATTCAGTGAACCCTTTCAAGCAAACATATAACTGAGTAAAGCATTAGAGAATGAATTTCTTTCAATTCTTTACAAGTGAATTCAGTCTACAAGTGAGACTGGTCTATTTTCTAGGTTTTACCCTTTTTTTCCTTTTTGAAGAAAGTTTGACTCCTCAGATACAAAATTTATGTTGGAGTCATTTTACAAAAACTAACGTCACTTCATACCACCCAAGTTAAGTGTGTAACTCTTACCCCTTAGAGATATAATGCTAACCAGACATCAACAGCTAACACCAAAATGGTGGCAATAGAACACAAACACACACACACACACTTAAAAAATGTTCAACAATGGAAAAACTTTATTTTGCATTTAGAATTATTTTGTTACAAGACTGCCAATAATTTTGATTTTTTATCCCTTTACTAGAATTTTAACAACAATAAATTATTAATATAAGAATTATGGCTAGCAGAGAAAACATTTTTCTTTACCGCTGAACATTTCTAAGCTCTAAGCTGGAGTCATAATGAACTCTTGCAGAAATGTCTTGGAGTCATGGGTACATTTTTGGCATAAAAATGCCAAAATTGTAAACCTTGGCTTTCCAAGGCAGGGAGTAATGAATTTGTCTTTTTTTAAGTGTTCTCTTTAGTTCAGGAGAGTGTTTATAATACCAATTTTGTTATCATCTTGTTTTTAGCATCCAGCTGGGTTTGTTATCAATGATGCTTGCCAAGGTCAGTATAAGAAATATGGAACAAACTGTAAGACTCTTGTCTGTATGGCTGGCTTCTGGAGTAAAGCTGCACAAGACTTGCAAGATCAGGTGAGGGGCTGAAAATAAACAATGTGCAGGGTAACTGTCTGTTTTAGTGTTTTACATGTACAGTTATGCATTTACTGAATGTGTGTTCAATAATGTGGAGGGGGAAATAACGCAGTTCTAAGGAGTAAAGGAAAAAACAAAACAAAACATAAAAACCCCAAAGAATCAAAAGGATAACAATGTATTTTTAGTTCACATAACAGGAAGAGGAGCTTTAAGAGTAAAATGTGTTTTAAAACTAAAGACAGACGTTGGTTACTGAAATAAGGTTTTTTTTTTATTTTTTTTATTTTTTATTTATTTTTTTTATTATTCAAGACATTTATTACTGTAATTACAAAGAACTAATTAAAAAGAAACTAATAACAATGTTCTAAACAACCGCAATAACAGACATACTTACAATTATCTACATTTCACAATTATATACATTACAGCCACAAACAGCCGCGCAATTGCTGAAAGAGGCATATTTTACAAAGAATTAATTAATACTTAATTACGTACTTAATTATGTAGATAAAAGGAAGATTAACATTTAATGTTTACAGTACACTCTGAAATAAAGCAAAAACACAAACACACATAAAAGATTACAATGTTAATTACATACTCACGAAATTAATTAAAGGGGAGAAATGTCTTTTGGCCATTTTTCATAAAAGGTTTCTACTGAAATAAGGTTTTGATGGAGGCTTTAACTGCTACCTGGTTAGCTCAGTTAGGAGTGTACCAGTCTGCTGAGTGGGAGGTCGAGGGTTCAAACCCTGGCCGGACCAACACCTAGGGTCTTTAAATAACGGAGAAGAAAGTGCTGCCTTTGTAATGATAACTGCAAATGGGTAGACTTTCTAGTCTTCTCGGATAAGGATGAAAAACTGTAGGGATACTTTCAGAGATACTTGCAGCACTCAAAGATAAAATTCAAATTCGTATCCCCAAGCGTGGCCATGTAATGTTCTGTTTATTTTATAGATACTGATGAAATTCCTACATAAAACACAATTTTTTTATTCATTTTTGAAACAGCAAAATAGTGCAATTAAAGTGGTCACCTATCGCAAAATGCCTGTCACAAAAATGTTATGAAACTCACATATAAAGTAATAAAGGAAAAATAAAGACAATAACACTTATATTTTCTGTTCCAATAATGTTAGTAATCATGGCGACACCAATATCCTCACTCATAAAAGATAAAAATAGTATCTTCACTGTGCTCAATGAAGATATGATTTTTTAGTAAAAGGAAAAATCCTGGTATTTCATCAGGATCTATATAATAAATATGCATTTTTTGCCTCAGAGGGTGAGAGTTAATTAACAGTGATGAATAAAATCACCACAGTGCCTGTCTTCTGCCCTCATAACAAGTCTCTTTCAATATCATTATCTACCATATTGCCTTACTCTTTAGGGTGTCCCCTGTCCAATCATCATCCAGCTTTTTGATGAAGCCCTTGACGCTTGTGAGGATGTTTGTCAAGAATTGTCATTTCCACTTATGGAAGCCTTACGAGAACCCCATAATGCCCAAGAGACTGCTGAAAATCTAGATACTGTCAGCGTTTCTGAAAATGCCACTGGTTCTGCAATGGTTGACCGTGATTTAGTTAGTGAGTCAGGCAAGATTTGTTATGTCTGTGAGGGTGATGGACATGCTGACAGAAACTCTGACGGTGAGGATGATAATATTTCATGGTATTTTGATGGTCATATTCCAGGACCTGATGGTCATATCCCAGGGATAGATGAACTTGCCCAAGGGTTAACTGTCCATATCCCTGGGGTTATAAATCATATCCCAGGGATAGATAATCTTGCCCAGGGGGTAAATGATCACATCCCGCAAGTGATAAATCATCTCCCAGGCGCCAATGGGATTGTTGACATGGAAAATGTGGATGATTCACACTCAGTCTCAAAGACACTACTTCATAGCACGATACCGAACCCGAATCAAGCTGGCAAGAATGATGATCTTTCTCCTGACTTCAGCAGTGATGATTTGGTGGTCAGTAGCGAAAAGATCCAGGGAAGGATACTGCCTGAAGTAGAATACATTCGTCCGATGGATTGCTTGAGAGATAGAAGTAGACATGTCACGCGTATGACGTTAACTTCAGTTAACTCTGACAGCTTAGATAAAGTTCAGAAAATTACAGATGAAGATGTATTCTTGGGTGAGAGGGAAAACGGAGAAAGGTTGTCAAATTCAAGAAAAACGTTTTATGGAAAGCCACTTACAAGAACTTCACAGCATGTGGGATACATAAGTACTGCTTTATCTTCAAAAAGCGCTAACATAGACGACGAGGAAGATGAATTTGAAGCGTCTTTTGTGGAAGCTGTTTCAAATTCGAGCAAAAGCACTCTTCACTCATATTCTCAGGGTCTTCTTTTCAATAACACCTCAGGATCGGAACTGAAAAATCTTGGAAATAAAGTAACAAAACTATCAGTAGAAGAGAAGTCTAAAGATAACTCATCTATCGTCGGTGAGAGTAAATCAATCGAAGCCGCGACACAAGAAAAAGAAACAGGCGCAAACGTTCAATCCAAGTCAAAATCTTCAAGGAGTGTTAACACGAAGCTTCTGGATTCACAACAGCTGCCTTCTTCAGGGCGCACGGACAAAGAAATTACTGACAGATTGCTCTTTTTGGTGACACAGAAGCTAGAGAGTAAGGGAAAGGCAGCTAGAACACAGTTCAAATTGTCTGAGATTTATAAAGGAAGTCGACATTTTATAAGCAGTTCAGAGGAGTCAGTTCTAGCGGCATCTTCTTCGAGAATAACACGTTTAAACCAAATTACAGACATTTTTCCACATGGAGATTTCTCAGCAAGAAATTCAACCGATAAACAAGGGCGGACAGGAGTACAAAATTTGGTGCAGTCAACGCCATTAAGACCTAATCTATCAGAAGAAACATCAGACAACGTTTTAAACGGAAAAACAACTGTACAGTCAACGACTAGGACTGTTCTAGCAGGAAAAGTAGATTCTCAACACTCAACTTCTGCGAAAAAAATTCTTGAAAAAAACACAATTCAGTCGGAACCAACTTCAAATTCTGAACAAAAGCAAAAATGTTTGGGTAGCAACGAGGAGTTATTAACACGTCTTGGTGATCGCATGGCTCATGGGAAACAGCTAGAAATGAAACTTGCGGTGGAAATTGTCACTTCTCTTTTTAACTCTTCAGGTAAAGCTTCGCTCGAAGAATTCGAAATTCATTTGAATATGATTCACACAGAGCTGATCTTTGGTCCACCAAGTTCTTTTTCCCAAACAGTCGATGGTCTGTTACTGGAAAACCCAGCTAACTTTCAATTTTCAACTATTGTATCAGGCTCCCAACGTTTCATCGCGTTAGTTAATGGTGACGTTACAGCGGATTTTCGCCATACTGGCTTAAACAACGAAGTACAGATTCACAGAATTATTGAGCACAAAGAATTTAAAGACGCTTTTTCCACTCAGGAGGAATATTGGTATCAATGTAATACAAGCTCTCTCAGGGACCATAAAATTGGGGTTCTTGTCTCTAAAGGAATCGTTCAAGATTCTATCCTAGACTATTGTTTGTCCCATAACATTGTAGTTCTCCAAAACGTAGCATACCCGACTCTTCAACTTCTCTCCTTTGCTACCGGCTCCGTCATGGTGACGTATTTGGCTGATTTGAAAGAGAAGGATCTCGGAAGGCCCGTTACCATTGATTCCTGGGAGCTTGGCTGGACACCTTTAGAAGTGATACAAAGCAAGGTGGAAAGTGGTAACCTTTGCAACGTCAGGAAAATACAGCTTGTGCTTATAAAAGAATTCAAAATAGGAAGTGGAACCTTTAAAGGTAAGCTCGTTTTCTGTGAAGACTTTGTGACTCTAAAGTTCAAAGCTCAGTCAACATTTACGGCTTTGCCACAGTCATTAGGGGAGGAATGTTATTAAAAATTAGGCTGCCGAGAGTCTGTTATTTTTTTCAAAGATAATGGAGTCACATGTGTAACACGCGTCCGCAAAAAACTGGCGAATAAGAAGCTTGCCTAGTCGCCAAACTTCATAATTCCGCGCGAATTATTCATTTCGGGTCACGTGGTGTGAGTGCACGTCACCGAAATGCATGACCGTGAAGGCCTGTAAAGTCACCGCACCGGGACCAGGCAAACAGTAAGTGGTTGTCAGAAATAACACTGGGTTCAAGTTAACAAACGTCTCTACATGTATCTTTGTCACAAGAAAGAGCATTGGTATTTGATATACTAAGATATACGAAAGACCACTCGTAAGGTCGCGGTGAAACTGTGATAAATTCATTGCTGTGAAAGAGTGAAATTAAACGATATTAGCTCTATTAATTCTCTGTCTCTTCTCTAAAGATATTAACAGCCCGCTTCAAACTGTGCTACTCTGTAGTCCATGTAAAGATCATGTCTGTGACGCTGAACACCGTTTCTGGAATTCTATTCATCGCTTGAAGAACGCCCTCGCTTGTGACCGCGTGCTTCCTGGGGCCGGAGCCCCGGAAATTGCTTGTATTCGACGACTGAATGAATTAACAGGTTCGTATAGCTACCAGTCTCCCGCAAAACACCGCGGAAACCAGCGACTCCTTTTGCTGCACAACCTGATTTAGGGAAGAGGTGTATGAGACAACTGACCGAGGTACGAAATTATTCTTGTTTTCACAGGTCAACAAAATAAAGCCCAGAAGTCACGCAGTTCTCTACCAGGATGGTTGGACGGGAGCTTGGAAGTTTTTAGGCCGTTGGTATACTCTGCATTTTCTGAGGGATTCAAAGACTATTTAGGAAGCGTCGTTCATAATTCAGGAACATTAACCATACCCTCTGGAGTTTCATCTTATATTGAGGAATTAATTACAGCAGGATTCTTTTTAGACTTTCTCTTAAATGCTGAGGAGGAGAAATCGGTGAACACCCTTAATGATATCGAGGCAAAAAACACGCGCGGACACCCGAGAGCTAATGTCAAAGATTTCACCACCGCGTCCTGTTCCACGACTCGCGCTAAAGCTGGAGTGGGTGCTCCGCTTCACTCTGGAAAATTATCTCATAAGGTAGAAATGCCGCTTGTGTGGGATGATTACTCTGCAAAGAAAGAAGCATGGAAAAGAGCTCTTGGTGTTGTAGGAATACTGTTACAATCGGACAAGTTCATCAAGACTGGGCTGGAAAGCAATTCTCGTGAAGCGGATATATTTTGATGATTTTGTGAATCAAGTGATTGTAGCCTGTTTACAAAGTCCTTATGCGCGACTGTATCTCACATTTTGCTCAACAGGCCAAATATTTGTGACTGTCGAACTTACAGCTGTGATCAGTTCACTAGCTGGTAACGCTGCAAGCATAAGCGCAAGTCTGACATAAGTGCTTAATATCTAATTGCTTCCGTGTTTAGGAAGTTTAACTTACCACGACGACGACAGCAAAAATAACAAAAAATTTCTAGCCTCTTTTTAGGCGTCTAGATAGTGTTAACGGCGCAAAGATAAGTGAGCAGTAAAAACAGCTTGGGGTGGGGGGGGGGGGGGGGTAGAGGAGTGAATGTTACTCTATGTATTGCCTAGAGTAACAATTTGTGTTATTATTACTGTATTTTGCATTAAAGGCTCAACGGTATTTTGGAAGCTTGAGTTACATGTTTTTAGAGGCAGGAAAACCTTGTATAAAATTTGGCTTAATCCCGGGTAAAACTTAACGATCTTTCTAGGATCCGGACCCAGGAATAGCCAGTTCTCAGACCCTCAATTTTCTCCTTAGGGATCGTCGAGTGCGCGTATGGAAATAAAAACCGCGGGGGATTTATTGACTGCAAGCGCTCTCCGCGCTCGCTCGCGTGCGGTCAAACTGTCGAAAAAAAGGAAAAACTTCTATGGACATTCTACACAGGGAGCCGAGTTCTTCGTCATTTTCTTAGCTATTCATCTCTGCTGTGTCTATTTATGCGACTCAGTTCTCTGTGAAATTTTTAAAGAAATTTCCAAAATTATCCTTATGGTAATAATGCATTTACTCCTGATGGACAACAGCGACTTAGCCAGCACTTAACGCATGCGCACAGCTCGGACAGTGCAGCCATAAAACCATGGAGCTATTTCGTTTTTGTTTGGGTTTGTGGAAAGCCGAAATAAACCATCATTATCATCATCATTATGTTTATTTGTATATAGAAATTTGATACAAGTAAAAATTTAAAATGAATAGGCCAATAACTGATATACGCCAAGTTACTGTATTGTTTAGTTGATTCCTATTGGCCTATTCCTTTTAAGTTTTGCTCGTATCAAGTTTCCAACTGCACCGCTTCTTAACTATAATTATATATGTGTAACGACTTTATAGCTATTTGCAGGACATATAGTATTGAAAACTTTATATTTCTTTACATGATAAATACATTCAGTTGTTGTTTTTGTTGTTCCGTTCCTTCAATAAAACGGCTTAACCGTTCGAAATATCAGGAATACTCATTTTTTTTTCAATACAACTTTATTGAACATATACGCGTACAGTTAACATTCACAAGAGACAATCTAAAACAAAACGAAAACTACAACTTGAAGCTGACAAAAAAGAAACCTAACACAATAAAAACATTAGTGGTACTTAATTAAATGGGAGCGCAATCAGTCAAGTAAACAGAATTTCACACCGTATTTAAGAGAGACGAAAAAACAGACCATTTTGTTTTGAAATCTTTTTCGCGACCAGCCGTACAAGAAATATATTTTTCTAGGCTAATTGTATCTCGAGCTAGGGAAACAAATTCATTGAAGATGTAAAATTTACCGTTAAGAGCTTTTACGTAAAGAAAATACTTTCCTATAATGACTAAATGATTGAGGGCTAAGCAGAATTTAGAATCGTTATTAATAATGCCAAACATAATTTCTTTTATTGAAAGCGATAATTTTGAGTTCACCATGCGCGAGGCCCAATCCAGAAACTCTTTCCAGAACAACGTGGCTTGCGCGCACTCAGTGAAAAGATGAATAATGGTGTGATCTGCTGGACAAAAAGGGCAGCGTGGGGAGTCTTCTTTCTTCATTTTAAATAATAAGCTCTTAGTGCACAGAATATTGTGAATAATTTTGTACTGGAACATTGATAGCTTTACTTCCCTTGTTACTTCAAAAGGCAAAAGATATAATTTTCTCAAATCGTCCTTCTGGTAGCCAAAATTTAAGAGCCTTTTCTCACAAGTCGGCGGAGGCTTTGATCGAAGAGACAGGAATACTCATGCCCGGGGGGGATACTCGATATATCCTTGAGTGGGGAGGTGCGGCCCAACCCCTCATATCCTGACCCTGTTTAAGACAAAAATCGCTGATTTTCCCACCCTGTTTAAGACAGAATTCCGATTATTGATAAAAATTTTTGCTATAGTTTAGTTTGTAGAACATACGCGCAGGCTGTTTATCGTCCAAGAAAAGATACGCTGTTCAAGACAAAAATGGATAAAATCGATACCCTGTTTAAGAAAAAAATCCCGAAAAACATACCCTGGCTGGCCGCACCACCCCATTAAGCCCTTATAAGGGAGTACCCCCCCCCCGGTTACTCAAGTCGCTTTGTTATAAGCCTGGATTATCTGGGGAGGTGTGAGTTATCACGAAACATCAGCTTCTTTTTGGCGGTTATTTCCTCCAGCTGTGGAAGATTCGATACGCGTTCATTAATGCAAGCGTTTATTTTCGTTTTGAATTAAAACATAGCTAGGAGTGATTTCTAAACAATTTAAATTTAATCACTACCCTAGGCCATGGAGGGGTATCGGAAAAGTCCTAGGGACGAGGTTAATTCAATTTTTTATTTAAACGGCGAGAGCCCAGGTCTGTTTGGGCTCTATGTGTCGTGTTTGTGTATGTCTTGCAAAGTTAGTTCTTACGTAGAAGGAGCAGCTTTGCAGATTTATATTCACTTTAATAAATTTTTGTCCTTTTTTTTATCGAGAATAGAGAACCCGTTATTCTATATATCCCTCGAACGAACTTGCGAGTTTTTTTCTGTAAGTTTTGGTACTTGGGTATAATAATAAAAAAACATCTTTCTTCCTTTATTTTATCATTTACTGGAACGATAATAGGCTCCCAGCTATGAGCAAAAACCGTACGTGCATGGAGAAATGACTGGAAAAGACTCAACAGGAAAGTAAATCAGTTTCTACGTGATATACCTTCTTCACTCATCTGTTTCCTGTCTCTTTTAGAATTGAAATTTTTAAAGAAATTCATTGATCAGATTTTGACTCGGCACAAGCTCAGTGGAATTAGCTTTCCATCAGCCTGCAACTTCAGCGTTTCCTTGCGGGTTTGTTGGGAAACATGGAAAGACATCACGAATTTTTAGGGGACTTACCCCTAAACTTTGAACAGGAGCGGAAACACGCGCGGAAACACTACGCAGGCCTTTCTATTTCACGAATTGTTGATGTTATTACTTCCCCCTCGAGCTATGACGTTGCAGATTTTGCAGGGGTTCTGTCCACCCCAAAACCAATCAATTGCCTTATTTGGCAGTGAGTGGCAAGGCTCTGACGTAACCATGATGTAATAGGACGCAGCAGGGGCGGTCCACCCCGCATTTGGGAAGGGTGACGCGACAGTGACGCGGCTGCCGTTCGCGAAAAAGAAGAAGAAACACAACGACACGCTGGCTGCGTAAAGAAATCAGGGTGACGTAGAAGTGACGTAGCAAGTAAGTTTCATTTTCTCTTTCTTGTAGATTCCAAAGAGTCAACTACAGAGAGCATAATAATCCTTGCTACTTTTTGCTAATTTCCCGGGTGAAATATTCGATCGACTGTTTGTGTTATCGGATTTGCTCGAGCGATCGCGATGCGGACCTCATCGGTTTCTCTTCTTCTAGTTCTTTATAGAGACCACGAAACAGAAAGCTTTCTCTCGCCTCGACTTTACTTGTCATATAACCCCAGAAGGGTGTCGAGACAAACATGGAGCAAATCGAAGAACAGACCAGTGTAGCCGAGATGGAAAACGGCAGCACTGTAACTGTTCAGCAAGGGCAGGCTCTTCCACAAAGCTCGGCGCAAACTTCGATGCCTCCGCCGATGCAAACGCCATCTGTAATTCAGACCAACCAACAATCGGTGATACAGACTGCTCAGTCAATTCACTCGGCGTCTATTCAAGGTCAGCAAATAGGTTTGGCGCAAGCAGTTCAAGGAGTCGCCGATCCCGACGATTCTGGTGTGTTAGATGAAGAAAGCAAAAAGCGAAGGGACATCTTGTCGAGGAGGCCTTCATACAGGTACACTTGAGCTAATGGTGAAGAACTTAGATCAATACGTGATGTCCTTGTGGGCCTCCTATCCAAATGGGGTCTGTGTAGATTGTATGATGTGATATTTATATTTTTACGCGGTCCATTAGAAACAAAGAATGGCTATGATGTACGTTTTTATTCCACTTGTGAGTGTTGAATCAAATTTACGTAGAAGCTGACGCACGATATTACGCGAAGCTTCCTCAATTCGGCACGGAATGTCGCCATCCGTAGTTCCGTTACGATAGAATACGTTACTGTTGATGATTGAAGGTAAAGTAAGGACTCTTGTCTATTCCAATTTCTGATCGAGACAGAATTGGCTGTGACAGAAAACATTGTGATCAAAGTGATCGAAGTTCCAGGGCAGTAGAGAGAAAATCGTCAGCTTCTCTAAAAGCTTACGGTATTTATTTCTTTCAGGAAAACTGAGTGCTGTTTGTATCTTTAGTGAACTCTTGACTTTCTGGGTATTAATGTAACGTAATAGATGACGTCCATGAATTTACAATTGTATTTTTCTATGTTAGCTTAGCAATTCACAGTGGTTATTCTCTGTTGGTTTTGGTTTCTCAAATTCATTGTCCTCGATGTACGACTGTTTCGAGGACATAAATTGTGAAACTGTCGTCCTGTCGAAGATGTTGATAATTTATGAAAATAATCAACTTATTATAGGGATTGGTAAAGTAGAAGGTCAAAAGAGGATCCGGCATACAATAACGTCATGAGTGAATAGTATGATACAGGCATTTAGGTTAATATAAGAATCAAGAGCGTGCTATTTTAGTCTATCAGTGTATTTTTTATGTTAAACATAAGCATCAATGTCCATGCTGCAGAACCTTTGAAATGAGATGAGATAGGCTTTAGCGGTGGAAGTAAAATTCAGGAAATAATACATACAGCTGTTTTTGCTATAAATAAGCATTAATTGCGTGATTAAAATTATGTCATGGATAAAAATATTAATAAATTGATTTTTCTGAACATTTATCATGTAGTGTGATTGGTTGTAAGGTTTTGTATATCAGGACTACTGACTTTTTATAGAGTTGTATCTGAACTTAATCATTTGCATATAACACAAACCAATACCAAACTGCTAGAGTCTTATATGAACCTAGTCACACAAGTGAGATTTAAAGTTATGTTTTTACTGTAAGAGTATGACCAATGTGCTGTCCAATAATGACTTTTGACCAGTGTAACAGTCTGCTAGGCTAGTGTAGTTTCGTCACCACCCCCTACTCTGTCGCCAAATTAATTGTTTGACCTTTTTAAAAAGAAATAACAGAATCTTAGCAAAGGTTTAATCCAACTTTGAGCTTTGAACTTGTCAACTGCATGTCAATTTTTAAATTGTATCTTGCGTAACTAATTTGTGCAATATTAAACTATGCAACGATGCAATAGACTCTAAAAGGTGTAATATTATTGTTCTTTTTTTAGTAAAACCTGTTGATTTTATTTTAGGAAAATATTTAACGACTTGTCTGGTTCAGAAAGCCCAACCAAAGTAGAAACTATTTCTGAAGATATCCAAGGTCAGAGTGAAGGCACAGAAGGAGCTTCACCTATAGCTGTGATTACCACTAGTCCACTAAGCTATCAACAAGCACCGCAAACCGTCGCCATTCCAGGAACCATACAAATTGTCACTTCAGGTGAGGCACTTCAAGCAGTGCCCATGGCTCAGAATTCTTCTGGTGCTGTCGTTCAATATCAGCAACAGCAACAGGTAAAGATGTTAGTTTTCATGATTTTTGTTGAAACAAGATTTGTTTTTATCTGTGATATTTGGAATAATCAAGGCCTACTGCAAACGTTAAGTGTTACTGCCTCTTTTTCTTGTAGTAACATAATCATTATTTTTTACCTCTTTAGGACGGTCAACAATATATTTATACAACTAACCCCGGAGAGGTTCAAGTACAGGTAAAGTGAAGTTCTTTACTGAACACATCCATCCTTTCTTTTACAAGTTTCCTTTTTCTTTATCAGGTCTCCTCACAATTGTACAGCAACAATGACCTCACTTGTAATCTGTCACCGAAATAATATTCAATTTTGGCTACTAACCTCAAAATTCATTTTTGCCTCCTTGTGTGAAACTTTGTTTTGTGTATGCCACTGAATGTTTAGAGCAAACATGCCTTATCATAGCCATTTTCAAAGAAGGACCTCTGATTAACTCTATGAGGCACTGTTAATACATCTGAGGAGATGTAATTGCCATCGAATATGTCAACGAATAATGTCATTGTAAGGCTCTTTTTTAATTTTGCCTTGATTCTGGAAGATAAAATCAGCTGTGTACCATTTAAGTACCATGACAAGCAAAATGGAAGCAGCTTGAATTGCTGAGTTGTTAAATTTGTCTGCTGCTGGCTGCAATAGGGACTGTGGAGCATATTTTGGATTGCTTTGACTCAATGAGTGGCAAAGCCACCATTTTGTAGGGGTGTGGGAAAAATTTTTTCAACTGTAGAACTTCTGAAATTAGTGCAAATGCATTTATTTCTATCAATCCTGAGAAAATTTTTTCAAATGTGTATCACCATTCTGCTGATTTTTTGCACAAAAATATGCATTTAAAACATGATTATTGTAGAAACTTGTAAGTGCTTTTAACTCAAAGATTAGAAGTAATTTTCTAATAATAATATTGGAAAAATCCCAGCGAACTTACTAGTGGGGCTATAACCTGCCCTCCCCCAGCCCCATAACTCCCTTGAAATTGCTGCTAAATGCACATTGAAATAAGCTGTTTTTCATACATAAATATTGAGTCACATTTTGGTCTCTTTTCAACATAAAAAATGTGTCGATATGTAAGGAGAATTGAGCATAATCTTTTTTTCTCAGCAGGTTCAAGTAAGCAACACTGGTACGATGTATACAATACCAGCAACACAGCAACAGTACATTCGTGGACAAGTTCCACCTGGTATGGTTCTTAGTTCACCTGGCATGGCTGGAAATGGTCAGCAAATAGCTGAGGATGCATCTCGAAAACGAGAAATGAGGTTACTGAAAAATAGGTATGATTCCCCTCAAACTGTAATATATATTGTAAAATTCTGAAAATAAGCCCCTCCAAACGGGTAATGCAAAAAATCCTCTGTTAAATTGCCCCTCCAAATATAAGCCCTTGGGGGCTTGTACTTGGAAAACTACCCTCAAATACAAAGTAAAACAAAGCAAAAACAGTAAATTTACTTCCAACTATAAGCTAGCCCAATCGATTTTGACACACAAATTTCCCTCCAAAAAGAAGCCCCTCAAAAAAGGCCTTTGAAAAATATAAGCCCCAGGGCTTATTTCTGGAAGTTTATGGTATGTTATATTAACATGTCTGACTGGTCACCTAAGTGCTGTAAATCCTCTATTAAGCGGGGGGTGGGGGGGGGGGGCTTATTTATTTGAAACACATTTGAGGGTGGGGGTGGGCTTTACATGTGTAGAGGAGGGGGGCTTGCTTGGTAGGGGGGGGGGGGGGCTTGCTTATTCAATTTAGCAAAGGCAACGGCATCAGTTCCCATAAAGACCTATGTAGAATGCAAAGTGGAAAGGCTCAAGTACAAGAAATTGGAGGTCATGCAGCCAAGGATAAAAAATAAATCCAAACTTCCAGCTAGGGAATAAACTGGGGAGGGGTGGGGAGAGACGAGGTTTGTGACCAAGAAACAATGTTCTCACACTTTGCAAAGCAATCATCTTGCGTAGTGGTCAACGAATAATTGCAGTGTATTTTTTACAAAGTAAATATTTCAGAGGTGAGAAGCGTACCAGCAGACCTGAAATAATTCTCAATGGTGTGTAAAAAAATGAGTGCTCTGATATGGCTTAGGGTCGATAACCACGATTTACTATGACCAGGATCCTTGCTTTCTTGTGCAAATTAGGACTTTTGTTATTTAAACCTCACTGGGGCTACCAAATTTAAACATGAAAAGAGAAACAAAAAGAATTCTGGTCGTAGTAGTGAAATGACGCCATCGTGTAAATGGCCTATTGGGAAGAAGTACCCAGGGACGAGGTAATAGATTGCGCTCAGGTTTGCAAGATACTCACTCATGGTCTTTCTTTTTGACTTTCAGAGAGGCAGCCAAGGAATGCAGGAGAAAGAAAAAAGAATATGTGAAGTGTTTAGAAAACAGAGTTGCAGTCCTTGAGAACCAAAATAAGACTCTGATTGAAGAACTTAAGACACTTAAAGACCTGTATTGCCACAAGTCTGAGTAGAAACTAACTTATGTTACTTTGCTTATGACAATATCTGAGCAGTTTTCCAGTGGCTATCATATCAAAGTACTTTCTTTTATTTCACTTCTTAATATTACTTTTTGATCCAATGAGTTAGACATCATAGATCTGATTCATAAATGGCAGGACTACATTTTATTTTTGTTTTGTCAATTTATAGCCTCACTGGCCAAATTTTAGAGTAAAGATTTCTGTGGTAACTAGGCTAGTGTTGCTATTAGAATGAGTGTAAACTAAATTATTACAATTTGGCAAACATTAATTTAATGATAAGGGTCAAGTAACTGGAACCAAGTCTGAAAGCTAATCTCTCATTTGAAAAAGTTTAGGAAAACCGTTGTAAATTAAGCTGTGACCTGATGTACATTTATTCATCCATTTTGGTGTTGCATTATTAGTTTTTGGTCACCATAGATATTCTCACAGCCAGTGGAAAATTGCTTTTAGTAAATAAACCTTCATATGACTAAATCCAAAAGCGCCGAGACTCGAGACATTGTAAATAGGCTATCAGGCCCGCAAGTTTTATCCGTTTGTAATAATGCTAAACATTCATGATTTTCTACCAAAGTCTTTTATAACCATGTTGGTTTCACGTGAAACACCACTGAAGTTTGTTATGTTTTATTCAGATTAATTATTGTTAACATAGGTGCAGAAGAATGCGTGTCATATCTTCCAGTGGTGAAAAATTACTAAATTATAGATTAAAAATAATCCAGAAGGACCTGTACTACTCTAAGTAGCTTGTAAAAAATAGTTGTATGGTAAAGTAAAACCATTTTTAAAGGTAATGAGATTTGCCTCCTTGTTTGACTTCTCTTTGCACTTCGTTGCTGCTTGTCAAAAGTTTTTAACTTTGGTGGGCTCCATACTGTTTAAGGAATCAATCAAATTTCATGTTGTATTGTAGGCAGAGTTGTGCAGTTTAAAAGGAGTAGAGATGAAAGGTTTCAAGTCCCATAATTGAAAACTTTTGATTTTGATTGGTTCTGCTTTATGTAAAAAACCGTTCAGAACATTTGTAGAAAACGGTGAATAAAACGATTTCTTGCATAAATCAACTGTATTTACAAAACATAAACAAGACGAACAAACTACACGAATTCAACGCAAGACGAAGGAAAAAGCACATGTCTAAAAACTTAAGGGGGGTCGGAGCCCCTGAAGACCAACTTAGGGCCCAGTTCCCACGTGTCCGAACAATCTAACAGAATCTAAAATTTCATTTCCGAACAAAACGGGTCTAAAGTTTGAAAAAATCATTATATAGGAACTGCAGGGCAAGGAGTTAAATGAAAATAAGATCATTTCAGTTGTAGACGCAACTTTGGCATTTGTGAAAAGAAAGTCTGAAAAATATTCGGGCTTGTCACGGGAGTCGAACTCGAAAGGATTGTAAGGATGGCGATGAAAAAAGAATATGAATATTTTTTTTTATTGGAACTGTGGGGTGAAGAATCATTCTAACCACGACCATTCAACTCCATGACCTCCTCCCACTTGGCTTGTTAACATCACGCTGCTGATTTGGGACCCATCACGCGTCACGGAAAACCCTTTTGCCACCCTGTTGAGGACATGCACGCTATTGGGAAGTATTTTTTTTCCTAGATGATGACCATGTGAGGCTGAGACAGGTAGATCATACCTAAGGCTATAGATATTGAAAAAGAAGACTGGGGGTAATCATGCATTTTAAAGAGAAAACAGCGATTCAATATTGAGAAAAACGCTGAGTTATCCTGAATTTCATCCGATTACTTCGAGTCGTTATTACTCCCTCAGTAGAGAGGAGAAAACGACTCGAAGCAATCGGATGAATTTCAGGCTAACGCTGAGTAGCACTTTTTAGAAAAAATAAAAAAGTTATTTTTCCCAAATTTCACAGTGTGCACGTTAACTGGCACAAATGCTACGGAGATATTCGTTTGTCTCGACCAAAAGCTCGTATATATTCTCTAAAGTTAACCAGCTTTATACGGATACCGGCAGGAGCTCCTGACACCGGTTAGTACGCGGGTAACGAACACATTTCTGTGTCCCCTTATTCACAAACCCTTAGGTACGTCAACCCCTCTTTACTGTTGACTGGGTACCTGGACCCTGTCTGTTTCCCATGTCACAATTATGTGCTTATTGCAAGCATTGAAACCCTGTTAAACCAAAAGCAGATTCATATGGGGTTTATGTGCATGAAAAAAAAAAAAAACAAAACAAACAACAAAACAACTTAATGTGTCATGTTTGATTTTGATAAGTCTGTCTTTTTTGCTTTGGTTGATCCTTGTACTGTAAATTAGTGAACAGCTCTTGGGAGGACCACTTGGACTTGTACTGTATTAACCCTTTAATAAAGTTTATATCTTATTGGACGGTATAGAGTGTTTCACATGACGTCACGTCGGCCATATTGGTGTCCCAAAACAAGGAAACGGCGGCTATGTTGGTGTCCCAAACCAATCCTGTGGGAGTTGAACTCTTCTTATTTAAAAGCTTTCTTTTGCTCCAATAAATTCCATATATTATATACCGGCCACGTGAGTGAAAACACTCTCTCGTGGGATATTTTTACGAGTCAAAATACAGTATATGTACCTATTCTAGGTCAGTTGTTCATGTATGACCCCATGAAATGTCCTGAGACACCAGTGCCATATCTTGCCTGTAGGCACAAAAGTGTGACCCCATGTAGCTCTAGTAAGTGTAGTAAGTGTAATAAGTGTAGTAGCTGTAATATATGTAGTAAGTGTAGTACGTGTAGTAGCTGTAGTATCTGTAGTAGCTGTAGTAAGTGTACTAGCTGTAGTATCTGTAGTAGCTGTAGCATGCGGTGTAGTAGCTGTAGTACTGAAGTAGGGGTGGCGAATGGTAAAATCCGAGACTTACCGAGACGCCGAGATCCTAGTTAGAAATCCGAGCCCGAGACTCTTTGGTAAAAAGTTTCGAGACTCAAAAAAAGTAAATACAAACCATGCAAAAACGAGACTTCGAGACTTACCAAAAACGCTTCCGAGATTTCGAGATCCTGCCAAAATTTTCCGAGACCCACGTTTTTCGAGGTACCATTCGCCACCCCTTGAAGTGCAGTAGCTGTACTAGCTGTAGTAGGTGTAGTAAGTGTAAGTAGCTATGGTAAGTGTAGTATTAGTAAACAAGTAAATCGCTTTATTTGCATGACCGTAACATTTGACAGTGTTGCAGACTTCGCGAGTACCAGGTTTTCGTGGTGAAATTTACGACTTGATGCCTGTCGGGAGAACTTTACTCCATAGACGGCTTAACAAAGGTGTCTGAAAGTCAAAAATGTGCTCAGAGTTTTTTTTGGGCAGTAATGAAGGCCATACAAAAGCATATCTAGAAAATGTAATTGATCTTTTTGATTGACTTGTTTATTATGCCATTAATTTTTTGTATTACGTGCGCGTCCTTGGAAAAGGAGAAGGCTGATAGCACTATACTCGTGGCTACTTTATTTTTAAGAAGGACAACTCCAAAACGAATTATCGCACATTGACAGGCAAAGACTAGCTCTCAAAAAAAAAAAATGTCGACAATTTGTTTGCCGTGTTTTACAATAACTGAAATAAAGTAATCAATAAACATGCCTCCTTAAAACCGGTCTCTAAACGCCAAAAGAAATATTGGCTAAGCCGTCGAGAACTAAAGGAATGAGAAAGTCTGTAGAGGAAGATAGCAAGCTGCTTTCCATGGGTGATCACAAGTAGTGTTTATTCAGTTTATATTTCCGTAACTATTTCCAGGAAAACGTCAACAATATGAAGAACACCTGATGGCAGAAAACGACTCGAAGCAATCGGATGAATTTCAGGCTAATCAATAACAGGCTGAATAAATAACCCAATACCGCAATACCGCAAACCCTTACGCCCCCCTCTACGAGCCAGAGCTACCTCAATGCACATGGCTGGCGGCGCGGTGTTCAAGATGCGACATCTTCTGCTGATTCTGGCGCAAGTTATCTTGTTTTTCCACGTTATGGACTGTTCTTTATATCATCCATCAATTTACTGGACTCCTCAGAATCCGCTGTAAGTCATCATTTCCAATCTATAGCTCATTTACATGGGTAATGGTTTAATAAGATTACGCAAATCAAAGCTTCGCGAGTTATTTTCAGTCAGTTCTTTGACTGACTCTCCAGTCTCTCGGACAATCCGTTTTCTCATACTCTAGGCTATTAAATGACATCGCTTGATCGTATTCCCTATTGAAATTGCTAAATTTCCTATTGTCTTGCTTACTAATTATGTGTTTAGTGGAGCCTTTACAATGAATACAAATCGTGCACGGTTATCAGTTCAATCGAGTTAGAGGAAAGTTATTACTCCTTAAACTTATTGGCGGTTCTGTTACCTTTTAATAATGTGTCACAAGTTACTGATAAGGATTTGTGGCCACAACTAAGTGCAGTACGTTGTGTAGAACTATGGCCATCCATCGGTCTATTTACTGGCTGAAGAGCCAGAGAAGTTAGTTTATTTTTCTATTAAAAAAGACAATATCGTGTAGCTTTGAACGCTCTCTTTTACTGGCATATTTGTGCAATGAAAAACCTTTTAATTTGCCGAGCAGCTTTCTACGTTCAGTTTGGGTTATATTCGTTCGTTTCTGGCGTTTGTCGCGTTGTTTTGTTGCTTTATGTCGCGTTGTTTACATAGTCCTGTTGGGTTTGCTTCGAAAGTCAAGGGATCGGCTATTTATCGAGTTACGAGCTTGATTTGAGTAAGAGTTGAGGTTGAGTTAAGATTGAGTTAAGTTTGAGTTACCAAAAATGCCTTTTTTCTACAGAAAATGCGTTTTCACCGTTTTTGTTTCTGTTTTTTAGTTTTTTCTTATATTTTTGTTGCGGCGTTTTTATGATTGGTGCGGGTAACTACGCCCCTGCAAGGGAAACGAAATACTTTATGGCCGCATGTTATTGAGAGCACTGTTCACATGTTCTGTGGGTGTAAAGTTCTTTGATTTTCTTCTTATTCAAGCATTAAACTTGTTATTTGGCCTCTATATACCCTGAATTGTTTCTAGTTTTAATTGATCTATCTTCATGATAGCTGATGACAAAGAGAATTAAACGCCATTGTGCAAAAAACATTGACAAGAAGAAGAAAAAATGTAACAACTGCTCTTTTTCCCACGATTGTTACTGCATTTGTGACTGACTGGTAACATTCCATCGTGTTCTAATTTTGCGGTTTCAATACGATTGCACTATACCTATAATTACTCTTTCATTGCAAAGTCAGGTGCTCTCTGCTTTTCAAAGCAACATTGTTTTAATACTAGACTAACAGGATCGGTTTCAAATTTTTAGATTTTTAAAAGGGTTATTTGTCGTTGTGCCCATGGATCTAAACATACATGTAAGGACAACAACAAGACCCGCAAAAAGGCAAAATAGGGTTAGATTGGCAAAACAACGACTTTGCAGGTGCATCACGCCTTTTTTCTTGCCGTCCTTACACGAACTCGAAGCGAAACTGCCTTTTAAACTTCTTGTTTTCAGGAGGACGCCGAGGACGTGAACACCATACAACCATTTTTTGATTCTTTCTTTTTTAGACTTAGATACAGTCCACCGACATTGACAAATTGGAACACATGGAATTATAGCGATGAATTTTGAAACAGCGTGATTTCACTTTTTACTCAACATTCCCCCCCCCCCCCCACCCCACCCCGCCCCAGACGCTGACGCTGACGCTGTTGTGAATTTACGCAACAGGACGAGAGAGAAAAGAAGGCAAACCTTGTTTGACAAGCGTGAAATTAATAATTTTGTTTGAAAAAAGGTCTCGCCAAACTTCGCGCTCCTTTAAACAGTTTTAGTAAATGACCAGGGAACATTAACGTGAAGCGAAGATCACGACAAAGCACACAAGTAATAGCCTTGTCTCGTTTGTCAGACACAAGCGTTACAGCACGTTTTGCCGTCCTCTCCTTTCTGCCATCCTGTTGGGTAAACTGAGTGTAGATAAATGTTGTGGGTCGTGAGTAGTGGGTAGAGGTCGTGGGTCGCTTGGGTGTGGGTAAATGTCATGGGTAAAAAAAGTTTACCGAAAAATAAAAATTAAGAAATTAAGTAGCAAAAAGTTGTAAAATTCATGAAACGAAAATCTGCGCGTACACACCAAAAAGTCTAGCCTTAACTTGAAAGGTTGGCTTGAAGGTAGTTCCTTCGCAGGCTAAGGGACCTAAAATGTCTTTAAGAAAGCTATCAAAAAACATGAAATAGCTCAAAATTGTCCTTTTTTGCCCTGAAGACACTTCCCCTCCCCTTTCCCCGGACGGTGATCGCATTCCATCGTGTTAAAGAATCTGTGCTTTTCTGATTCAGAGAGTCAGAGCTTTCCCATACTTTCTGCAACTTGCACGTTCACATATTTTATGTCTGTGTCGTTTATTTTGGCGGCGATCGCTCAGGCATGGATAAATCTTTATCAGCGACATGCCTTTTATACAGTGATGTTATGAAAGGAGACCCGAGTCCCAGGTGGCTAAGGAAATATCGGGAAGAGGACGAAGAAAAAGCCGTGAAAAGGGCAATGAATTAGTCGGAGATTTTCATTTCATAAATATTTTAAAACTTTTTTTATATTTATTTCATTTAAATTACTTTACTTTATCTTTTATTTTTCTATACTTTTTTTTGCCCACGATGTGTACTCACACCCATGCATTCTACCCACTATCCCCGACATTTAGCTACACTCAGTCTCACGTCACTTTACGTCGTAGTTGTGCAGGGACAGCAAAGAAATGTACAAAAAGCGGGCTGCACGTGCAGAGTTGTTGTTTTGCTCATTACTGAATATTAAGTAATGGTCCGGATAAGAAGGAAAGGACCAAAACGCAGTGAACACGTCGGAATGCAGAAAGTTGCTAACTTTACTATTGTCTCTACTATGGTTCTGATTAGTTTAAACATCAAATTTTACGAAATCTTGGCAAAGCAGCATGTATATTAATCCCTTTTTTTCTATTCAACTTCCTTATAACAAAATCTCGTCTTAGTCTAAATAACACAGAAATCGTATGTGCGGATCAATCAATCAATCATTTATTTTAACACATTGCGTCAAAGAGCTAAAAAACTCGATCAAAATACGAACGTGTATAAATAAAATCTACAATAATTACAACTATATAATATTCAATTTTAAAAACAACTCAATAAACAGATACATATAAAAAACTTGGTATTAAAAACATGAAATATAAAAAGCTAAAACCGACTAATAAGCCACATACTAGAAACGTGACTAGGAAAACTATAATACTCGTTCTAAAAACAGTTGAAAGCTACAATCGTGCACTATAAGACACGTTCTAAAAAGCTGCAGTCGAGCAATCTACTTCTGAAGTCATTAGCATCACTTGAAAGACGCACTTGAGAGGGCAAACTGTTCCATAACTTAGTTAATGAATAAGTGAAAGAATTCTTCTTAGATTTAAGATTAAAGTTAGGTAATTCCAAATTCAAGCCCTCGCCTCTTAGCCTATACGGTGTACGCCTGTATTTAAAAAGGCTTCCAATATAAGTAGGTCCCGTACCATTTAAGCATTTAAAAAGAAGTGTTAACGCCTGGTGTAAGCGCCTGCAATATAAGGATTTCATGCTAGCCGTAGTGAGCAGCTCGTCGTATGACATTGACTTGTTGTGCCCGATTAATGTTCTCAAAATATAACAGTTGCCATCTTCGAGACGGTTGCGTTGACCCTTGCCTATACCTACAAACAAAGGACTACAGTATTCGAGATGCGGTAATATAAATGCTTTATAAAGTTTTATCATTGCATCATGAGGAAGAAAACGCCTTATTCTTCTCAGTGCAGAGGCCTTCGCGATATTGGAGACGGAAAAAATACAAGGAGAACATGGTACCTCTTCTTACCTCACGTGATAGGTTTTCAACAATGAGTATCCTTATGACTGGAAGATATTCTCCAGGCGGTGTGCGTCACGAGATTCGACCAATCAGAGTGCGTCATTTGTAGAGTGATTTTCGCGCTTGGAAAGAGCTGTTTTGAGAGGCATATGTGGTGAAATTTTCCCTTTATTCCAAGTTTGTGTAGGTAATTTCGACACTATACCGCCTTGGAAAGTTGTTGGAACACTTTATCTTGCTGGCAGTTTCGTTAGTTTTAAATATTTTGCTTTCTTGAGCGTTTGTGACAAGTTTGAATTGCTCGGTCATGCGCAAGCCGCCATGATGATTTGAGTGTTATTTTCGCCGCTCTTCTTGGATTCATTGCTGGTTACTGGTAGCGGTTTCATCGGATTATTTCGGTGAACATGTTACTTCAACCTTTCTTCTTTGTAAATTTTGGAGTCTACCCGGGTCTTCCCCTATTAGTTTCCCCGTTATGAGGCATTGAAACTGCCTTGGAATGAAGACATTCTCTCAGCCAAATAGCACAACTCCCGGGAAACGGGCTGAGAAACGGGGGAATGCAATTTTCCTGCATTCTGAGAGCACCTCAAGCCATCTAGACACATAAACAGCACCTCCTCAGAAAGGCACAATTCTGTAAAAAATTCATTTCTGTGTCTTAAACAGTAGTTACACAGACAAAGCAAAATAACATCACAAATTGGCAATAACAAAACAGTTTAAAGACTGTTGAGCTCATTCAAAAGCTATTACCAAAGGAGGAACTATGCGCTCCAGTCAAAAACCCACACTATCTTTAGAAAAACACTAAGCTGGAGTTTACTGAGTCAATTCAATTCTTCATAGTAAGTTGATGTAGCTTCAGTTAAGCTGCACTTCATTCTTACAATTTTGGATCTATAAATCACTGTCCGTGATAATTTAACATTCTGCAAAGAAAACTAACAAGCTGGGCCCAGCGTGATACAACATTGCAGAAAAAGATTACACTCACGGACTAAAGAAAATCGCTTAGTTATTCAGATCCAGAAGGCGCTTTGGAGAACATTGGAACCCTTATTCAGCCGTAATAAAAAAGCTTTGTGCTTCAAACGAGGTCAAAGAAAATGCGCTTGCATCAGACGGCAAATCCTGCCGACCAGAAAGAATAACTACAGTAAATCAATACGTGTGTCATGACCTCTCAGTGTGAAACATGCGGCTAAAATCACATTTGCTTGGTGAAAATGTAGAACCTTCCAGCGCATAATCTACCCAGCAGAAGAAAAAATCTTTATTGGAATAAGCAGCATTTTGGCATGAGGTAAAAGTCGTGTAGGCCTACCACCCCCTTTTATAGACAAGAAAATCTTTTCAGCCAGCTCCACACAAAATGGCGCTTAGAATTAGAACATTCCACTGACACTGGGAAGTCAAATAGCTCACCTGGTTTCCACACATTCTCTATGAACTTGACCATGTCCTGGTCCGAATATGAGAACAGTCCTCCTTCCGACAGACTGGATCGCCTCTAACATGGTTTATAAATCAAAATCTTGTCTTCCTCCGTAGCAAGCTAACGATGAACTCTAATCGGCAAATCAACAAGAACAAACGAAAGGACTTTCAGGGGGAGACTTCTCTTTACATACGATTGTCAGTAGTTCTCACGGTAGTTTGCGGCCTGAATAGCCAATCACAACAGACTTTGAGTTGTTCGCAAAACAATGTGAGTGTTTCTGACCAATCGAACTTGGTTTTGAGTGATTTGTGACACGATCCATATACCATACAGTCCCACCCACCGGGAAAAACTTTCTCCGGTCGTGCCTACGAGTTTTTTCGCATTGTTCTCGGAAGTATCGACAAAGGACGAAACCGCGCAAACGGACACTCATCGAATTCACTCGAAAAGGACCGGGTGTGCTGTGTGATTGACGAAATAACGAGATGGGACGCTTTTTTCTATTTTTTATTTCGTAATAAACAATAAAACAAGGATAATTGATTTCTTGATTTACAATAAAGAACCTGAGGAGAAACAAACGCAGGTGAGGAGAAACAAACGCAGGTTTGGAAACATTTGAGTGATTTCTGGAAATCGCTTGAACTACCCTGGATCCACCCAAATAAAAGCCCCCCAAACTCGTAACGCAAAAAACCCTCCGTTAAATCGCCCTCAGAATATAAGCCCCCGGAGGCTTGTACTTGGAAAATTGCCCTCAAATACGAAGTAATAAAACAAAGCAAAAACGGTACGGTGACATATAAATCTTTGTATTTGCCAAAGAACTTACTATTACATGTACCAAATGATTGCCCTCCGTACATACGCCCGTCCGAAAACCCTGGGGTTTATTTTCGGAATTTTACGGTATGTCATTTATGTCACTCTCGCCCTGTGACAAGCAGAATTCCATTGCTGATGTTATTCAATTTCTTGCTCTTTTAGTTTTGATCGAAATGAGAGCGTTGTCTACGTACTTCCTTTGTCCAGGGTTCAGGTTGTGTGCCCAAATCCATCAACCGTTGTGAAACAAGGGAAAGTAGACAGCACAGAAAAGGAATACCAGAACCTATGGATCGTCTCACGCGAAAGCTATGAGCGCTGTAGCACTAACAAGAGCCAAGGGAGTAAACTGCTTTTGCGATGCGACACTCCCTTGTCACTTAAGTACCTCACATTATTGTTTCAGAGATATAGTGCTGTTTACGATTTTGGCTACAATCCTGGGCAAGAGTATTACTTCATTGGTATGTTGATTTAGTCCATAGTTCTTGATAAGTGCTGTCGCGTAGCACACAATTTACGCTACCGTAAGTCAGGCAACAAACACGTGCAACTTGTTTCGAAGCATTGCAGCAAAACTACAATCTTGGACAAAATAAATGGAAAACCTTAGCCCCCCCTCTACCCCCAAATCAAAGATGAGAAAATGGCGCGTTTTGGCTTTTGCGCGACTTCATCTTGATTTGGGGGGGATGGGGGTTTGCTGTTCCATTTTATTTCGTCCAAGATTGTAGCGATAAATGCGTCAAAGATGACTCACTAATTAGGAGAGACCACTATTTCGTGACCTAGACACCTTCGATACAATCTTGGACAAAATAAATGGAAAGCCTTAGCCCCCCCTCCCCCCCAAATCAAAGATTGGAAAATGGCGCGTTTTGGCTTTTGCGAGACTTCATCCTTGATTTGGGGGGGATGGGGCTTTGCTGTTCCATTTTATTTCGTCCAAGATTGTAGATGAAAAGCGATATTGCGTGTTTTGCCAGCCACGTTCAAACCTGGGGGTAGAACGTGCAACATGTATAAACATTTTGCTGCAAAAAGTAGAATTGCTCTCTACTTTCTGTAAAACTTTTTCGCAACCTTCAACAACCTGATTTGTTGCAAGACAGGTTTGAAAGTGGGTGTAAAAATGACGAGCAACGTCGCTTTTCATCTCGTTGCGTGTATTTGTGGCCCGTTTTACCGTACCTTAAAATATCAGTTGTCTCTTCGCCCCACCCCACACCCCAAAAGACATCTTGTGTCCTCTCACCGGTATGTTCTATTTGATTGATGAATAGAGAGCTTTAGATCAGAGGACAAGATCGAGTACGAGATTTAACATAAAGTTTTTGCGCGTGTTCTAAACAAAAGACACCCCGGAAAGCTTTATTTTACATTTTTTCAGCTAAAAGTTAGTACGTTTATTTATACTGGAGGTTAAGCCCTCTTCCGATAGCAAAATGATAAAACTATACATTCTCGCTAAAACACGTAGTAGAATGAAGACGGTTACCACGTTTTCCCGCCAAAATAACGCTGATTCACGCGTGAGTAATACTCAGTATTGAGAAAATCTCCTACTCGTAGTCGTCGTGGCCCCCGATGCAAGTACTATCATCATGCCTAGTCACTAGTCCTCATTATTACGCGCGGGTTATTCGAATCGGGTCACTTGGTCCGAGCGACTCGCTGGGTCTCGGAAACGTCACCGAAATGCATTGACCTAGACGGCCCAGGAAGGCGACGTACAGGGACTAGGCAAGTACTGTATCATTCAACAACATTTTACAATCAACGATATGGAAAATGAGAATGCAATCCTATTTTTTATTTTTTATTATTATTAATTTTTATTATTATTATTATTATTATTTTTGATTTTTGAAATGTTTTTATTTTTAAGCGCTGATGAAAATAGCAATATTGATATCGGCGGCGCTATATAAGTATTACTTTATGTATGTTATGTGCCTTTAGTGTAAGATTGATTAAATTGATTTTAATCTGATGAAATTTCAGCGACTTCGGATGGTTCTCAAGAATCACTTGATAGACTCTCAGGAGGAAATTGCCAACATAAGAATATGAAACTACGAATATTTGTGTGTCTCAACAAGAAGGGTTAGAAATACTTCAAAATGTATTACAATGTAGGCATTCTTTGAAGATGACTAAGTAAAATGTCTTAATAACGATTCAGTAAACTTAGTGAACATTCGTATTTCCGCTTGTTGATTTCGAATCAAATTGGACTAAAGTAGGCTTCAATTTTAAAGAAAATATCAGCCTTTCGTGGGGTGATTTGTTGGACTTGCGTCTTTCCTATATAACTTCAGTAATGTCCGCCGTTGATCGATGATCGAATAACTCTTCCGTCTTTTGTGGAAAAGCTATTCACGATTAGAGAGAAATCTAGAATCACGTTTACGGCAAATGGCCAACGTGTTCGCTGCTTATCGATAACTATTCATAGTATTTGCACAGTATGTCAGGTTTCGATAGGTTCATCCACAAATGTTATTTTGCACATTTTCTTTATTTTTTTATTTCCTATTTGAGAAAGTGTCCATGTAAGTCTAACTTCTGCTGCTTGTCGTCAGCGTAAACAACAATTAATTGGATGAGGTTGAGCAAAATATCGTGATTTGTCATTGGCGAGTAGATCAATTATCTGCCGAAGCCGAATGTCGTGGATAAGACAAAAGGACAACAAGACGCGCCCTATTTCCACATAAACATGCTCGGTCGTCAGCACGCAGGTCGCCAGTAGCTCTCTTCTCTCTCGCTTTCAAAAGCCGTCGACTGTAGTTACTAGATTTGTTATTCCAAGCGCTAGCATGACTCAATGATAATAAACTGTCTACGTACTAATTAGTTAATTCGCTGATTTGTTTGTTGTTTTCCTCAAGACCCCCTTTGTAATCCGCACACAACAACGACAGCGACAAGAACAACAACAACAACAAAAGTTATAAGTACTGACACAGATATTCAAGCTGCCATCCTATCTACAAATCCGGAATCCACCACTATTCGTACTACAAACTCAACTTCACTCGTGCCTGTCGCGGACGTCGGTAGGCTTTCAACTTTACCAACAAGAAAATTTAGTTCAAGCGCAATTTCTTCGACGTCTACAAGAACAGTGACGCAACCAGTTCTGGCACGTACTAGTTCAGGTGATCAAGGCACATCTGGACATAAGCGTGTCCTAGGTGCAGGTAAAGCCGATTCCAGTTATTTTTCTTTCCACCGTAGAGTTATTCTCCCTTGGGGCCACAATGTAAATTACTGGCAGGGTTCGCACGCGCCTTGAAAGTCCTTAAAAGTCCTTGAATTTTAAAATAAAAATTCAAGGTCTTGAAAGTCCTTGAAAATTGCGGTCGGTGCTGGAAAGTCCTTGAATTTCGGTGCTAACTTTATAATTTAAGTAAAACTCCAAAGGAAGAGGAGCAAACACAGAAAGACCTTCGAGATAAAATCACCTATTTTGTGGAAGAACTAAAAAAAGACATAGAATTAAGGCTCTTTTTGAATTGAATAGAGTCCTTGAAATATGGGAAATGTGTCCTTGAAAGTCCTTGAATTTTTTGTTCAAAAACGGGTGCGCACCCTGTACTGGGTCCACCCTCTCGTACTTGTATTGCCAAGCTAGTACAGCCGTAACCCGCTTTACGGACACTCACTTAATGCGGACACCTCTTTATTACGGACACTTTTCTTTGTCTCTGGATAAATTAAAGCCCTTACATTTTCGTTACATTCAACCCGCTTAATACGGGCAGCCATTAGTGCGGACAAAAGACACTTGTTTCTTGCCCAATCAACAGATTCTCATAGAAAGTCAACCTTGCTAATGCGAATCTGATCAGATTCTTTTGCTGTAACAGATCTTTCCTTTCTGAAGGAAAAAAATCCTTCTGTTTACAGCATTTCGTAGGTTCCCAGCGCTACAGTACACTGGATAGAGACATTTTTAGTCGTCAATTTCTGGTTGTTTTGGCATCCTTCAAGTTATGCAGAGCACGGTTTTGATTAAGAAATATATAGATGAGTAATTTATGTTTGAGTGTTTCTGGATTTAGTCCGCGGAATAACGGCTTTGTGAAGGTTAGAGATGTTACATTTGACGATGCTAATATCCTCTTTTATTCCCTTTATCTGAGTATTTTTGTACTAATAAAAGGTGTCTTTTCGTCTTTAATAACATGACCCGCTTAATACCGACACCGGCCCCGTTAATACGGACACTTCCTATGGCCCCTTCAGTGTTCGTATTGACCGTTAACCGGGGGTTTGGCTGTATTTGCGGTCCTTGGTGGTAATATGATGAGGTTAGTGCATGGCCACATGCATATGCGCCTATACAATATTGCTTTTATCGGTTTGCTTTTCATTAACGTCCTCGCAACCAACTTTCAAGGGGAAAGGGCCAGGACATGTAGAAAGTCTCAATTGCGACCTAGATTTTAGGTACAATTTGAAGGGTTTGGCTGATTTCCTTTTTTTTTTTTCTTTTTAATTCCATGTCGTTTTAATATTTCCACAGTTTCAGAGATGAACTGGATCATCATTGTTGCTTTAATGGCCTGTCTTCTGCTATCTCTTATTGGAAACATCATCTTAGTTTGCCGCTTGAGAGTTCGACAAAATGAGTAGTTTAACTGAACAAGACCATGGAATAGTGGAAGCTGCGCCTGTTAAACATTTAGAATCTCTAAAAATACAAAGCAGAGTAGAAAAAGCTCTGCTGTTATTCAGAAGATCCGCGGATGTTTCTGAGGTTTACAGTCAAGCCAGGTCAAGCGTACCCCCCAAGCTCCCATTATTAACAGTTAATGAATGAGGCTGAGTATGTTATCCGTCGAGGCCGTAGGCCGAGGCGGATAACACCCTCCGAGATCTCCATAATTCTTCATAAGATACGAAAGCTGAATTCAATAACTGTTTTATTATTCATTCAAAATAATTCCTAGTTTGAAAACGTAGCTAAAACATGCTTACCTCCATCGATCCATCGATGTTCAGTTCATCTTCGATAGTGTACGTTTAGGTTTGTCCAGCTCCGCAAATATTCTTCAAATAGCAGATGTCGCCCTTCGAGTTGTCTTCTTGCTGTTCTTGCCATGTTTTAATCTACTTTTCCGCCTAGTTCTTACTCTTGAAACGAGTGAAATGTCCGCCATTTTTCAAGTTCACAATCAAAACAACTCAACCTCGTCCCCAGGTCTTCTCGGTTAACGGTGCCTTAACCTGCGAAAACGCTGCATTTTTGACGTCATTTCCTCGTTAAAGTCAAAATTCTTCCAAATTTGGTCATCAGTAACTGGTTATGGTGAATTAAACGTGTGCTTTTAGCCAATCAGAATCGCGGAAATATTTTGAATGAATAATAAATGAATTTATTATTCAAAAGTTGAATCCGTAGGTAGTTGTAGATTTCAGATTCATCTCTGCATTCTTGCATGCGTAATGAGCCATGAATTCACACGCGAGGCAGTTACGAAATTTCTACCAGCTCAGTTTCCCTGAATTTGATGTAAATATCTTCTAAGAAATATAATCCATTCAAAGATTTTCAATCTGACCTAATACAGAGAAGTTCTCGTTAGATATTCACTGCTCATTACGCATACAGAAATGCCGATTTGAATTTGATGAAAGATACGGGAACCATTAACGGATTCATTTTCAAATAATCAATTCATTAATAGAATCTTGGGGGGTACGCTTGACCTGCGTTGACTGTAAAGCCTCCAAAGGTTGGTCGAATATCACTGGAACCGATGAAGAGGAAAAAGGCCCAGCTCTGTGGTACCCGCCGTTACGCGAAGCAAGGGAAGAACGAAACCCCGTCATAAGAAACTGAAAAAACAAATTGCAATCGATGATATATAAACAAGAGAAAGTAGTGGGACATGATTTTCTCTTGACGGTCAGAGCGTAATTGTTGCTTAAACCACAATGTGGTAAGATTAAAAAAAGAAAGGCTCCATTAAAAAATCTACCGTTGTGCAACCATCTCCTTTTTGGACAGGATGTTTTTGCATGGGGCTGCCCTTCATTTATTTTGTCGTTCTAACTTTTAAATCTGGATGAAATACTGTGGTGTTTCTCTTGAAATTAAACTTTGTACCTTCTTTCATGGCATTCCATATATGCATGTAAATTACTTTAAAAAAAAATACAGTATCTGTATTAATTTAGGATTTTACAGAAAGAAATAAACGTTTTTTGTTTCTGGGTTTTACTGGTAATATGTTTAAAAGGCTTAAGCCCCTGTTTTCAAAAGGACTTACCAGTAATGGAGAGAAGGCTTAGCTGACATAAATATCGGGGTGAGGTGCATGAGAGGCTAATACAGTTGAACCTCTCTACTATGGCCACCTTGGAAGCAGAAGAAAGCGGCCATTGTAAAGAGGTGGCTGTTGTACAGAGGTTTTAAACAAGAGTCAATGTATGGGGATTTTTTGTCCGCCAGGACAGAAAAAAGTGGCCGTTTTTAGAGGGAAAGCACTAGATAACATCGACCTAAACCAGATTGTTTCTTTCAGTAAAATTACATGAAGAACAACGTAAGTCCAACTTTACTGTGTAATATAAAAGTGAAATAGAAAAACTCCACTGTGATGCTTTGAACCCGGGTCACTTGCTTTATAGCCTACATCCATATCCACTACACCATCGAGGACTAGCTGCCAAATCCAGTAATTTTTAAAATATACATTCATGTTCTTATATGTGCCGTACCCCATTACAATATTTGAAAGCTAACAGTTTTCAGTTCAGTGCTTAACCCTAATCACCAGTGCTTAACTCTCTACTGTGTTCTCTCCATAACTGGAGCTCTGTAGTTTTGGTTTCTTCAGCTATTATAGCCTCATGCGTGCCATTACGGAAATAATGCGTTGTGTAAAATTCATAAGGTGTCCAATCTGGCTTCAGTCGATGTTATCTAACGCCAACCGTTTTAGAGGGGTGACCGTCAGCGGGGGCTTGACTGTATCAGCAATCCATGGAAATAACATTTATGTTGATGAATACCTTATTAGTTTTGTGTCCCTGCAGTAATACATGTAAGGTATAGATATTAATATAGAAAACATATCATCACCTCTCTTCTCTTCTAGCAGTGCAAAGAAAGTACTGTCCGATTGCCTGGGGTTAGTGGATTTTGCTATCGGGGTAGTAAATTCTGTTCTTAACTTGCCGGACGGGCAAGTGAAGTTTTTTAAGAACTGTGTAATCAATCCTGCTTATCAAAAAGATTTTAGGGCTCGTTGAAATAATTTTTGGGCTATTACATGCTAGATACAGCTTGCCCAAATGGCGAACTGTAAAATTGATTCTTTGCACCCTGATTCAGGATCTGATTATTCTGATTTTGTTATAACATTCAACTTTATTAGTCGAGCTTGCTTGAGCAAAGCGAGACCCTTAAAATGCAGTGTAGTTCGTGTAGTAGCTGTAGTAGCTGTAGTATCTGTAGTAAGTGTAGTACGTGTAGTAGCTGTAGTAGCTGTAGTAGCTGTAGTAAGTGTAGTAGCTGTAGTATCTGTAGTAAGTGTAGTACGTGTAGTAGCTGTAGTAGCTGTAGTACGTGTAGTAGCTGTAGTAGCTCTAGCATCTGTAGTAAGTGTAGTACGTGTAGTAGCTGTAGTAATTGTAGTAGCTGTAGTACGTGTAGTAGCTGTAGTACCTGTAGTAAGTGTAGTAGCTGTAGTAATTGTAGTAGCTGTAGTAATTGTAATAGCTGTAGTACGTGTAGTAGCTGTAGTATGTAGTAGCTGTAGTAAGTGTGGTAGCTGTAGTACATGTAGTAGCTGTAGTATCTGTAGTAAGTGTAGTACGTGTGTCAGCTGTTGTATGCTGTAGTAAGTGTAGTAGCTGTAGTAATAGTAATAGTAATAAATTGCTTTACTTGCATGACCGCATCATTTTACAGTATTGCAAAAGCATGCATATGACAATCAAAATATAAAACAAACACCACTAATAATAATCCAGAAAAATTCAGTTACATTACTACTACTGAATCACGTATTTTCATACCGTGGGAGGAAACAAACTTCATAACTAACTTATTTACATGATGTTCCTTTGAATTCATTATCAGTTTTATGTTTTCTGGAGATGATTTCTTGTCAAAGTCAGGTATTATTCGATTGATTTGATTAATAAGCTGTAGTAAGTGTAGTAGCTGTAGTAGCTGTAGTAAGTGTAGTAGCTGTTGTAAATGTAGTAGCTGTATTATGTGTAGTAAGTGTAGTACGAGTAGTAGCTGTAGTAAGTGTAGTAGCTGTAGTATGTAGCAATTGTAGTAGCTGTAGTAGCTGTAGTAGCTGTAGTAAGTGTAGTAGCTGTAGTATGTGCAGTAATTGTAGTAGCTGTAGTACGTGTAGTAGCTGTAGCAGCTGTAGTAAGTGTAGTACCTGTAGTAAGTGTAGTAGCTGTAGTAAGTGTAGTAAGTGTAAGCAGCTATAGTAAGTGTAGTATTAGTATACAAGTAGTAAATCGCTTTATTTGCATGACCGTAACATTTGACAGTGTTGCAGACTTCGCGAGTACCAGGTTTCGTGGTGAAATTTACGACTTGATGCCTGTCAGGAGAACTTTACTCCACAGACGGCTTAACAAAGGTGTCTGAAAGTCAAAAATGTGCTCAGAGTTTTTGTTGAGCAGTAATGAAGGCCATACAAAAGCATATCTAGAAAATGTAATTATCTTTTTTATTGACTTGTTTATTATGCCGTTAATTTTTTGTATTACGTGCGCGTCTTTGGAAAAGGAGAAGCTGATAAGCACTATACTGACTATACTCGTGGCTACTTTATTTTTAGAAGGACAATTCCTAAACGAATTATCGCACATTGACAGGTAAAGACTAGCTCTCAAAAAAAATGTCGACAATTTGTTTGCCGTGTTTTACAATAACTGAAATAAAGTAATCAATAAACATGCCTCCTTAAAACCGGTCTCTAAACGGTAAAAGAAATATTGGCTAAGCCGTGGAGAACTAAAGGAATGAGAAAGTCTATAGAGGAAAATAACAAGCTGCTTTCCATGGGTGATCACAAGTAGTATTTATTCAGTTTATCCTATTTACTTTGGTGTCAAGTTGTATAGAAAACGCTAACACGTGTAAGTAAGAATTATATTTCCATAACTATTTCCAGGAAAACGTCAACTACTACACTTACTACAGCTACTAAAGCTACGACAGTTACTACACGTACTACACTTACTACACTTACTACACATACTACAGCTACTACAGCTACTACACTTACTACAGCTACTACGGCTACTACACGTACTACACTTACTACAGATACTACAGCTATTACACTTACTACAGCTACTACACGTACTACACTTACTACAGCTACTACAGCTACTACACTTACTACAGCTACTACACGTACTACACTTACTATACAGATACTACAGCTACTAAAGCTACTAGACTGTACTTACTACAGCTACTACACTTACTACAGCTACTACACTCACTACACTTACTAGAGCTACATGGGGTTGCACTTTTGTGCCTAGAAGCAGGACATGGCACCGTGTCTCAGGACATTTCATGGGGTCATATATGAACTACTGACCCTATTCTAGGAGAGTTTGTGCATTTATCACAATAACTTACCTCAGAAGGACGGGAGCACTAAGCTTTCCTAGTATATAGTTCCTTCCTTACGTTAACATGTCCTAAAGACTCACAGTTTGAATGCCTAAGGTTTCTTCGTAATTTTGAAAAATATCTCAGAAGTTGAGCGGTCTGTTCTCGGACAGATAGTCTCTATTTAAGGACGATCGTTTGTAGATGTTTGTTCCTTTTCATGATGTTAATGTACGTCTCTTTGAAGAAATACGAAGTAATATTTGAAGTGAAAAATACCTTTTCCCGACTTAAAAATAATTTTAAAGTCAGTTTTAGTGAGTCCGACCTGACTGAACGTGCGACGTTCTGGTAAGTTAATTCCGATGGTTCACTGTCATGCCATTTAAGTTTCAGATTGAAGCAGCTGGGAAAAATAATTTTCTCTGCTTTTCTTTTAATAAAGAAACTGAGTGTGAAAGATTTGAACCTAGGAGTCATTTCAAAAGTAGGTTGAGTTTGATCGTCCGGGTGAACGTAGTCCTGAATAGGACTGTTGTTGTTGACAGTGACTGACGTTTCGACAACCTGTGCGGTAGTCATCTTCAGAGGCAAAGTGAGTTGTATCACTGATTCCAACAATCAGACCAACGTCAACTCTGGCCCTGTTACCGAGCGACTTTACCGTACATCGATCAGAGGCACCTCTGAAACTATTGCACGTATATTACCAACCGTGCATATATACGTGTTGCACACAAACTGTTGTTGACTTAAAGATGTGTTGGGCTTTCGCGCTGTCCGAGAAGAGGCATACCTACCTCACAAAAATACAACAAAGCTTTTCCCGTGTTCTTGTTCGAAAATGTGAAAGAGCTAACTCGTAATCAGTCTTATTTGGAAGCAAACCTTGTTCCCTTTTGCCCGACTTTCTCCAAAAGGTAGTAGTTATCTCTGTTGAGTACAGTGGCAAAAACAGAGTGTAAACTGCAACGATGTAATCAACTGAGCTGGCTTTACACTATTTCAGAGCAATATCCGGTTAATGTAACCCCGGGATTTATGTCGTGAAAACGGTCCGGGATAACTTTCGACTCCATGATGGTTTCACATGAATTACTTACCGATGTTAAGCGAAGGCAGCCATTAAATGAAGATGTGTTTGAAGCTAGCGCGTACTGCGCTTTTTCGTTGTCTCCTTCAAAAGATGCTGTGTATACATAAAATCAGAAATTCAGATGAGCCAATCGTTTAAATTGACATAAAGATTTAGCCTCTCTCATATCGCAGGCTGTTCCAGAGAACTGCTCCGCCATAACTAAAGCTGTTCTTCATGAACTGAGTTAGTTCGCAGGAACGGGAAAGTTATTTTGTTAACAGAGTAACTGGGAGTAGCGCGTTTCCAAAGTTAGAGGATAAATATTTAGGAACAAAACTATTTAAAAACTTCTAAACCATTAAGTCTTTTTGTATTTGAAACTGAGTGCTCAAGTCTTTCCAATAAAGCCTTGTCTAATTAAGCGGTTGGCGTCAGCATCATATTGTGGGGATTTACGAGCAATTGCAACTCGCTTGCTTAGCGAAGAGATACCAGGTATCTGACTTTACATCTTGGTGATCTTTATTCTTCACAGCAGCTCATATGCTCTCTACTACCGCATCACTTAACTTATACAGCTTAACTACTAACTGCACACCAATAAGCCACCTGTAATCACCCTACTGCGCCAAATGTTTGTAGGTAAGTTCGGCGGGCTTGCTGACCATGAGAATTCAGAACAAAAGCTTCGCTCAAACGAATTTCCTGCCAAAGATAACCAAAGTAGAATAAACAAATCTATAAGGTTAATAATGTCAAGGACAAGAAAAACAATGTAAGCGTGACAGTTAAACCCAGGAGGCTCTACCTTAAACCAGCTTTAAACCAAAACAGGTGACTCTGGTGTAGGTAACAATCAAGGTCAGTGATGGTTCCAAAACGTGCCCACTTCAAGGACATAAATGAAGTTCATGCTGAAAAACTACTTAAAAAGGTAATAGAGTTTAAAAACCTGTCGATAAAAATACGGATCACCTTGATCTACAAACTGATCATGATATTGACAAAACTCTGGGCACGAGTGAAACGTCAAAGGCAAACATGAAATAAACGAGAACACACTAAAAGCGTTACAGTCTCGCTTGCTTGGAGATAGACAAGAAGTGAGCAGGCGATTTATTCTACACGAAACAGGATTTCCTAGCTAAACGTTTTTCACTTTCTTCTTTATCGACGGTCGAGTATTCTTCAGGATATTTACTTTTTACATCTATTCGACGATTATTAAGTCGTGTATAAATAAACGAAAATCGAGGGAAATTACATAATTGCAAGAGAGAAAAAATAGTCCTCTGGGAGGACATGAACTTACTAGCAATGAATAGTCTGGACGAAGAAAAGGGCAATGACGGGTACCTATGGTCCGAAGCATAAACGTTTAACGTCGTGTGATACGAGGACAATTATTTTCCAAAGAGAAAATTTAAATCATTTAATACCCGTCAGTTTGTATCACTCACGTAGTGTACTTTGTTTTTTTTCAACACGCTTGTTTTCTATTGCCAATATTTTTGCCGTGTGTTATTATCTGTGGAAAACGTATGTAACGAAACATCGCGACAAAAGACAACGGACCGAATGCCCATAAAAAAACACGTGCTTGCAAAACAAAATCGTTCTCCAAGGCAATCACATTGTGTAGTGCTAAATGGTTCGCTAGCAGGAAGCGAACCGGCAGAGGAAATCAGAAATGCTTAAAAAATTAGCAAAAAATAACATCATGCATCTTTGTCTTTCTTGCATATCGTATTTGTCTTTCGGGACTGAAATTGCGGGGGAAACTAAAACGCAACCGCGTTAGATTTTAACCAACAACAACGCGCTCGATCGATTTATAGGTTACATCGTTTTTGCCGGCCAACGATAACTTGATGCTGATAAAAATTACTGGAGAAAGCGTCAAATTTATCGGAAGCAAGTATATTCAGAAAGCTTTATAAATATGAGCTTACAGCTCTACATAACATGACTGAATAAACATCAGATAAACATTCACACTTCATAACATTTTACTCGATCCGTTTATTACGATCAGTCAACACCTTGAATCCAAAGTTAAAATTCAAAACGATCCTAAGAAACAAATCACAACCGGTCAGTATAAAACACGGACTGCGGATCACGGACTGCGGACTGAGTATAAAACACGGACTCGGTATAAAACGCGGACTACGAACTATGTACATAAAAACAGTTTTAGAAAGGTGAAACTGAGAGAAACGGAAAGCGGGCTTGCATAAAACATTAGTTCCAGCTCCTTGCCTCACACAAAAACATTCCGTAAGCCGGTCACGCAGTCTATATTCTCCTCATGTGGAGAAGGAAAGCAAACTGCACGGACAAGGGAGGGTATGCCGCTACTCAAGGCAACTGAAATTAAACTCTGAATTTTATCAAAAGGAGGGATTGGAAGAGAACCAATCAGAGAAGCACCGAATAAAAAAAATAGTATTGGTGTTAGCCGAGTCAGAGTAAAATTCTTAAAGATGCCTCTATTCCGTTTCAAATAAAGCCTTGGAAATATGAGGAAATGAAGAACTCAGACGAGAAGGTCAATACAGGGGCATTCCGCGAAGTAAAAAAGCAGTATTTAGGGGGGAGTTATTACTCACCTGTACGTGAATAATAACCGAAATGAAACATCCAACCCAACATGATATTCTACGCGATGATTACGATGACATGATTTACACCCTCCTCCTGACCCCTGCAAGGGGGTACTCCTTGGAAATTTTTTGGTGAGGTTGTGCCCCCTGGTTCTCTAAATCCTTACCGTATTTCAGAATAAAAAGTGTCATTTTCCACACCCGTTTTCAGACCTGATCTCTAAAATCCATACCCATTTGCAGGCCTGGCCTAATTAAGCCTGTTCCAGGCTCTCAGATAAGGAGGAGACTAACCAGTTGCCTCCCGTTTTATTTTTTTTTTTCGCTTTCTCAATTCAGCGGACCCCAGTATCTCGGAGTATCTCAGTATCTCTGAGCCTGGAACAGCCTAGGCCTGATTAGGCAGAAATTATGTCATCATTATATACTATAGATTAGAGCACAACAGTAGATCATTCTCTTTTGAGCGCAAACAAAAACGTTTTCAAATGCATTTCAAATTCGCATACTTCTACTTCGTTCTTATTCATTTAGAATTGAAAACGATAAATACATTCGTACATGTACGCTCCCGTAGGTTTCTTGAAAACCATACCCGATTCCAAAACAAAATGGGCAAAGTGTTTTCAGAACACCAAAACGGCCCATAAACCATACCCTTTGGGGCGGCAAATACGTATATGGCTGATATAAGAGAGAAGAGAGTACCCCCCCACCCCCCCCCCCCCCCCCCCCCATGGCCATGTCTAAAATGGGTGTAGAAAATATAAAACAAAAAAGCAAGGCTGATTTTACAGTCTGGAATATATTATCTTTTGACCAATATTTCGGAAGGCACGGCTTACTGAACGCTCTGTACCTTGAAGCGACTTTAACTTTCCTAAGGTTTGCTGCAAAACACTATCTGTACGGTGCTATATGTTGCATATTCCAAACTCTGCGAAGGGAAATTGTTTAACAGAAAAAGAAAACCACACACTATGTCCGAAAAGCGACATCATATCAATAAATTTGCGAATTACCAAAATATAATAGTGAGAAACAGTCCTGTCTTCGACCGCCATGTTTTTGTTTCTTCTCAAGACCGTTGATCTATGGATTTTGACGTAATGCGCATGATCTGTACCAAATCCGCTGGCAAGACCCTTGCTGATCGCTTTGCAAGTTGTGAGAACATCGTTTGGAATTTCATTTAAGAGAATGTATGGGAAGTAGCTTCCTCCCCCCGGTCTGTAGTATTAAACGTTGAAAGTCACAATGTGGGAAAATGCAAACACGAATCTGTCGTTTTCACTATGTAAACATTCAATTAAAATGTTACAAATTCGCATAAATTCAAAACGTTTCATCTTATGGTATATTTCATGGTAAAGGTAATTTCGCTACGACAATTGCGTAATTAATCTTGGACAGAAATGACATTAGTCCCAAAACCGGCCACCCGGCTCACGAACGCAAACTAAAAATAACGGAACATATTAAAATATCCCTAAGAACGATCAGTATCAAATTCCTCCTTGTCACAACAACGCTTTACAAAACAAAGAATGAGAGATTGCAGGTATCGAACACAGTCCCTTCGGCTCCGAAGGTTACGCCTTACTGCACGCACGAGAACAATAGAACACGGCGCGTCATTTCAATCAGGAAGACCTTAGATAACAACGACCTTAACCAGGTTGTGGCGTCCAGCGGTTTTAGTGAAAACAAGTGTTTGGGTGGGTGCTCAGTCTCGCGGGCTCATAAAATCTGGTCTCGGTAGTTCTTATTTAAGGATTTTCTTTCAATCATCGCCGAAAATAAACCGCATGCTCACCACGAGACTCATTTACATACAATGAAAGTCGTGACTATTGTTATCCCCAGTTTCCACGGCCTCCGCTAGGAACGCCTGGGAGTTTAGCCTACCATTTGCGTAGGACACACAAAGAAAAAAAGAAAAAGAAACTCCTGCATTTTTAGAGTCTCTCTCTGCTCAAGCAAGCTCGACTAATAACCTAGAAAACACTTCACAACAATATATAGAAAAGGTTAGAACACAAGCAGCACGGTTCTGAAGCTTTGTAGCCTGTCTAATAACGTTTTAACTCTATTACCCCAGACCACCCCAGACAAGATTGCAATAATCGAATTGAATTGAATAATTAGAGTATAGGTGTTGGGACAAAATCTTTTTATCCCGGGAGCGATATTTTCGACAATTTGTCGGTGTTTTTGCTCCCGCAGATTTTCATCATTAAATATTCCAAACGATTTTACAGAGGAAACTTGTTCTATCGGCTATGTATGTCAATGTAGGGCTATGTAGAGTTACAAAAAAAGTCGACAGAAAAGTCGACGTCATTACACTCGACAAAAAAAGTTGACGAAAAACTCGACATAAGACTCGATAAAAAAGTCTACAAAAACTTGACAAAAAAAGTCGACAAAAACTTGACAAAAAAAGTCGACAAAAAACCAATAACGGGTGACTATGAAATAAGGTGTCTTGTCTTAAACAATGTGGCGAAAAATTAAACAACTTCCGGGCATCTCAACGATTTTAAAGGACCTATAGTTTTTTAATTCTCGGCTGCATTAGGTTGTGAACAATAGCCTTTCTTTCTCGTGACCTAGCTTTTTTTAAGAAACATTGTTGTTCTTCGCGAAGAGGGGCCGCTTATACAAGTCCAGAGTTGAATCCGATAAACCGACCGGCTCCGGCGGTAAATATCCATTACTAGCCGCCTCCACTTCGGTGAATAATTGTTATATTATATACATCATTCCAAATTCCAAAGGTGTTTTCGAGTGTCTAACTTTTCTGACTTTGCTACGTTAAAGTTTTCGATACAGTCGAAAGGTTGAGAGCTTAATCGGTAACCACTGAGTCAAAAGTAATTATAAAAAATGACAAGAAATGTAGCTATAATGGCTACAACGACAGACAGGATTACAAACACTGCCATCTGTATTTCCCAGATACACTGCTGGCCATATCTTGTGGCAGATAGGGGAAGTTTGAAGTATTCACCTTTGACATTTTCATGTGGGAAGGCATCTGTTGGAACCTCGCAGCCCAAGAAATCACACAGCGGTTTCCAACCTTTATTTACGTTGTACACCAACAGTTTTTCTGGTGGAACAAGGGACTTGACCCGATGGTTATGCGCACGATATCGCTTACGGATAACACAAGTTGACTTCTGATTTGAGGTGCCAAGAGCAGAATTAAGCCAGGAGTTGTTAACAAAGGCCATTTTTCTTGACGTTGGGGACAGAATAGTACGGTAAAATCTTTGGTATTTCGGACCATTATAAACTACTTCAAGTTGATTCATCAGACTTTTCAGCCAAGAATCTTCATCTCTTTCGCTCAAAATCACTTTACTATCAGGAAAAGCTTCTAATATTTCTTCCCAGAAAATATTCCCGGGAGCGTCCACCACGGCATCAACGTCTTGATAGAGTCGCTTCACGTCTGGCGCGGCGCCATTTTGAAAAACATTCACCCAGTGATCTAAGAAATTGAACACTTGCTCTTCATAGTCAAAAACCGTGAATCCGAGATGACGCAAAGCTTTAGAGATTGATTTTGTACCAGTTTTCCCAAGGCCTGCACAAATTATCTTCATAATGATCGCTAAGTTCAGATATTTCGAGATCGGGCAGTGTTAGATCGATTCTCTCATCATGTGATTAGTTTGCATGTAAGTGCACGTGGCCAGGGACTTCATTCACCGGCAAAAAATGTCTGATTGGGTTGAAATGCGGCCGTCGTGACATTGCCTAATTCAACATGGCGGCCTAATCTCTATCGTTTGTTTATTCCAGTGGAAAGAAGATTAATTGCGGCTTATGAGTTGCAAAATACATTCACGGAATTTGTTAGAATGGCCTGCTCTTTATGTTATCCTTTTCACCTTTTCCTGTGGGATTCGTTTTCTGTTATGGTCGCGTTTTGGCCGGTTTACAGGATTCAACTTTGGACTTGTTTAAGCGATCACTCTTCGCGACGGACAACAATGTTTCTAAAAAAAGCCGGGTCACTAGAAAGAACGGCCATTGTTCACAACTTAATGCAGCCGAGAAGTAAGACACTATGGGTCCTTGAAATCGCTGAGATACCTGGAAGTTATTTAACTTTTTTTCACCGAAAAGATAAAGCAAAAATATGTTTAATACAGCAGAACTTTCTGCTTTATAAATTAAAGTTTGAGCTTGAGCTAAATGAACTTTAGTGTCTGCATTTATTTCCTTTTTATAGTGAAAGGGTGTAATACAGTGCATAACGGCCGTCTATGAACAGGCAAGATTTTTTTTATTTTTTATTTTCAAAGGTTACTGTGCTTGATGCGGTATGTTAGTTATTATGAAGGTTAATGAAGTGATAGACTGCTGCAAAACAGTCTGTATTTTTGCGTATTCCGGGAGCAGCCAAACAAGCTGAAAAGAGCTGAAAACAGAGAGCGAGACTGGGGAGAGACGCTAAAAGTGCTTTTTTTTTCTCTTGTCTGACACGCCCGTAAGACTATTTATACACCACACCGATTTCTTTATTAATTTGAGAAAAAAAAGCGACTGTTTTGCAGTCTAATGAAGTAATGCATAGTCAAAGGTGCTACAAAGGAGTAAAAACGCAGATCTTTCCATTAATTAGGTCATTTTTATTAACTTTATTGACACTGTCAGGGAGAATATGCTTTCCTTGAGTCAGATCCATTTGTTTTTCAAAAAAGGCTTTGTTTGTGAGGCGCTACACTTTGTTTGATTCAGGATCAATCAATATTTTCTGAAGAGAAATGAACAAATAAACATGTTAACACGTCAGATAATTTAACACTGCCTTAGCCAACAACTAAGAAGAAACTGAACTTCATATAATACAAAGTGAAAACTACTTCACTGTGAAGCAGCAACCTCTTTAAGGATATATGGCATTAAATTCATGAAAAATTTAGACCTGACGATAAATTTATAGTTACAGAAATAAAACAAAAGGTTATTGCAATGAAATTATAAAGTTTGAATGAGATCTGTATTGGTTTTCTCTTATAATTTTGACGGTTTGTTTTGAATGTTCTGTTTTCTTCTTACCATATTTGGTGAAAAAGGAAGAAAAATAAAAGATCAAAATTGGAAACTGCATATCCTACACAACTGCATTCATCAACATCGCCCAACTGAAATTTCATAAAGACACAAAGTTTACTCCAAACATTTAGCTCCTGAAAGTTAAATTTGTGATGTTTTTTTTTTCTTGGAAAGAACTTTTGTTTCCTTAATAGCATGTTAACTCCATAATCCATTCATAAACTTTGCTACAAAAATTTACGCCAAAAACGATGGACAGAAAAACAAAAGCATTCTCAGTAAAAAATATACTGTTTATTTCCTCCCAGGATCCAATATTCAACGGTACGAGCAAAAAAGCACTCCACTGAAAGCCTTGAGTGCAAAAATTTAGTATTAAAAAATTATACACGGGGTTAATCATACCCGTCAGTGCAGTTCCAAACGAAGAAAGTAACAAGGAACTCGTTGTGAATATTCCCAAGCCAAATATATGAGCAAAATATTTTGATCAATAGCCTTTGATCCTTAAATTATAAAATTGTAAGCCTAAATGTACAGCAGCTGTGCACATTGTAAACATATTTTTTACAAATCAAAATGTTGCTGAACCTATCGAACTGTAGCTCCGAGACCGTCTAAGCGTTTTAAAAACACTCACATTTTCTCATTCGACAGTTGGGATAAAACTGAAATTTGTGTAGCATACAAAGATGTAATCTGTGCCTTAACAATGATTGAAATGTAATGTGCATCGATAGATCAAAATCACGCATCTGAGCGCTTTAGAAACTGCCGCAACCTGGCCGCTTTCGTTCCCACTCGGTACAAGACAATTTACTCCCCAAGACAAAGGCTAAGAATATTTCTTTAACCACTTTTTTTATTCATTCAAAATATTTCCCCGATTCTGATTGGCTAAAAGCACACGTATAATTCACCATAACCAGTTACTGATGACCAAATTTGGAAGAATTTTGTGTTAGCGAGGAAATGACGTAAAAAATGCAGCGTTCTTACAGGTTAATGCACCGTTAACCGAGACGACCTGGGGACGAGGTTGAGTTGTTTTGGTTGTGAACTTGAAAAATGGCGGACATTTCGCTCGTTTCAAGGGTAAGAACGAGGCAAAAGAATAGCTAAAAACATGGCAAGAACAGCAAGAAGACAACTCGAAGGGCGACATCTGCTATTTGGAGAATATTTGCGGAGACTAGTGAACCACCTTAAACGTGCACTATCGAAAAAGAACTTAACATCGATGGATCGATGGACGGTAAACATGTTTTAGCCACGTTTTTAAACTAGGAATTATTTTGGATGAATAACAAAACAATTATTGAATTCGGCTTTCGTACCATATGAAGAATTATGGAGATCACGGAGGGTGTTATCCGCCTCGGCCTACGGCCTCGACGGATAACACCTAGCCTGTTCCAGGCTCCGAGATAGTGGTGAAAAGTCGTTCAGATTTTCGCTTTGCTCGTTTTAATACGCCCGCACTATACTATCTGAGAGCCTGGCACAGGCTAGATAACACCCTCCTCGATCTCCATAATTCTTCATAAGATACTTAGCCTCATTCATTAATTGTTAAATAACTTCCTTTTGTACCGAGTGACCGGAGATTAAGTTAAACCAAGGGTAAGGTTATTTTTTCCCATAAACAGTGTAAACAGTAAGATTTAGCAGTCTAAATATTGTTTTTTTAGCAACAAAGTACGAGCTAAGTCACATTAAAATAAACAAAGCCCCAAAATTTATGTTCCTCTACTTTGTTTGTGTTGAATTGTGTGGTGAGAAACATAAACTAAGCATCAGTAAACCGTTTTGGATATGTAAGCTTACTAGCGTTGTGTTACGCTCTTCGATCAACAGTGGACGTTAGATTCATGCAATCCAAGTCGAATTTTGACACAAAAACGGGATATATGTTTAACAAAACCGTCGCTTCCGTGCCACTCGATCATGACAAGCTAATTTATATACCAAAACAAAGCCCAATAATTTTTCTTCCACTCCTAACTATAGTGCTTTATAATTTCTTTTTGTACCGAGTGACATGGAACTTGCAGTAGACATAGAGAGTAAAATTACCCATCTTTTCGGCATGTCTTCCACATGCAAACCAGCGATCTCAACGACAAAAACACCCAATCAGACCATGCTTCTGCGATTTTTCGCCAGTTTCAGGATGCTACATTCTCTAGAGAACACACTTTACACAAAAAGGCTTTGACCAAAATAATTTTCGATCTCTTACAGTGGCAAGAAAACCGCAACGCTGTCACTGCAAAAAAAGCTGCCATCACTTCTTTCACCTCAACAACATTTCGCGGGCATTTTTGTCTCGGAGCCATTGACTGACAAGGGATGAAAAGCAGGAAAACTTGACAAAGACATAATAATAATAATAATAACGTGTTTAAGTCCAAGATGAAGTCAATGAAAGAAGAAAAGTGGAAAAACAAAGCATTGCTTGGCCAGTATCCAAAGATCCTAGAGAAGCCTCATGTAGACACAGTCACCACCAACAAATGGTTGTCAAGTAATTTGAAAGGAGAAGCAGAGGGACTACTTTTAGCAGCTCAAGACCAGACAATAAACACCAGAAACTACCAGAAAGTAATATGTGGCCAGCAAGTAGAGAGCAAATGCAGAATGTGTTCGCAACATGAAGAGACAGTGGACCATATTGTATCTGGATGTGAGGTATTAGCCAAAACAGAGGACATCTCCAGGCACAATAATGCTGCAGCATATCTCCATTGGAGTGTATGTAAAGATCATGATATAGAGATTACAGACAAATGGTACGAACACGTACCAGAGACCGTGATACACAATAAAGATAACAACATCACCATCATGTGGGACATGCCAGTCAATACTGATAGAACTATAACAGCAAACAGACCAGATATCATCGTTAAAGATTCAGTGAATTCCACCTGCAAACTGATTGATATGACTGTTCCATCAGATAGAAACATCGCACTGAAGGAAACTGAAAAAAATTGCAAGTACAAAGACCTAGAACTAGAAATACAGAGAATGTGGCATATGAAAACCGTTGTGATCCCTGTGGTTGTTGGTGCACTTGGTACAGTGAAGAAGGGTATAGTAGAAAACATCAAGAAAGTATCAGAGAGAGCTACTATGACAGAGATTCAAAAGATCTGCATGCTGGGATCTGCAGGAATCCTCAGAAAGGTTCTCAGTGTATGAAAAGAATGATTGACTTGTGTGACTGACGCTCTAGGTGCATGGTTTGCGCCCGGCTGATGCACACTGAAAAAGAACACCAGCAAAGACTGTGATAATAGAGATAATAATAATAATAATAATAATAATAATAATAATAATAATAATGATAAAGCTTAAAAATGGCACAAGTAGCGGAAAATATAATAACTTTCTTGCAGAACTCCATGGTAAACTGGAAGACAGAACTGACATCTTGTGGAGAGTCACTTGGTTTAGTTGATATTAGACGGGGTATCTTTCAAGGTGACAGCCTGTCCCCCTTATCTTCACTGTTTGCATGGTACCCTTGACGAAGATTCTTCAAGATGCCAAAGCTGGATCTACCTTAGGAGACGTCAAAATAAATCATTTGTTCTTTATGGATGACGACTTAAAGGTCTATGGCAAGGATAAAGCGGAGACTGAAAGCCTTGTATCGACAGTACAGTTGGTTAGCCAAGACATAGGAATGGAATTTGGGATAAAGAAATGTGGTGTTGCCGTGCTGAAGCGGGGGAAGTTGTGTAAAAGTGAGGGTATTAAGAAGATAAATGGGCTGACGCTAATTAAGAATTTGTTCATGCTTAGCGTGCGTATATCGAGGGAAGTTTGGAGAGCACGAAAAATGCGTAAGAGTTACACGAGGCGATAGCCGAGTGCAACTCTAGCTTCTTGAGTGCTCTCCAAACTTCCCAAGTGCATCAATAACTCGATATACGCACAGCTAAAAGCATGAGCAAATTCTTTTATAACATAACTGACAAAAATGCTTGCTTTTTGATTAACTGCAAAATTCTCGTGACGCGCGCCACAGAAAAACAAACGCTTCTACTGGCTGGTTACAAACACGCCACAATCGCCTAGTTTGAAAGAAAATTCTTTCTGTAAAACCAGAAGCATATAACCCCGAAGCGTATAACTCTGTCGCAAAGCTCGGGTTTTTTACGGAACCAATCAAAATTTACTTCCTAATATGGAATTACTGATAAGTGAGATTGTCGCGCGAAACTTGTATCGCGATTATCGCGATGTAAATGATGTGGTGCAAAAAGCATTTACTGTTTTAATACGAAGTAATATTTTACGAGAAACGTAATACAGTATTAATCCCCAGATAACCAGGACTGAGTTAGTTCCTCCTAACAAGACAAAGTCGATTACAAATGACACGCACCGTAAGAGAAGCGATTTCTTAAAGTTGTTACTTCATAAACGGTTTTTGCGTGACCATTAGCGCAAATTACCTTTAAAAAATCACTTACTATCTATCTAGAATAACTAGTAACACATTTTCAAATAAAATTCAGTAGTTGCTGAACTCGAAAGTAAAAATTGCATAAAATTGGCTTACATCTTCGCAGAAGTAATGCGTGTAACAAGACTTAGATGCCGGCGATCATGTTTTCAACTAATGTTTAGGATGAAGGAACAGAAAACAATAAACCGACAAATTGTTTCTTGAAAATTTTTATTCGTAAACTCATGAGTTTACACTGACTGGATCGTGGATCTGTTCCCACAAGTAAAATCGGCTGAGCACATGGCAAAAATTAACACTTAAATTATCTGTCTCAGATCGGGGGCATTGCCCAATTTATCTTGAAAACTCCATAAAAATTTATAAAACGTCTATGAAACATTTATAAATACATAAATTTCCTTTCAATAACGTACTTTCCTCGAGCATAATGTGTAAAATGTAAGTTACCTGAAAATTCTTTAGAAAGGTTGCTGACTTGGTCGTGGTTCAGAAAGGGACGAGCGCTCCGATTTGCCGTGAAAGAAACAAGTCCTCGACGGTAAATTTTGCAGCTTAAAACTTTTCTTTGTCCTCAAAAAAAAAACAAACTTTCACATGTCAAACGTCTAATCAAAACTGCCATACATGTGTTCACGTACTGTTCTGGGTGAATTAAAGAATCTACAGTCACAAAAGATTCCGTTCCGACTTAGTCGGCGCCTTGAACAACGCTTCTGCAAAGGTTGCCACATCATTTTGTTTGCAGTTGCCATGCTGGCTTTGCTGAATGAGAACAGAGGTTGCAGATATCTGGCTTGTCGTGGTAGATGTGTTTGGAGCTAGTAGCCTGAGGATAATCTTTGTCGGTCAAACAGCGGCAGGCTGCTGTGCCTTTTGCTATTTTCGGCGAGAGGCTTTGCGATATCGTGAAGAAACGTAAACATCCGTGTTTTACTTCGTCGCTGGTCGATGTTTTCAAGTCATACTGCTTATAACTTTGTGGCTCTTTATGTTTTGCCAGGGATGCATTTTATAGCAACATAATCACGTTACCGTTTATGCCACGAAACGATTTCTTTCGGCCGTAGAAATTACATGTATAATATAAGCGTTGCAAGCTCAAAGTTTTTAGCCTTGAATTCTCCGATTCCATATTTGGGCAAAATAACTTTCCGTGCTTCTGATTGGACGGCTGCGCCCGCTAAAAAACCCGAGCTTGGTTCTTAACACATAAGGGGAAGTTAGACGCTTCGGGGTTATATGCTTCTGGTAAAACTGAGAAAGAAAATATGCTTATTTATTCGTTAACGATCAATTGAAACTAAAGAGAAACAAAGACGGAAGTGTCTTAAAGTCCACCTAAAGTTAAAATACTCACATGGCGTAAGACGTCGTGGAGTATAGTTTGGATCCGGCGCTGAGAAGATGTTTATGTTTCGCTCGGCGAAATCCAGAAATTAAACTTGTTTTTTAGCGAAGACGACTGTCATCCTACTTTACATTCATTTACGAACAATGGCTGGTCATTTCGGTTAATTGAGAAGACCTGGCAGCAGTTGTTTTTATAAGTAATAAATTTATGTCTTGTTGTGTAATTTGTCTTGTTATTGCAATAGAAATTTTCCTGATTTAGTCGTATTGTTCGCCGATTACAAAAGTGCATAACAAATTTAAGGACAACAATAAAAACGGAAATTTTACCTTTAATTGTTGTTAATGACCAATTAGGGTCTTTTCTGCTCCCAGTGATTGTCTCTCGGCCAAAATTTGCTGCAGCTGGTCTTCCGACAAATTTGCGAAACGTGCAACTTGCGAGTTTTTTTTAAATTCGGCTTTATTCTTGCTGCTATAGTTGGATCAGGACGTAAAAGGTCAATGCCGATTGAAAAATTAGGCAGTTCTTCGTTGGTTTCTTCCATATTTTAAAGAGAAGGAAAACTGCATATGCAGCTTAAAAGACGACAACTTTGCAGCCAGGTAAAAAAAATGCTTACGTCATCTTATTTACGCACGGGCGTGCGTAAATAAAGATTTTGTTCATAGCGGCTCAATAGGACTTATATAGGGAAAGCACGCGCGCTATGTTATAAAGGAAGTTGATGACGAAGGTTACAAGTATCTGGGCATTCTAGAGTTGGACAAGTTTAAGGAGAGGGAAATGAAAGACATATTTCGAGCAGAGTATTTTAGGCGGTTCAAACTTGTCATGAAATCTCAGCTCAGTGGTAAGAACAAGATCAGAGCAGCAAACACTTGGGCTGTGTCGCTTATGAGGTATGGAGCAGGAACAGTTCAATGGAATAAGGAGGAACTTCAGGAAATAGATAGAAAGTTAGGAAGTCTAGAAAAATCATGATAATGAATAAGGAGCTACATCCTAGAAGTGATGTTGCCAGGATATACGCAACCTCGTTCCCAGGTTCTCTCTCCTACCTGTCGAGAGACCCTGGTTGGGTCTGGTCACGTGTCTCCCAGAATCTGGGAGATTACAAACAAACAACTTGGGGGAGGGGAGGATAAGTGTGAGATTTGTTTCTACAAAGCGTAGACCGTCGAGATCAGTGGAAACTGCGTATCCGACTTTGTCTGAATGGTCCTGTTTTTTATAGTTCCCGGACTAGTCAAGACAAAACCTCGAACGCCGAATCCTTTGACAGCGAAAGCAACTAACTTCCTGCAGAATATCTGGATGTTTATCGGATGTTGCAAGGGAAATTACGGATTCACCACTTGTGGTCCTTGTGCAGTTAAAAATATTTTAGGCGGTTAATTGTATTCATACCGAAACGCAGTGGGTTTAAATTGCCATTTCTGTGTTATGGAGGCCACCTTTAGAAAGCAAACGTATGTATTTTCAAGACTATGATTATGCAGTTCGAAGTGGGGCCGAAAAGATGTATCAAGCGTTGCCGTCCTCACCGACCTCGAAAATATTAAAATCAAACAGAAGCAACAGGAAGAGAGAATACGCCGCTCGGACTCAGTTTGATTGTTCAAATGAAAAGAGGTAAACAGAATCTTAGAAGAGTATATTTTTATCCAACGGCTCTGTGTTGTATTTTTGTCGTCGTTTAAAATCAACAGAATAGCCGGATAAGTTTCTTTGTTAAAAAAAAATGGCTTGCACGACTGCCAACCGTTTATTGTTGTTTGTTTAATTTTCTAGAGGGTTAGGTATATGCTTTAGAGGATTCAAAAAAATCAATGTGCTACATTTGTTTTTTTAATAAAGCTTTCATTTGGACCATATACAAGAAATCCTTTCGCTTTGGAAGGTTATCACTGAGTTATGTTGTCTGTTTTGTCTCTGTTTATACTATTTGCTGTTGTCTTCAGTGTCGCGTTTTGGTCACCTTTGCTTATGCACGTACTATATTATATTTTTGTTGCCTCTATCTACCACTAAAAGCGATACGTTTTTTCTGTTGCCGCATTTTAAAAGGTTAGGGGTAGGAGAAAGCTGACATTTCAGACTACAGCTTTCCGTTGAGTCATCAGAGCTAAAATATTATTTTGACCGTGAATGTAAAATGAATCCTCTGCTCTCAACGTAACTGCTTTGTTTTGTCACCGCTAATGGTTTAGGTTTTGCATGTACTGATTCGGGCCGATTACCAGCCGCTGTCACCGACAAACATTGATTCTTTCAATGCAAGTTCAACGAACAAGGATTTTCCCTTCAATGCGGCGGATAAACACGCGCTTGTGTCTTACTCAGGATCGTAGATTTTAGTATCTAATTGTTGCCATCGGTTTAACTGCGATAACTCGAGTTTTTTATTTCTCCGCTGGTAATTCGCTTGTTTATCTGGTGATAGCTCTGTTTAGGCAGAAATTTCCCGAATTTCAGTTATAGTTGGAGGCTTAGCAAACCTGTCTTGCTCTTTCGATCATTGCGTGAGCGTGAACGGTGAAAACGAACCAGACAAAAAAATTGAGAGACAAAGGACTCCTCCCTCGGAATTAATTTTGTTCTGGGACCACGTGACCAGACCCAACCAGGGTCTCTCTCCCTCTCGCTCCGTAGGGACGGGTAGGAGAGAACCCTGGGAACGAGGTTGGGATATACGTACCCAGAAAGAAAGGAGGAAGAGGCCTGATCAGTTGTGAGAGCTGCGTGAGGAGAGAAGAGAACAGTTTGAGTTGGTATGTGAGAAATAGTGAAGAGGCATTACTCAGGAAAGTTGGAGATAGCAATGTACTAGCGACATCTCAGAGGCTGTGGACCCAAAGGAGTACAAAGTGAATGAAGTAAAGGAGATGGAGAATGAATGGAAGCAGAAAAGAATGCATGGGCAGTATGTGTGAGAAAAGGAAGGTCTTGACTGGGATAGAACTTGGCAGTGGATTGCAAAGGGAGATTTGAAAGGATGTACTGAGGCCCTGATATGTAGCGCACAGGAACAAGCTTTGAGAACGAATTATACGAGGTTTCACATTGATCGCATGGCAGAATCCCCTCTGTGCAGAATTTGCGGAAGTAAGGGAGAAACGGTGGCCCATGTGGTGAGTGAGTGCGGTAAGCTGGCGCAGACAGAAGATAAAGGAAGCCACGATAACGTGGCGCGGTATATCCATTGGCAACTTTGTGGTAAATGTGGATTGGAAAGAGCTAATAACTGGTATGAACAGAAGCCGGAGAGAGTGGTGGAAAGTGAAAACTCCAAGATACTGTGGGATTTCATAATCCAGTGTGATCGGAAAATCGAGGCAAGACGACCAGACATTGTCTTTATTGATAAGAAGGAGAGAGAGGTTGTCATAATTGATGTTGCCATCCCAGGTGATGACAGGGTGAAAGATAAGGAACTTGGGAAGGTAGAGAAATACCAATTGTTGAAGGATGAAATTGCAAAGGTCTGGCGCATGCGAAAAGTCGTTGTAATTCCTGTTGTTATTGGAGCCCTTGGAGCCGTCTCAGTTAACTTTAAGGAGTACATGAAGCGAATCGGCGTGAACGTGAAGTTGGAAGTTATCCAGCAAAGATGGAAAGAGAGCTAGAGACCTGGGACCCGTGGTGACTTGTTGTAACCCGCTCCTAAGGACTATAAACCAGTCTGAACATCTTGCCTCAGTCTACAAGGAATGGACATAATAATAATGGAAACTTTATTTGTGTTTTTGAATGTACAATTGTAAATCTCGCTACGTATAGGCAATTTACAAATGCTGCTTGAGATTGATAATAATAATAATGATAATAATAATAATAATAATAATAATAATAATAATGGGAGCTGAAGCAGAGATGCAATGGTTACAGGGTTGAAGAGTACAACGTAATAATTGACGTACTTGATGGTTATACTCTTCTGACTAAACATCTAGAGAAGTCGTTGAGGAAGCTACTAGGAGCGAGAGCACGGAGCGTACTTGAGCGGATGCAGAAGTTGGTCATCTCAAACACTTTGAACTTTGCCAGAACATTTAAGATAAATACTTAGTTAGGGCGCTAAGGAGTTAAGCACATTATGATGGCCTCGTTTAGGTATATAAGAGATAATGAGAGTATAAAAACTGAATAATTTTCTAAATAGGCTTCTAGTAGAGATAATTATATCATCATGTCTTTGCGTAGGTTTTACAGAGTATAAGAATTTAGTAATATTCTAAATTGGCTTTTTAAGTAGAGAGATTTATATCATTATGTATATTAGGATCGTATTAACTTTCGTACCGACCTGTTTTTACTTCTAAGTATAGTTTCTCAAGTGTGTGTAGGTTACGTTATGCGCCCTATACTACTCATAATGTGGACAGCATTCCAAAGTTTTATACTACGAGATAATAATTGACATGACTGTATTCCTCGACACCAACAGTCAAAACCACGGAAAAGCTTACTAAATACAAGGACTTGGAAATCGAGGTTGAGCGAATGTGGGCGCTCAAAACAACAACAGTCCCGGTGGTTATGGGAGCCCTTGGCACCGTCAAGAAGGACATGGAAAACTACTCCAACAAAGTCCCTGGCAACATCAACATTCATGAACTCCAGAAGATAACTCTTCTTTCTACAGCCCACCTTCTCAGGCGGGTCCTCTCCATCAAGTAGAAAGCCTCTTTGCCTCCCAAAATCCATTTTTTGGACTCGGATGTTGAGAGAGAAAATCAATCGCAATTACACTAGTATATCTTATATAATAACAAGAACGCTCTAAGTAGCGTTGAGTCTCGCGTGTTTGTAGATACGATAAGCAGTGAGGAGGCGAATAGAGCGCGAGCGTTCGTCATTCAGAGGGGGGGGGGGGGGGGGGGGCTCCACATATAAAAGGGCTGGGGATGCTCGTCGTCTTGCTTAGGGGTGTAAATTTCGGATTTTGGTCTCACTTAAGGTGTTCTGGGCAAAACGCTATTATATTTAGCTGCGAAGATCTCGTTTAGGGTTGCACGTGCAAAAATATAAAAATATGTGTTGTCTGTGTTTTCAGTAACATAGTCTCTTTTAGGGGTCAAAAAAACTTGGGCTACAGCAAGTGAAAAAGTTGAATTATGCTTTCGACCTACTGCACAGGGTCCAGAGGAGTTGCGTGTGAATAAATGAATTACTTATTTAAAGTCTCACCTCGAAAAATGTTTATAGCTGTCGCTTAGCGCGATTAATTAGCCCAATGGGATCTTTATGAATCTTCTGTAAAGGATTTCTTTGCTTTGGTAACTAGCCCAGATCGACTTTGTTGTTCGGTATTTTGAAAATCAATAACCGCAAGCTATATCCTCGTTGGTGCACAGCAGGTCGTCCGAAGGGTGACGGAAGACCGTCGCCCGAAGCGCGTAGTGGCGAGTAAAAAAAGGATAAGGGGGGATACTTGTACCACGTGACTTAGTTCGTTGTGAACATTTCTCGGTGACGGAAGTGAATAAGACCGGAAACACAAAAGCAACAGACCGCTGCTAATTCGAGAATCAAAACATCAGCTGCGGAGGGAGTTTTTAAAGATCTTAGAGATCTATGCGAAGGCAACAGAGTTTTAAGTGAAGTTAAGATCTTCCAAGACTGGAAGATTTGTTGTGCACATGTCAACAGTCTTCGATGTCTTAAGGAGGTTTCGCTTGTGTAATGGCTTCCCAGTAGTGAGTCGCAAAACGCACAGGCAAAGACGCAAGAGGTAAGATTGTTGGGACCACCGAAGAATGGCTCAGTCGTGATGATATCACAGTTGCCTTGTACCTCTGCTCTACTCAGTATTACGTTTTATTGCAACAGTACACACGACCTGTAAATCACTACCCGTAATAATTTAAGATTTTCCAAACAAAACCAATGACTTGGGCTTAACGTGATACAGCACTGCACAAAAACATTACATTCATGGACTTAAGAAAATCGCTTAGTTATTCAGATCTAGAAGGCACTTTGGAGAAAATTGGAACCCTTATTTAGGCGTAATAAAAAGCTTCACGATCACGCTTCAAAAGAGTGTGCTACACAGTCGTTTTTAGTGTCGTCACGCAACGCTCCTTCCTGCTAATAACCACGGTAAATCGATATGTGTGTCATGATCTCTCAATGTGAAACATGCAGGTAAAATCACATTTACTCAGTGAAAATGTAGAACGTTCCAGAGCATAATCTACTCAGCGAACGAAAAAAACTTTATTGAAACGAGCAGCATTTTGGCATGAGGTAAAAGTCGTGTTGGTTTACCATCTCCTTTTATTGCTCTAATGTTGAACACATTACTTTACTACGTCATTTCCGTCATCATCTGTTGCGGTGTACAGGTTAGTCGGTTTATAGAATCGGATATAGAATGTGTAACGAAACTGTAACGCGATTAAAATAACCCATTTTTTCTGAGGTTTTCGAAGGGTTTTGATATTCTAATAAACACATCTCCTCTGGATCCTGTGTATTGTGCGTTATTTGAATCATTGTCTAAAATTAAGTGTACGCTCATTATTGTACCGAACTTGTGGGGCACAAAATAGCTCGCTTTTTTTTTACGATTTAAAAATCGTAAATCCTTCTTTTATTTAAATCACCGTCTGCTCGTACATTTCCTCTCCGTTGAACGGGAGAGGTAAATTAACGACGATTTGCTTGTTGTTTTTTACCTCATCATCGAAGTTCTGCTCATGAACATTCTTCCTTGTTTCAACATCTGATGTATTCACTTCTTTCAAAGTTATCAACGCTTTCAAACGACAGAATTCGTGGAACGACCCATTCCGAAAACGTTCGACATCTTTTAGTGTGGGTCTACCACGAATGGTGTGTGGATTTGTAAGCGAGATCCCCGTATAATCTATTAATCTTTGCAAATTTTTCGTCTCAAAACATAACAGTCGAACAGTGGTACGTTGTTTTTCGAAGTGTTCACAAAGATTGAAAATATCGTGTCGATTTTCATCCCCAGATTCTGAGCTACCATGACCCGGAACACGTGTTTACAAAACCATTCTTTCCGTCACGTTTTTCGCACGTGAAGGTCAGAACCAAATTACCATAAGATCAGAGAGAGCACGTGTTTACAGTTTTACTTTTTGTTATGTCTGTTTCGCACTTACGATTTTTTCGGCTTACTATGTCAAAAAGCCTGAAACGTGACCTGTTTTAACGAAAAAGATAAACTCTGATTTCTTACATGGAAGAAAAGCACTTAAACGTGATAAACATGGCGCGTTATTCCAGTCATCCCCCAAAATAAACCACATGCTCATCACGACACTCATTTCCATACAATGAAAGTCGTCACGATTCTTATCCCCAGTTTCCACGGTCTTCGCTAGGAACGCGGGGCCTACAATCTAGGTCCGAAAAAAAAAAACGACTGCATTTTAAGAGTCTCGCTCTGCTCAAAGCACGCTCGACTAATAATAATAATAATAAATTTCAGGAAACTATTGACCGTATTGTGACAGGGTCCCCTAAGCAGGGTGCCCTAAAGACACAACAAAGCCGACACATATCCCCACTGGAACACCTGCAAAGAAGGGGTGACGAATGGTCTTTGCGAGCATTCGCGAGCATGCCAAGCACTGCGATTTTTTTGCGAGGACGAGCAGAAATAAAAAATTTGCTTTGCGAGCCTGCGAGCAACACAAAAATTTGGGGAGCACGAGCAAGCGAGCACTCGTTTAAATTTTGTGAGCAAATCGAGTAAAGGTAAAATTTTGCGAGCAGTTAAAAATGTCAATGGACCATTCATCACCCCTCAAAGAGATGAATATATAGACACAAACGAGAAACAGAAAAAGACAACATCACAATCTTGTGGGATCCATGCCAATACAGACAGATCCATTATCCGGCTTTTCCTCGCTGCTATTTGTCCAAGTGGTCCATGCATGCAAGAATTGTTCTCTAATATTCGTTCAGTCAAACCCCGCTTTACGGGTCCGCTTAATCGGACACCTCGTTATTGCGGACTGTTTGCTTTGTCCCTGGGGAAAGAAACCCGTTACTTTTCCTCTAAATTCAACCCGCTTGATACGGACACCCCTCAGTGTCCATATTAACCCGCAGGGTTATGTATTTATCATGGGTTATGTAACCTTTTCTTTGTGGTGTTACATGGTATACTGTTCTGTTGCTTCATTAGCAGTAGGCTATATATATTTGGGTTGTTCTCATTTATATTCATTCGCGTCTTACGACCGTCCCTACGCCCTCAAGATTAAATACCCAGTGACCAGGGGTTTCTCTTAGACGTAGCTTTTTGCATGCTGCTATATGAAAGGTTTAGCACGTTTTGTATGTTTACTGAATCATTGTTATACGAGCATAGTTTAGATCATTTTGTAGGGTTGTTTTTCTTGCTGTAATTTTTTACATCTCCGAGTTTTCATTCTGTTTGTTGTATTATTTCCATCTATTCTGTTGATGAAGGCATAATAAAGAGGGTCGCACACGGCTCGAGTTGACACGCCCCAATTGAGGTTGCTTGTTACATGATAAATATTTTATATTCGTTTGAGCGGGGTAGCGAATTAGAATATAATGACTGTATTTGTCATGTTACGATGCTTGGCCCCAGGTAAATCAATGTTTCCGTTCATTTCATGGTCGTGGCCTGCCATGAAGTACTTATTAACAATCTTCAGAATCTTACTTTATTACGACTCAAAAACCTTTCACCAAATTAACTGAGCAGTCATTGTTGTGCTACTTCAACCGCGTCTGTATTGTTTTTGTTCAGTTGTGTTCTTTAGCTTTCTTTGTAACGTACAAAAGAAAAAGCACGCATTGTGTCACATGCATGCTTCCATATTGGTCGACCGTTCAGTTAGCCATTTATAGAAAACACGCGATCAGAGTAACTTCGACTCTTCCTGGATATATTATTAGACTCGTCGTCTTCCAGCAGGTTCTTTTTTAGATTCGCCGGTGGTTGCTCCTTTTTTTTCCCTTGCAGTAGCAGTAGAAACAGTAGCGGAGGGCAGGCAACAAACGACAAATAGTGAGACGCGAAGCCAAAGATTTCGGTATGTAGCTACAGAGTAAGCAAAATCTTTGAGTCTTGTTGTAACATGATGTAGTTAATATTTACTAAGAACCTAAGTACACGTAAAATGGAATTCGAAGACACCGAAAGAGAGGCTACATAATTTAGGACTTAAAGAAAATGCAATTTCAATTCCGTTTCACCGGTCATTCAGTGAAACCGCAATAATTATGAATTTATTCTGCTGTGTATATATATTGGTCCTGAATGCCTCTGTGACAGTGTTAAGTGAAGGCATCTTTAAATACAAAAAATCTTTGAATGATCAAGTTATGCTGGACTACGTTTTCCGACTTGAACTGAAATAAATTGATTCGTAACCTACCGGACAGTGAGTCTGTTTAAGACCCTTCCCGGCTGTCGAGCACTACATCATAGCCACAGCGAATTTCGTTAGTAAATCTTGAGCTCATGAGGCTTGCTGCAGTGACTGGTGCCACCACACTAAGCGTAGATCCAAGTCTAAGATAAGCAGTATATTGCATAGAGGCAAGACGTTTAAAAAGCTAAAACTTGTCGGATCAGTTTAGGTTTTTGATAAACTGCCCACCTACCCCTCCCCTAAGCCAACATTTTGCACTAAGTGAGAAGTAACTGTTAATGTAAGTTTAGGGTAGGGGTAGGTGGGCAGTTTATCAAAAACCTAAATTGATCCAACTTGTCTTCCAAAAATAGTTGTCCAGTTTTGTTACTGTTTCCTGTCCTCTGTTGCAACAGATGGTAAGGATGTAAATGGATTGCAACTTGAAAAAGTTGGGTCAACCTATTCGAGTTTTAATTATATGCCTACAAAAGTCACCAAAAGAGTTGTTATTGTTTAGTGCTCCCTGATCAAATGTGTTCTACATTTTCTTTATAACTACTCCAAAGGAGCTGCATTAGTTTTGTGTTAGTAGGCAGTGCCGTAGCAACAGGCACGCTCAATTTGGGCAGCGGTCTCGTTCTCCACGCTGCTCTTTGGTTCAATGTGTTCATTTCCGTTCGATAAAGCGTGAAAATATCCGATCAATGATTTTAGTCAGTTATAGATTGCTGGAAATTAATGCTCTCGAAAGGCTGAAAATGCTATTTCAGATCAGAGACCCTATATTTCAAAATCTTCCGGGGGGGGGCATGCTCCCGGCTCCCCCTAGCTATAGCAGCTCGTGCCTTCGGCGATCGCGATTGGCCCCCCAGTAAATATAACCTTGCTACAGCTCTGAAGAGAAAACTGAAGACACTGAGTAATCGGACATCATTACAGGATTGACCTAAAACAGCTGCAATATTCTCGTAACATAGCCCCTTTAAGAATTCAATCTGAATTCAAAGGAAGTGACCATATGCAGTCACTACAGCACAATCTCTGTAATCTCAACACCGACTGAGAACTTGGGAGAATGTGTCAAGGTGAAACTCTTCTTACGCTGTATTTGTAATGTTCATCCTAGTCAGCGGTTATTCATTTAGTGATCCGGGCATTTGGATTTTGGAGAGACCTTCGCTACGAACCACGTGTGAGATTTTAGGGCGCGATTCATTCAACCGAAATTTCCGGAAATTTCTGTCCAAAACTCAGTGGGTCGGTTCGGTCCAACCGGAAAAGTTTCGAAAAAACTGGTTTACCTTTTGAGGTGGACCACTTTTCCCGGTCGGACCGGTCGGAATTTTGGTTGAATGGATCGCGCCTATAGTCTTCGTGTTCACCGGGATTAAAGCTGTTTTGTTTGATAATTCTACTCTGTTTTCTGCCGTGAACATCATAGTATTCAGTGCTCTAAAATTCAAGTCGTTACGCCAGCGTTCACGTGAATCATACTTAACTCAGACCTTTGCTCTTAGCCGGCCAAATGAGAATCCTGAAAATGAACAACAGCTAACACTTTTTTGCATTTTCTCTCATTTTAGATAGACATGTCGCCTTCAGAAAGCAACCCTAGGTTTCGCCAGTGGTCAAAGTTATTATTTTTTGTTCTGGCAAAACTCGTATTCAACGCGATCTTAGTTGCAACTGTTCTGACTATGCTAGTACATAGTGACTCTTGGCGTGAAGTACCCTTGTTATATTCCCCTTTTCTTCTTCTTATTTTCATCTGTGTGGTAGAACCCTTCATTGCATGGATGAGGGTGTACAAAAGCTGGCGGAATACCATGTTGAATCATAGTTTGTATGGTGACAGACATATATGGACTGCTGATTTGGCTGGTAAACAGTTTGGTGAGGTAAAGCAGATTTAAAGTGGCCAAGAGATGACAATGGTGTTTGTGGGTCTGAAATCAGACTTTTAGGGGTTATTGGTTGTGGCAGATTTCTCAGTGTAAAGTATCTGATGCACGGACGTTTATTAATAATCCTGTGGTCCTGTGTAAAATAGCCTGCGCGCAGACGAAATTAAACCCTGGTTAACTCCGTCTGCGAAACAGCGCCGAAATCCTTGTTCTGGACTTCCAGCTTTGTACCCATATTTGAGTACGCGCCACGATTGGCCAGTTAAAAGAGGCCTCTGTTTTGTTTGTCGTGATCGCCAATCAGGTTGAAGGGAAATTCGAAACGCACTTCCGGTAATTCGTTGAGTCCGTTGGTGGTCCAGAACAAGGATCTCTGCGCTGCTTCGCAGACGGTACTAATAAGAGTATTTTTATCGTCTGCACGCAGGCTATGTGTAAAACAGTTCGAAAATGTTTAGGTTAGATGTTTTATTTAGTCACGGTAGTTTTGTCAGCCAATGAGCTGGTTTACATAAAAGACGTGTTAAAAAATTTATATATCTACATCAGAGTTTCGAGTTAATTCTAGTTGTGAAAAAGAAAAAAAAATATATATGTAAAACTAGATATTAACCGTTAATAAAATATTCTAAACTAGGATTATAGTAAGGAATCAAATCAATAAGTGGTGATAAGTTTGGGAGTAACCTGAACTTAGCCTATCGAGTTCTAAACAACTTCCTTCCTGTTTTTTTTTTTAAGTTCGTCATTGGTTTAGTTGAGCGTGGGAAATTTTCATTGAAGTTTCATTTTAATACGTATGTAAGATCCCAGGTTTTTTTCAGTCGGTGGCTGCGGCCAGGGCGAGGTCCAACCCTCTCGATCTCTTCTATACCAAATTACTGTAAGAATTAAGACTCGTCATAATTATATTAGTTTCACTTTGAATCTGTGGACAAAATACTTTAGTGTTGCCATTCAGATGATCGAAGATGAAACTTCCTTGGCGTAGAGCATTACACAGAGAAACTGATGTGTCTTGCAGAACGTCACTGATCAAACTGGTAAAATCAAACTGCACAATAAACTCAGTTTATGTTCGAGTAACTGCCGATTGAGATTAGCCGACTGTCACATTTAAGGCAGGGTCGTAGCTATTTGGAAGGAGTGTGCTGATGGCAAAAATTGGAATTAAGCCCTTAAAGAAGACTGCACTACCAATATTCCTCATGTTTTGTGATGTTGAATTACACCAATTATTGACTACTGCATTGCTCCTTACTGTGTGTATTAGTATTATTTTCTGTCACTGTAAAGAACCCCCCCTATTTGTATCGAAATACTAGTATGTGCGCTAGTTACCATGCATGGGTCATGTCAAACATATTATACATTTGAGAAATTAGCAGGATTCGCTTGTATTTAGCGACCTGTGTAGCAGGCGCTTCAATGCAATGCGAGAGGGCGTAGCAGGCTCGTGAAAGGAGTGCGCGAGGGAAACACGCGTGAAATCAGTTTTGGTTCGAATTAGCGAGGACTCGCGCGAGTAAACTGTACTGATTGCTTTAAGACTGTTCTATTTTTTCTGTGCTTATGTCGAAAGGATGACTGGTCATTTCTGTAACATTCCTTAAAGTTTGTTGCCAGTCCGACGTAAGTTTCAGTTGTTGTCGGAAGCATTTTCCTTCGAGCGGTGTCAGGTTGATGCGTTGGTGAGTTAAAATTTGAAAGAACGTGCTTGTACCTGTATGTATGTATGGCTTGTAGCTCCCGTTTGTGAGTTTAAGGTCACATCGATCAATGAAGTTGACTATCTTTTTGTTAGCATCAATTGTGATTTTAAGGCCTGATTCGATTTGAACACTTGGCTTGGCTTGTTTAGTTTTTTCAATTTCTTTCCGAGTGGCCTTGCAGATTGCGAGACCATCGTCACGGCACAGGCCAACTTCATTTTTGAATTAATTTTGCAGCATTTGGATGTTATCAAAGGACACTGCTTCTTCGTAAGAGCCCATGGTGACATCAAACATGTCGTTTGCGTTCTTCATGGTCCATGGAGAGTTTTGCTGTTGAAGGAGTGACTATTTCGCGTGGGTAATGATGTGGCGGTTTTGTTGGGTTATGGTGGTGAATCTTGAGGCATAGTTTAATGCTTTAGGTAATTATTATAGGTCTTCAGATATGGATGGGTAAAAGTCGCATACGCCAAAGGTGATAAATGCGTAGAGAGAAGCCTGTACGAAAAAATCCTCAGAAACTACGTTTGAGGAAAATATTTCCAATTTCAAAAAACGCTTGATTGACAGAGGCTACCCACAAACTTTGATGGAAAACCTTCTATCAGATATAAAGTTCACAGAGAGGGAGTGCACTCCTAAACACAACAAAAAAGAGGAAAAAGAAAGTATTGCCTTTCGTGACACAGTACCAGCCGAGTGTCTACTTTAAAGAAGTTTTAATGAAAAAAAAAAAAATGGAATCTTATACAAAACCAACCGTTACTTCTTCAAATTTTTAAAGAACCACTTATCATTTCGTAAAAGAAAGTGAAATCCCTAAAAGACTTTCTCGCAGGTATGGATGTGCGGCCTATCACCTCTTGCATTTTCTCATGTTTCCTTCTCTCCCCCCCCCCCCCTCCCCCCTTTTTCCTCTTTTTTGCTCTCGTCCCTACTTTCTGTTACGCGGTCTAGACCATACGAATCAGCACTGTCGCAATAAACGATGATTACTCCTGAAGCCAGAACTTCAGAACTCCTGCTCTTCAACGAGGAATAAAACACAAACAGCGGTGATAAACATATCAAACTTACGCATTTTAATAACTTGACGTTTCGTATGCTACGCAACATACATTTTCAAAAGTGGAATAAAGACCGTTACAATTTTATGAAAACTATATATGAAATGTAAATAAGGGGTCTGGAAACGAGATTAAGAAACATCTGTTTCTTAACAGTAAAACAATAAAAGCTTAAGCTAATTAGTAAAGTATCAGCTTCTCACTGCTGACGTTTACATTAAGGGCCGGCTTAAGTTCTTGGATAAGCAAAGTTTCTTTTATTTTACAATGATAATCTGTTTTACCGGAAGCTAGAATATCAAAATGATCCCACTTGATGTTGTGACCTGTGGCTCTTATATGGTCAGCAATGGCTGATGTGGGGTCATTCTTAGTGAGAGCCCTGAAATGTTCCGTTTTCCTATCATGAAGCCGTCGTTTCGTTTTGCCAATGTAAAAGTCACTGCAGTCCCAGCAACCAGTTTTATAAATGACCTTAGATTTCTGTGAACGATTTAGACGGTCCTTGTATGGAAAGAATGATTTGATTCGGCGAGAGCTTTGAAAAATTATCTTGAGATTTACAGCTGAACAGAAATTGTATACACATGATTTCAGACGCTTAGAGATTTGGTCACTTTGTACACCTAAGTAAGGTAATAAGATGACAATATCTTTCTTCGGAACCGTAGAGACAGGGCTGTTTGGATTGTTTCTGTTTCTGTTTAGGACGTCGTTAATGTTGTAAGTGATAATGCCATGTGGATAGCCATTTTGAAGCAGGAGTTTCCGAAGGTCATCAAGGGCAGATTTAAGCAGGAAAGCGGAGGAGTAAATTCGGTAACAGCGATAAGTAAGGGTACGAATAAGATTTATTTTGTACTTGCGTGGAGTGAAGGAATCCCATTTAGTATAAAGGCCAGTAAACGTCTTTTTTCGGTAGATGGATGTGGCAAAAGTGTTGTTTGGGCAGCGTTTGATGAGGATGCTCTTCAATCAAATGAATTGAGCGCTCCACGAAATACATTCTACCTAAAATACAAGTATTTATATACAATTATATATAGAGAGAACAATTCCAGAACTAAAACTCGCTAGAATAGCGCTGAAAATGCCCATACCACAGTGCATACAAACTCTCATAATATTTCTGTTACGCAACAATACACTAGTAAACGAAGAAGGACTTCTTACAACAAGCCCTTCAATACTCGCTGATATAGCCAACGATCCTGCAGAAGAAAACCTATTAGCTTCGGATGACGAAGACATACCGTGTGGACAAATCTCAACAGAAAGGCGCAAAAACACAAACCTTCAAGAAAATGGGGATCAGCCATTGCAAAGAAATAGAAAGACTAACAATACTGAGAGAAAAAACGGCGACCCCACAGAGGCCAAAAGACTAAACGTGAAAAAGACCAAACACCAACGATCAGAGAAAATGGCGCCAAGTCCAAAAAGCGCGCAAAACGGGTCCACAGAAACGTCATCATGATGACTCTCATGAACAGAAAGAACACATACCTTTTAAGAAACAGCGCCTTACTACAGAAGAGCTTGAAAACACCATTAAGGACAAGATACAAAAGTCCAAAGAATCCATCGCCAAACTGAAGAACCACATTGAGAGCAATACATGTCCAAAAACTTTGCGTTATAACGCAAGGGCAAACATTGCCCCGGACGAAGAATTCAAACGAGACATAAGATGGATTAGAAAAGACGCAGAACGACAAGATTTAGGCGCACTCGTAAAGTTTCACGACCGTAGAGTCGAAAGAAGCAAATCTAGACTTGTAAAACTAGAGCAGGAATCACGCAAAGAAAAGAAGAAAGACATGTCAGATAAGGTACCAGCTAATACTCTAGAATTTAGTCACGAACAGAAACTAGAGAATATCCAGAAGAAAATAGACGAACTCAACAAAATGAAGAATGTCTTGCAAAATACTAAAGAGAATAAAAAAAGTGAATCTTATCCCAGAGTGTTTTCTGAGAATATAGATTATCTAAAAAGGGAAAGAGGAAAGAAAAAGCGGTCATTGTCAACCACAAAACGCAATGAACGGAGGCGTAAAAGAGCGCGTGATTTAGATAAGAACATAACAGAAGCAAGAAAGAAACATATCAAAAACCTCTCAGGTTACAAAATGACACGCGATCAGATAAATGTTCTGTCAAGGGGTCTTAAATTCATCCCCACACCAGTGACAAACACAGGTCACGTTCGGGCAGAACTATTAAAAGATTCCAACGCTTTCGCTAGACGAATGCGTCTACAATATATCTTGCATGGAAAAGATAAAGAGCAACACCCCTTTCATGTAAAGTCAGACTGGGAACCACCAGTTCAGCCATCAGTCGCACAAGAAACATGCCTAGAAGAGGTTAAATTACAACTTGCTAATATAAATACAATCACGCCTAGAAACAATCTACCCAAGAGGGAACAACTTGCCATCAAACAACTGAAACAAAACCCGGACATCAATATTAAACGAGCAGATAAAGGCTCCTCTATTGTTGTCCTCAACAAAGAAGACAAAATGCAAGAAGGTCAAATACAATTAGATGACAGAGAAAACTACAAACCCTTAGAAACACCAATGGTAGTAGAAACCTCTAAAAGGGTCAAGAAATTGATAGATAAGCTTTACAAAGAGAAACATATAGACGAGATGACAAGACGATGGCTATCCCTCACGCCAAATCCACCGCGAATACCACAATTCTACACTCTCACAAAGATTCACAAACCAACACCAGTTGCAAGACCGATCATATTGGGCTGCGAAGGCCCGACAGAAAGGATCTCATCATTTGTTGATAGTCTCCTCCAACCAATTGCTAAATCGCAAAAATCGTATCTTAAAGATACGACAGACTTTATCAACTTCATAGAGAAAACCAGGGTCATAGAAAATGCTATTTTAGTCTCTATGGATGTAACTAGCCTGTACACAAACATCCAACAGGAGGAAGGAATTACAATTATATGCAAAGCATACGAAACATTCTATCAAAACAAACCTCCAATACCCAGCCAAAACCTCGCAGATATGCTCAGACTAATCCTAAGGGAGAATTCTTTCCAATTTGTTGGAAAAAACTACCTCCAAGTACAAGGTACAGCTATGGGAACAAAAATGGCAGTTGCATTTGCTAACATTTTTATGTCTGCAACAGAGACAGAAATTATTAACAAAAGTCCGCACAAACCACTAGTGTGGAAGAGATTTATCGATGACATATTCTCATTGTGGAATGTAGACAAAGAAGAAATATACTCATTCATCGAACTAGCAAATAACCACCACCCGACCATAAAATTTACTGCTGAAGTTTCAGAAACAGAAACTGCCTTTCTGGATACATGTATTTACAAAGGAGAAAGATTTAAGAAGGAATCAATCCTAGATGTGCGTACACACTTCAAACCGACAGAAACTTTCCAATACACGTACTTCTCTTCATGTCACCCCCCAGGGGTAAAGAAAGGATTCATAAAAGGCGAGGCCTTAAGATTACTCAGAACAAACTCTTCTGAGAAAACGTTTGAAGAGAACATAACTAATTTCAAGCGAAGACTCCGTATGAGGGGTTATAGAGATAAAGTGATAGATAAACACCTATCAGAAGTCGAGCATCACCAAAGAATGTTGGCTTTGCAAAACAAAACAAAAACGCACAAGAAAATACTACCATTCGTGACAGAATATCGCCCCTCAGTACCGCATCTAAAAAAAATCATCATGCACAAATGGTATCTTATAGAAACCAACCGTTGCTTAGAGAAATCTTTAAAGACCCTCCCATAATATCTTACAAAAGAGGAAAGTCACTACAAGATATACTCGTAAGAGCTAAACTATGAAGGTAAGATCAAAGCAACAGCAACTGAGCCAAAGATAGACGTGAATAGCCTGTCGACATTATGAACAACTCAAACTATTAAGCTTTAAGGTCAAAGATATACAACAACTTGGCCAAAGGGAGTCGTGTATGGCCTGTCAACATTATGAAACATAATGAATGATTATCACTAGTGTTAAGATTTAAAGTTACACTGACTGCCTATATATCGGAGCAAAGAGTCATTTTCATTAAAACTAATATAAAAACCACGATTAGTATTTTGTATGTGTAAATAATAACAACTTATATAAAACCCATGATTAAAATTTTGTTTGTGCCCATAATTATTATGCTTTACGAGTGTGGTCTTAAAACGTCCGTCGGTACTTCGCAGAAGCGTAACTATGCGCCTAAAAAAATTAAAACCCTTGCGTCTTTGGAGATTTAACAACGGTTATAGGTAAGGGCTCATATGTGCGGTCTGGACAGGTAGAGTGGTTTTGATGGATGTAGACTTCAACATCCACCAAAACCACCAACAGTGTTCGGGGCTAGATGAGTATCACGTAACCCCATGAAATATCTGAAACATTTTTTAAAACTTCACGTACAATATTTGCCGAAATACAGTTATACTCTTTATACTCAACCTTTGTTGGCGAGAACGCGATCTCCCTAATATAAGCTCAAAGCAAAAGAAACAGCTGAAGAAAGACCGGCAGGCGACTACATCAAAACATCGTAGGCATCTTTAGTCGGTATAACTTGTCACAAGGTGTCCAAAGCTCAATCTCAGTCCCTCTCGATCGATGTGGTTTTGGTGGGTGGAATATAATGCCGACCAAATCAAGCGCTAATGAACTCACTCGATCAGGAGTCTTGACTCGATCTCTTGGACTTGTATTTCGTTGTTCCTCGTAGCCTCGCAGAGAGATTCACTAATGGTCGATTTTTATTTCGCGTATTTCGGCGCCATTGGCAATAGAGACAGTGGAAACAGCCGATAACAAGTGAAAACGATCAGAGCCGATTTCGGTATGTACAGTGTATGCTGTAGTGTGAACATTAATAACAATACGAAGTTCAAATATCGTAAACTCCTCCCTTTATATGTCCCTCCAGCTAGCAGGTCTAACTTACAGATCACTTTTTAGTAATTTATCGATAGAACAGTGTCTTCTAGTCATGTGACCTGTACTTTAGGCCCAGCAGCCGAAGGCTCATTTTTGGGGATTGCTCTCAAATAAAACTTGCAATTATGATTCATTTATACTATGTCTTCATTTTGGTTCGCTTTTACGTCATAGAATTGACAGTAGTACAAACCCCAAAAAAATAGCACCAAAAAAAAAAGAGAAAACGCCAGCTATTCGCTTCACTGCCGCTCCAGTGCAGCATTGCGTGACTCAACAACAACAACAATCTTTGTATTGTTGGTTTTCACATGACGTCACAAAAATTCAAACTAAAAAACTATCCATCCTACCGAGATTTTACTTTCACGATGCATTAGAGAAGCTGAAAACTGATTGTCATACAAATTTTCGCTTCAAAAGGGTTCTTAGTTTTGTGATAGAGTACGCTTGAATTTCTAAGTTTTTGCGTGACGCGGCATTTACATGACGGCCGAGAGAGCTGCCATGTAGGTTAAAAAAATGACTTATTTCAGGAAATTTTGCCATCTAAACAGTTCATATACTGGAAAAAGTATTTTTTGAATGTCTATGAGTTTCTCGAAGAATAAATTCACTTTTTTGTAGCCAAACTCGGTAACAGATGTTTCTGTTGGTTTCCGTCCGCCATGTTGGAACTCATCCAGGTGAGCACCAGCATGGCGTCTCCATACAAATCTCTATAAATTTGGGTAAAACATTTTTTCGGATATCTCGAAAACGAAATATTCCTCTGACCTGAATCTTGGCGAGGGTCTTTGGATATGTACCTCGTTTCATTTCTCAGATTCTGGACTTTATCTATTGAACGGTTTTTATTTTTATTTTCATCTATTTTGAATGGCGTGACACTGAAAACCAGCAATTGTGCTCTTGGTACAAAAGTGTAAGATATTAAAAGGAAATAATTGTGAAAAAAAGAGAGCACAGCCAGTCAGAACTAGCAAAAGCTGGGTTCCGACCCGAGCAGCTGCAAATGAGACCAGCCCCCCTAGCTTTTGATCCCTCTAGCTTGAGTGTTTGTTTTCACAATAACTTAGGCCTAACAAGAATTTGTCTTTTTGTTAATTATGCATAAATATGCACCTGAATAAGAATAAATTGCCTACATTTATAAGAATCAGTTCCTAGTAGGACTATCACGTGACACTGCGAGGAGTCTCCCTTTCAGGAACTTTAAGATCCAACGACGCGGACGGCGACGAAAACATAAAAAAACCAATAGGTTTTATAAGCAAAACAACAGCTTTGCACGTGCATTACACTACATGTACATTTCTTTCCCGTTTTTGCACGACTACGACGTGAAAATGCCTAATTTCGTGTTTTATGGAGGACGTAAACAAGCAACGACGAAATTCTATTTCTCTTTCTGAGCTTGGATATGGTTATGGGCCCCTGATATGGTCCCTTAAAATTCAGCTTTAGGAGGGTTCGCCAATGGGTTCGCCTACATTTCAGCTAACATTTGACAAAGTAATTGGGTACGAATAATCCCTACAAATACTGACAGAACGCAAATACACTTTTTTAAGCGACGTTCTCGTGGCCGTCGCGTCGTTGGATCTTAAAGTCCCTAAATTTAGCCTCCCAGGTAGACGTTCTCAGGGCTTCGTCACATGTGGCTTCCCCATGAAGGTCGAACGCGTGGCGAAGCTCTAAGAACGTCTTGGTGGGAGGCTATCTAGTGAGGGGAGTGCATATGCGTGCGAGTGTCGAGCGGCGAACGCTCAGCGATCTAAGAAAAAAGGGGGGCTGCTCGTAGTCTAGCGTACATTGGAAAAACAACAACAACAAAAAAAGATTTATAAGCTAAAGAAGTCCAATCAATGGCGTTAGTAGCTGATGTTAATTTCTTTGAAAATATCGCAAATAAGACACGATTGATGTCACGCAAGACATCGGGACGGCAGCATAGCCCGTGAGAAGGCCAGTTTGTTGGGGCAACTGTTTAAGGGAGATCATTAAGAAATGGCGAGACGGTTCACAGCTATGGCAAGACGAAATAGCCAATAAGTAAAAACTATGAACAAGAGTAGTCAAATCAGAAGCTGGTTTTGTAGAATAGATTTATGTATGCGCACCATCATGGCTGCCACGTTGTTTTATGTTCTCGCTCTGTTGTGTGTTTCACTGCTTCCGGTCTCCACTTTTGACTGCAAGCAGCCACATTTTCTAGTAGTTTGAGTATGATTTCAAGCTGTGGCAATTTCAAGGGAGATGCAGATAATCGTGGTGATTTGGGCTACTTGATTCCCGTAATCCGATGCTTTAGACAAAGCCGTAATTACTTCTTCTACCGTGTGATTAGTCTTTGGAGCAAACATGGAAATAAATGTTTAATAAATGATTAAATATTTCGGTAGTTCTCGTTTAAAAAACCGTTTTACTCCGTGAATCAAAGATGATTGTTTAACTTGTGAATTATCCGAACTATACTAGAAAAAAGCTTGAGCTTAAAAGCTGTCGGATCATTGCTGAAAGTATTAGCTCGCAAAACGGAGAATGTGCGTCGAAAAACCCAAGAGAGAATTTTATACTTGCGTCTTGAAAGACAAGTTCGGTTTCCAAACGGAGTTAATTGTGTCCCATTAAAGGACATTATTTGTTCCCAAAAGAGAATTATTTCTTCGTATTACGGTGGCCGATAGGAACAAAACAGAATCACAAAACTCAAAACAGAATCACAAAACCCAAAACAAAATCACAAAACTCAAAACAGAATCACAAAACCCTAAAACAGAATCTCAAAACCCAAAGCAAAATCACAAAACCCAAAACAGAATCACAAAACTCTAAAACAGAATCGAAAAACCCAAAACAAAATCACAAACTCAAAACAGAAACACAAAACTCAAAACGGAAACACAAACCTCAAAACAGAATCACAAAACGTAAAACAGAATCACAAAACCCAAAACAGAATCACAAAACTCTAAAACAGAATCGAAAAACCCAAAACAAAATCACAAACCTCAAAACAGAAACACAAACCTCAAAACAGAATCACAAAACGCAAAACAGAAACACAAAACTCAAAACAGAATCACAAAACTCAAAACCGAAACACAAAACTCAAAACAGAAACACAAAACGCAAAACGGAAACACAAAACCAAAGACGGAAATACAAAATTGATAACAGAAAAAAAAAACAGTAACACAAAACGGAAAGGAAGTCAAAGACAGACCTTTGGTTTTGTGACTTTTCTCGCAAATGAGATTTTGCTTAAGCCTCAGAGAACGTTAAATGGAAGACAAGAAATGTTTTTGGGTTCCTTTCTTTGACGGCATGATAAGCAGTAACAAATAACGAAAGTTTTTTTTTTTAATTTATCTCCCGCTTCCGCCACAAAAGCGTGAATTTATTCTTCGAGAAACTCATAAACATCAAAATAATACTTTTTCCAGTACATGAACTGTTTAGATGGCAAAATTTCCTGAAATAGTCATTTTTTTAACCTACATGACAGCTCTCTTGGCCGTCATGTAAATGTCGCGTCACGCAAAAGCTTAGAAATTCAAGCGTACTCTATCACAAAACCAAGAACCCTTTTGAAGCGAAAATTTGTTTGACAATTAGTTTTCAGCTGCTCTAATGCATCGTGAAAGTAAAATCTCGGTAGGATGGATAGTTTTTTAGTTTGAATTTTAGTGACGTAATGTGAAAACCAACAATAGATCCCGCTTCCCGCCCTTTCTTCTCCCGTCTCCCGTATCCCTTCCGCCCCCTGTTCTCCCGGGCTCCCCCCCCCCGTCCCTCCTCACCAACCAAGACGGAAAATCTCGGAGATTCCAGGGTGGTATAGAAATTCTAAGGGGGTGGGGGGTCAAAGCATTACCACAAATTCTCCTGAATTTTCTGAACTACTAGATAAGGAAAAACAACTATTATGATAATACAGCGATAGAGAAACAATACAATTATGCAAAAGAAAATGCTTGCATTGCTTTTTGATTAAATTTCTTCGTTGGAAGATGTATCAAACCATACTGGGGGAGGCGACGAAGTGTATAATTTTTTGAAATACGTGCTGTAAATTTTTGGCTGTTGTAGGGTTGACACACTCGCAAGCGTAGGCTGATCCGTCTTGAGAAGGCCGAGGGGCGGTTGGGAGTGGAAAGAAAAAAAAAACCAAGCAAACAAACAGAATCTCGCTGATCCCCAACCGGGTCCGCCGAGTACGAGTCGATGGCAAACTTTGGCTGCCTTAAATACTTTTTTTTCCTTTTTTTTTCTGTTATCTATTTTGTATTTCCGTTTTTGGTTTTGTGTTTCCGTTTTGAGTTTTGTGTTTCTGTTTTAGGGTTTTGTGATTCTGTTTTGAGGTTTGTGATTCTGTTTTGGGTTTTGTGATTCTGTTTTGGGTTTCGTGATTCTGTTTTGAGGTTTGTGTTTCTGTTTTAGATTTTTGCGATTCTGTTTTAGGATTTTGTGATTCTGTTTTGAGGTTTGTAATTCTGTTTTGGGTTTTGTGATTTTGTTTTGAGTTTTGTGATTTTGTTTTGGGTTTTGTGATTCTGTTTTAGGGTTTTGTGATTCTGTTTTTGGGTTTTGTGATTCGGTTTTCAGTTTTGTGATTCTGTTTTGGGTTTTGTGATTTTGTTTTGGGTTTTGTGATTCTGTTTTAGGGTTTTGTGATTCTGTTTTGGGTTTTGTGATTTTGTTTTGGGTTTTGTGATTCTGTTATTGAGTTTTGTGATTCTGTTTTGGGTTTTGAGATTCTGTTTTGCGTTTTGTGATTTTGTTTTGGGTTTTGTGATTTCTGTTTTGACTTTTGTGATTTTGTTTTGGGTTTTGTCATTTTGTTTTGGGTTTTGTGATTCTGTTTTAGGGTTTTGTGATTCTGTTTTAAGTTTTGTGATTCTGTTTTGTTCCTATCGGCCACCGTAATTTCTGACTTTAAAGAGTCTCTCGCTCGACAATCACGATGACCAAACAAACAGTGTGATTTAGGGATGGCTATTTTGTTTTAAGACATTGCAGTTCATTACGGTAAAAGTTGCTCGTGAACTTTGAGCTAGTAGTTTGACGTACGAACTTCAGAAAAATTATATTCTGCATTATAAATATTTTTTTTGTTTTAGCCACTGATGTTTATTACGCTGTCTTTTTTACGTGATGTATATGTAAAAAGTTAAGTGGTTTCACCGTTAAGTTTTGAACATTTCAATATATGGCGCCAGTTGTGATTTAATAATTATTTTTTTTTCATTTTAGTGTGAAATGGTCCTTTCAAGCTCAAAGCCAGACAGCCGTATCTCATCGGTTGTTACCATTCGCTTCTTCCAGCCTAATGACAGAGCAGCTTGTCAGAAAATATTTGTAGATGGAAGCTACGAGAGTGCAAAGGATAAGTTTTTGTTTTTTCTGACAAGAGTAACATGGTATTTTGCTGTAGGAGCTGTTCCTGCCTCGTTCACAGCAATCATATGGTCACCTTGGATTTTAGCAGTATATTTTCTGCTTGCGTTTTTATTTTTCGTATGCCCCATCATTTACTGGTTGAACTTTTACAAAAGCTGGCAGAAATCCAGGTTAAATACAAAGTTTAGTTTGTCTAATGGAGGGCAAATTTGGGTTGCAGAGGTAAATAGTATAGTTGTGGGGATGGTGAGACTCACTCCTAAGCCGGATCCAGGAGTTTCTGAATTGCAGATATTTTATGTCGTTCCGCATTGTGGACGAATAGGGATTGGTAAAAAACTGCTTACTGAACTTACTGCATATGCAAAGAGGAAAGAAATGAAGAAGATTATGTTAGAGACGTCAAGCAGAATGGCTTCTGCAATCAGACTCTATGAAAAGCAAGGTTTTAAAATTGTCGCAAGTGAGAAAATGTTGTGTGGAACAGTTCTCCATTTAAAAATGGAAACTTCCTTTTAAAAATGGAACTGGAGAGTAAGGCCTTTTTCCGCGGGATATTTCACTGACAGTCCAATCAGAACGATCCATTGTAAGTGCTACTAAGTGTCTGGGATCATCCCGCCTCTAAACCAATCAAATGGGGACAAAGGCACGTGATATTTTGGAATGTTGGGATATCTCGCATATGAGCCAATCAGTGAGTCTCTTATCATACCAGTAACTTCACACCGCTTCCCATCTCCAAATAAATAAAAGATAAGACATCTACTATCAGGTTACAAGGTCATTTACATATAAAGACATACTGTTACCGTTTTCATAAACTTAACACAAAATCCATCAGTTTGGTTGACCTTGGTTATGTGAGAGGGCTTTTGTGGTTTGTCGGTCGACCGATTTCCTCACAGGCGCTAGGATACGAAGCCAGAGGACGTGAGAGAATTCTTGGACGCAAAGAAAAAATCAAAAATCGACTCGCTTATATTTCAAGATAAGTGCAAAAAAAAAAATTTCCTTAATTCGGCCACCGTCGAGTATCGACAGGCTTTTCTCCAGTTTCAATGAAACTTCGTGACTGAGATGATGAATATATGAATGTTTTTTATGAAAATTGCGGGATGAAGAAATAAAAGCACAGAAGATCGTGACAGTTATAAATACGAAATTTATGCTGTTGGCAAAATAAAGGCTGCGTTGCCGTTTAAGGCACACAGGTATTTTTTTCCAGCTTATCTTCGACTCTTTTGTTACAGTCTCACTTTACTTTCTAGCAAACAAGAGGGGTTCAAGAGCATTAATTTGAACTGCTCAAATTTCAACCATTATACATCATCGCTATTTTAAAATTATAAGTAGCGGAATATTCCGCACTTAAACAAATCAGAACCTCTTCTATTCTGAGGTGCGGGATAATCCCGCTTTCCAGATTCCATAACGCAACATGAAAATATCCAAGGGAAAAGTCAAACATCACTAACCCGGGACTGTGCGACATTGGAAAACTTCGGGGAATTATGAAAACATTCCGCCTTTCAAAACTGAAGTGCTACCCATTATGTGGTAAAAGTGTTAAAAATTTAGGTGAACTAGAATTGCTCGTTGTACTGAAGAGATTCAGTTATGCTTCAGGATTGTGATAGAATTGATCGATTCCCCTGGTTGAGATTATTGTCCATTCAACGATATTTTCTAAAAAGCGAAACAGATCGATATGCGTGTGTCCAGCGTACTGATACGCATTTCTGTTTCATTGAGAGCCGGGTAGTAAAATATCTAATTTCATCATGTGATATAAATAATCATAAAAATAGCGGAATCATCCCGCTCGTTAGCGAACAAGCACGAGTTTATCCTCGGAACTATCTCGATCATCTGCATTGTGGTTTACGAAGAACCCGATCTTCTCATGTTTCGGTTTGCCCTCGCTACAGCTCTAACAACCTTTCGTGGATTTTCAGCCTCGTTATTGCATTGACCTTCTTTTTAAGCTTACTTTTTGAAACCTGTAACAAACACTTTTACTCCTATTTATAAAATTGAGGTCGTTGTTGTATTTTACGAGACCTGTCCGGAAACCTCAGTTGTGAGGCCAATGTCTGTAGCTGACTAAACGAGACTCAATTTAGGCAAAATTATTATAAGTTAGCTGTTAGTCATCCTGATCTAAGCAACTGGTGCAAATTATTGCACTGGGGTAAAAGACAAAAACACAAAACATAAAACATTCCTACCTTTTGCGGTCGGCACTTCATTGGCACTGGTTGTCTCCCACGTCCTTTTTGATCTTTCGTTTGCAGTAGTAACTGTTGTTAATGTCAGGCCATGTTACGCTGTATCCCACGCGAGTAAACGGTAAAAGGGATCCGCAGCTACCATTTTCATTGTGTAGCAACTTTTGTAGCCTATTTACGTCAAATACCTTGTCAATGATTTTCGCGCCCTTTTGGCGGCAAAGACCTCTTCGCTGTTGTCTTGACTCATAGTATCGTTGTAGCCGCCGTAGCAAATCAACAAATTTTGAGACCTTTAGACTCTGAGATGGGGGGGGGGGGGGGGGGGGCGGTCTCAAAAAATAATTTATTTGGCCCTCTGGGCCTCACTTTGGTCTAAAAATAAGGGGGGGCCCTCTGGGCCCCTCCCCTAGATCTGCCACTGCTTTAGATTCTGAGACGAGTACGACTACGACTACGAGATTTTGCTTGCGTGTTAAGCAACGTCATTTTGGCGGGAAAACATGACTTTGCTCGTCATTCCACTGCGCGTTTTAGCGAGAATGTCCGGTGGTAACAATTCACTGCTAGCAGATGTCTCTCACGAGGAGGCAAAAATGAGAGAAAAGTCTCTCTTTTCTCTCCTTTTTGCCTCCTCGTGAGAGACCTCTGCTCGTAGGGAATGGTAACGGAAACAAGTTTTAAAGTGTTAGAGGTTTTATCATTTTGCGGCTGGGAGATGGATTAAGCTCCTTCTGTAAAGATAACAGTGCCAATTTTTTTGGTGAAAAAGAAGTACAATGAAGCTTTCCGGGTTGTCTATACTCGAAAAAATGTTAAGTCAAATCTCGTACTGGTAGCCGTTCTTGTCCTGGCCCCAGTTGTTCAAAAGGTGGATAACGCTATCCGCTAGATAAATCACTATCCAGTGTATAACGCAATTAGTTTTCCTAGTACTTATTCATTGGATAGTGATTTATCCGGTGGATAGCACTATCCAACTTTTGAACAACAGGGGCCTGGAATCTAAAGGTCTCTATTACCAGCAAATCAAGGAGGGACGATTTCTTTCTTTCTTGACATTTCTTAAGCTCTAGTAATATCAGTATAAAGGTTATGTTTTGCACTGGTGGGCTTCACGTCAAGCCCAGGTAAGATAATTTTTTTGTTCTCGTTGAAATAAAAGTGAAGACTTCCGGTTATGTTGACAAGGCCAATTGACCCTTGATGGCCGATGATCAAAATTCAGAACATTGTGGCCTTGAACTGAAAACTTCGGTCACTGTTTTTGCTTTTTTCACAATTTTATCTACTATGTCATGTACGTGTACTCCGGGCGTCATTTGAGTCCCATTTATCATCTGAAAGATTTTCGCCTTTTCTTCTTTAAAATTGCTTTTTCAATACGTGAAAGAGACTAAAATAATAGGCATGTATCTTCTAAATCTGTGAAATATCTCCGCCTGCGACGAGAGGAAATGTATGGGAGTCAAGGGAAGGAATTACATCGCAAACTTATGTAGTTCTAGTTCATTCTTTCGTGGCTCTCCTGTCTCAGGGGCAGCCAACGTCAATTTTCGGAAAATTTCCGTTCGGAAGACGATTTGAGATCTAGAATTTTCAGAACATTTGTCGTAAAATTTCTTGCTTGCCTGCCTCTCCTAGGATTTTCGAACATCTAAAAAATGGTATAATTGCCCCTTTTTAACGGATTTTTACCCTTAAAAGGTCACCTAGAATTTTCGGGAGCCTTTCTTCTGGCTGAAATTTTTGGAAAAGGTTTATTTTTGATCCCTATAATTTACGGATCACTAGACTTTTAGGGGATAAAAATATGCCTTTAGAGGAGAATTAAAAATGACACCCTCCATAGGAAAAAGGGCTTACGTAATTTTGAATTAACACTTTAAACACAGCGTTATTAAACGCAGTGTTTAAATGGGTGTCAAACAGTTTCAAACCTGTTTCAAACAGTTTGAAACGCCTTTGACTTTATGACGTTTTAAACGGGGAAAACGCGTTTATGGCGTTTGAAATGCTTGATTAACATGCATATCATAGACATATAATTACTGAAGATTTTTAGTGACTTCACAGGTCCCCGTGTTATGAATTCCTTCAGAGTGTTCTGAGTGTTTGCAGAATGCGTGTGATATGAAACAGGTACATGTACGAGAAACTGCTTTGATGAGTCCAAGTGCATTTACTTAGTATTGCTTTATTATATACTGTAAACATAGCGAAAATCTCGATAGAGCTAGCTAATGTACAGTGCAAAACCTAATGTGTTCGGAAAATGACTACCTACTTTCAACAAAGACAAGAGAATTCAAAGTCTTCTTTCAAGTTTTTGACCAACACAGATAGTAGCCTGGTACGAATGCTTCTCAAAGCCTCAAAGCCAACACACGGATCATTTTTGGCTGGTCTGCGATCTTGTTCTTGCTGTTGCTTTTCCTTTTGGTTTATATTAAAAAGATACTGCCTCTGCAGTATTGTCGTGGATTCGTATTTTATACTTTTATCAGTAAATAGTCACGCGTTTAGCCTTTGCTAAATCAGTTATATAACTTGCGGTTAACATTCCATGTCCATATATGGTCATAAAGAAGTACCGAAAAAGGAGCAGCAATGCTAAGATGGTGGCTTATTTTGCTCTGTTATCAGGGGCACACCGACTGTTTTCTGTAAAATATTAGTTCGAAATTCGCAAATATTACCTTAAAGTTTCGATAAGTCAAGAAAGGCTAAAAATTTCTAGATGACTGTTTCATTTTTCTAGCATTTTTTGGCGTTTTTCAATTTACGTTTTTAACAGGTTTTGTGTTACAACGGTGACCATTTTTGCCTGATAAAAATCGCAGAGAGCATGCAGATTGCAAGTATACGGAAAATCCACATAAAGTTGACATCTCTAGTGAAAATGTTAAAAACAGTGAAAGAATAAACTTAACAGTTGCGAATCGTATGCCAATATGGAACATTTATTGGATTCAACCTTCACAGAAACATATTGCTTTTCTTGAGTGCTTTAGGAACAAAAAGGTGAGATAAGTACATACAGTCGCAAAGGTATTCTACCTTGTGCATATTACTTGTCTAAGTCTGCATCGGCACATACATAAAAGTAAAGCCGTGACTATTTTGGGAAATGTGCTTACATGATAAGCACGATGTATCTCGGTTTGAAATCAAACAAAAGAAATGTTCTGCTTTGCTGCGGCAGAAATGTGTTAATAAAGAAAGGATATTTCTGCCCCAAATACATTATTTCAAGATTTTAAAAGCTACTAGTGCACATTTTTTTTTAAAAAACTACAACTGGATAACCATTCGTGACGTTTATTGCGGTTTGAAACCTGACTAGTCCCTTGGACATTTTCATGTCTCGTCATGCATGAATTTGGAAATTGGGATTATCCCGCACTCCAGAATAGAAGAGGTTCTGATTTGTTTATGTGCGGAATATTCCGCTACTTATAATTTTCAAATAGCGATGATGTATGATGACTGAAATTTGAGCTGTTCAAATTAATGCTCTTGAACCCCTCTTAATTGTTGCTAGAAAGTAAGACTGCAAGAAAAGAGTCGAAGATAAGCTGGAAAAAAATACCTGTGTGCCTTAAACGGTAACGCAGACATTCGTTTCCCAACAGCATAAATTGCATAATTATTTAACTGTCACGATCTTCTGTGCTTTTATTTCTTCATCCCGCAATTTTCATAAAAAACATTCATATATTCATCATCTCAGTCACGAAGTTTCATTGAAACTGGAGAAAAGCCTGTCGTTTAACTGATACTCGACGGTGGCCGAATTAAGGAAATTTTTGTTTTGCACTTATCTTGAAATATAAGCGAGTCGATTTTTGATTTTTTTCTTTGCGTCCAAGAATTCTCTCACGTCCTCTGGCTTCGTATCCTAGCGCCTGTGAGGAAATCGGTCGACCGACAAACCACAAAAGCCCTCTCACATAACCAAGGTCAACCAAACTGATGGATTTTGTGTTAAGTTTATGAAAACGGTAACAGTATGTCTTTATCTTCATTGTGTAAATGACCTTGTAACCTGATAGTAGATGTCTTATCTTTTATTTATTTGGAGATGGGAAGCGGTGTGAAGTTACTGGTATGATAAGAGACTCACTGATTGGCTCATATGCGAGATATCCCAGCATTCCAAAATATCACGTGTCTTTGTCCCCATTTGATTGGTTTAGAGGCGAGATGATCCCACACACTTAATAGCACTTACAATGGATCGTTCTGATTGGATTATCAGTGAAATATCCCGCGGAAAAAGGCCTTACTCTCCAGTTCCATTTTTAAATGGAGAACTGTTATGGTTTAATATCGGTGTATACCTTTCAAATGGAGATCTAACATACCGGTAAACGTTTAGAAGTACAGTAACCTGAACCAGGAGTCGATTGAACCAATAAAAAAAAACAAAACATCCTGTGAAAGGTTTGAGCTACGAGTTATTTCCGGAGTAGGTTGAGCATGATCGTCTGGGTGAACGTAGTCCTTAACATATTAACAGGACTGTTGCTGACAATGACTGACGTTTTGACAACCTGTTCAGTAGTCATTTTCAGAGTCAAAATGAGTTGTATAGCGTCAGTTGATTGTATTAAAATCTGGTTATTGGCCTGATTTGTCAACTAAGTCGTGATACAACTCACTTTGACTCTGAAGATGACTACCCGACACAGTTTGTCGAAACGTCAGTCACTGCCTGAACAACACCCGGAGGTATACTTCCTGACAAGAGGCTAACGGGGATGTGCCGCTGGATGGGGTAGTATTTTCACGACTGGATTAATTATTATGGGGTCGCATTTTCAATAGAGTTACTAGAATGGGGTCGCACATTTTCTGATTCTTGGTGTAAGACAGTTCTTCATATTTACGGTTAGCAAACGTACCAGAATGTTTGTACTATAGGTGAAAAGTAAAGTGTTCTTCGAGACTTTTGTTCTTGGGCTATCGTAGTTTGATAAAAAATAAACACAAACAGCGGTGAGCGATAAACATTGTGAAATTTTAGCACCTGGCAAAACAGATTATCATTGTAAGATAAAAGAAACATTGTTTATACAAGACCTTGCCAGCTTTTAATGTCAACATCAGCAGTGAAAAGCCATCATATAATATTAGCTGTTGCCTTTTGTATTCATTGCTGTAAGGTGTTAAGAATTTCTGAATTCTCGAATCTCATTTCCAGACCCCTTGTAATT
>JBBMOI010000004.1:41547500-41622500 GCA_038088405.1 Porites divaricata
CCACAAGTTTCCCTGTATAATTTTGCGTAAAATGGGGTTGACAGGCCTACACAACTCCCCAGCGCGTGTTTAAAATATTCTTTTTCATAGTTTGGCTCTCATGAGTATGTCTTTGAGCTCCTCCCTCTTTTGTACGATATGAGGGGCGGATTTTTGTAGATTTCGCTCAGTAATGTTTGTTGTTCTATTAAATGCCAGTTTTTCATGACAATTTGCTTTAGGTCAAGCACTGATGGTTGATATTGTGTGACAGAAGGCAGGATTCGTAGGTTTCTCTTTCGTTTCTGTTGAAGGGCTAGTTTCCTGTCTTTGGAATTAACCTCTGAAAGGATTGTGTTAATGAGATCCTCTGGGTAACCTCTCTGTAGCAGATGTGATTTGAAGTTTGTAATTTTCTCTTCAAACATTATTTTAGAAGAGTTTGTTCTGAGAAGTCTTTGAACCTCTTTGAATAATAATGAACTAATGAAGCATTTTTAATTTCCTTGAGGGGCAGGATTTAAAATGCGTATATTGAAATGTCTCAGTTGGTTTGAAATGAATCCGCACATCAAGGACTGCGTCTCTTTCGAATCTTGCGTAGATGATGGAAATTTCAGCCGTAAATTTGATCGTGGGATGATGATTGGTCGCATGTTCAATGAACTGTTCTATTCTGTCTCTGTTTATAGTTCAGAGCGAGAATATGTCGTCTATAAAACGTTTCCAAACGAGCGGTTTTAGTTCGCTTTGGCTTAGGATTTCGCTATCTGCCTTATTCATGAATATAATTAGAAAAGGCGACTGCCATTTTCCTGCCTATGGCTGTACCATGTGTTTGAAGGTAGCTTTTCCATAAAACTGGAATGAGTTTTCTTGAAGAATTAGCCTTAGCACTTGTTCTAGTAATTGTGTAGGGTAGGAGGTTTGTTTATGTAGAATGTTTCGTATGCTCTGCATACAGTGTGTATTCCCTCCACTTGAGGTATATTTGTATAAAGGCTCATTACGTCCATTGAAACAAGTATGACGTCCTCTGGGACTTTCGTATTTTCTCTGTAGTTAATAAAGTCGGTAATATCTTTAAGATACGACTTTTGTTGTTGTTCTATAGCCTGAAGGAGTTTGTCGTCAAATGATGATAATTTCTCTGTTGGGCCACCACACCCTGATACTATCGGTCTGCCGACCGGGGTCGGCTTGTGTATCTTAGTGAGGGTGTAAAATTATGGAATTCGAGGCGGATTTGGTGTTTTACAAAGCCAAATTTAATTGCTGTATCCATCTTCTTTTGCGAGATCATAATTGCCTTTCTTGACGGCCTGCTTAAACTCGAGAAATCATCTCGCAAAATGACGTCTAAATCACAGAGAAGTCAGCTCGGAACGACACCAAACACGACACGTGACCCAGTTAACATTTGGTTTGAACAGCGAACTGTTATTGAAGCATTTAAAGTAGAACTTCCATAACTCTAACTCGCTTGACTCTAAATCCACGCAAATTCGAACTAAATTTAATTTGCCTTCGGTCATATTTCAGTAATTTTTACCTTGATAACTGGAATCCCCTCTAGTTCCCCTACTGGTTCGAAATGTTTTTTATCCTCCCTTGGGGTTTGAGTTTAGCGTGGTTCGCCAGTATGCCAGGACGTTAAAATCGTCATTTCGAAGCCAATCCTAACCGCCGCAGTATTCACCTGTATGTAAAAAATCTGTATAGTTTATATTCTTTGAAGAAAGGGCACTGTTTAATGATAGGTCAAAGAGATAATGCATCACTCCCGATGAGATCGATTCATGATCAATTGTTAGGATCTGTTCTCAGTATGAACTAGTAGGCCAGAGTATGCAGAGCTATGGCCGGTCTCTTCAGAAATTCTCGAGCGATCCTCTGCGTACTTGTGTCTTAATATTGTAATATGGTCAAAAAGAAAAAAATCGATATTAAGGAAAAGTAAAGTATTGTACTAACCTACTTGACCTCCTCGAACTTTGTTGGTAGGGTGACTTAAAAGTTCGTGAAATTAAATTTAGCGAAAAATGCTGCAGATTTCAGCAAGTACCAAAGCGGTAAATCAAAATTAAAATCACTTTACCTTCGACTTGAGCGATCGTCCTTCTTTTTCTTTTTCTTTTTCGCCATGGTTTGTCAACGAAATACACACAAGTATAGCGAACAAGTTGCCACAATGTTCTCGACGGCCGAAAACGGTGAGACAAAAGGTCAACATCTATAACGGACCAACGTGATCACCATGTGTGCCATGGTACAAATTAATGATGCTATCTCAAGGGCACAGACGAGACAACATGGACAATTATGAAATCGAACGCCGGAAATTCGAAAATTATAAACGACTGCGTGACAAGCCAGACGGAGGATAGCGCTAATAACACGTAATAAGCCGTTCTATATGCAAAAAAAAAACAAAAAAAATCCAATTTTTTTGTGATTTTAATCATTATCACACTCAGCTATAAGTCAGATCCCTGATTCTATCAAAAACGGCGCTGATCCCGATCCCAAAGCCGTGATCCCTGATCCCACCCTCTTGCAGACGTTTGATCCCTGATCCCATATACCTTGCTTGTAACGGCTACCACGCGTTATTCCCGAATATTTATTCGTTATTGACTTAATTTGTATTGTATTACGTTAAACCGCAAGATGATGTCATTCCTTGTCCATTAGGGACGTGATTACTTAAGTTCCGCTAAAACCGCATTTAGTTAGTTGGCTTTGTTTGGGCAAACGATAAGTCGTGTTTGTCGTTAGTACAGTTTGCCTAGTTTATCTTTGAAGTTGTTTGGTCAAGCTCTTACAAGCGGGACTGTTATGTAAGTGTTTAAGTTTCTCTTTTATACCTAACCTTTTTTATAGACTCCTTCAGCTTACACCAGTTTTCATCGCATGTTTCCCTCAACTCTGTTGCCACGTGGCATAGGTTGGTTGATGTTACTTAAAATGTAACTCACCTTTCACTTGGTTATTAGCGCTTTTTAGAGTTTGTTTTTTCAGAATGTTTTCAGTAGTTTGTGTCTTGTTTTTATATAGTTTCAGTTTTTGTTTGTATCTCGACCTTATGGCTCTACGGATCTTTATAGCACATCGAACTGTTTTCGCTTTGTTGTTAGATGTATCTTTTTATAATCTCGAATTTTGTACTTGTTTATTCGTTTTCGATTATTTTCTTAAGTCTTGATTCGTTTACCTTCTTCGGCTTAGATTTAGTGTAACTCGCACTTTGCAATGGAATGATTGGAATGTAGTTTGTATGTTAGAAATTAGCTTAGCCCTTTTTTGTATTTCATGTTTCAGTTTACGATAAGGACTTGGATCCTATGATCACGTTGAATAAACGATTCAAGATTCCTGTCCGTAAAATATTTCCTCGCTTTATAGTGTGTCCTCGCTTGCGGATTCAAGGTTGTTGTCGTAAATTGCTTCGCTTGTGTTGGCCGCTACATTGCTACTACCCTGAACTCTCATAATATTTCTGTTACGCAGCAACGATTCTCATTCGTGAACTTGGGTGACCTGTGGCAATATTTGTGACGTAAATGCTAAGCGCTAATAAACTCACTCGATCGAGAAGTCTTGACTCGATCTCTTGGACTTGTATTTCGCTGTTCCTCGCAGCCTCGCAGAGAGATTCACTAATGGTCGATTTTTATTTCACGTATTTCGGCGCCAGTGGCAATAGAGACAGTGGAAACAGCCGATAACAAGTGAAAACGATCAGAGCCGATTTCGGTATGTACAGTATGCTGTAGTGTGAACATTAATAACAATACGAAGTTCAAATATCGTAAACTCCTCCCTTTATATGTCCCTCCAGCTAGCAGGTCTAACTTACAGATCACTTCTTAGTAATTTATCGATAGAACAGTGTCTTCTATTCATGTGACCTGTACTTTAGGCCCAGCAGTCGAAGGCTCATTTTTGGGGATTGCTCTCAAATAAAACGTGCTATTATGATTCATTTACACTATGTCTTCATTTTGGTTCGCTTTTGCGTCATAGAATTGACAGTAGTACAAACCAAAAAAAAATAGCACCAAAAAAAAAAAGAGAAAACATCAGCTATTCGCTTCACTGCCGCTCCAGTGGAGCATTGCGTGACTCAACAACAACAACAATCTTTGTATTGTGCTCTTGGTACAAAAGTGTAAGATATTAAAAGGAAATAATTGTGAAAAAAAGAGAGCACAGCCAGTCAGAACTAGCTAAAGCTGGGTTCCGACCCGAGCGGCTGCAAATGAGACCAGCCCCCCTAGCTTTTGATCCCTCTAGCTTGAGTGTTTGTTTTCACAATAACTTAGGCCTAACAAGAATTTGTCTTTTTGTTAATTATGCGTAAATATGCACCTGAATAAGAATAAATTGCCTACATTTATAAGAAGCAGCTCCTAGTAGGACTATCACGTGACACTGCGAGCAGTCTCCCTTTCAGGAACTTTAAGATCCAACGACGCGGACGGCGACGAAAACATAAAAAAACCCAATAGGTTTTATAAGCAAAACAACAGCTTTGCACGTGCATTACTCTACATGTACATTTCTTTCCCGTTTTTGCACGACTACGACGTGAAAATGCCTAATTTCGTGTTTTATGGAGGACGTAAACAAGCAACGACGAAATTCTATTTCTCTTTCTGAGCTTGGATATGGTTATGGGCTCCTGATATGGTCCCTTAAAATTCAGCTTTAGGAGGGTTCGCCTACATTTCAGCTAACATTTGACAAAGTAATTGGGTACGAATAATCCCCATTGTTGGTTTTCACATGACGTCACCAAAATTCAAACTACAAAACTATCGATCCTACTGAGATTTTACTTTCGTGGTGTATTAGAGCAGCTGAAAACTAATTTTCAAACAAATTTTCGCTTCAGAAGGGTTCTTGGTTTTGTGATAGAGTACGCTTGAATTTCTAAGCTTTTGCGTGACGCAGCATTTACATGACGGCCGAGAGAGCTATCATTTAGGTTAAAAAAGAGACTTTTTTCGCGGAATTTTGCCATCTAAGCAGTTCAAGTATTAGAAAACTTTAATGTTTATGAGTTTCTCTAGGAGTAAATTCACGCTTTTGTAGCAAAACTCGGTAACAGATGTTTCTGTTTGTTTCCGTCCGCCATGTTGGAGCTCATCCGGATGAGCTCCAGCATGGCGTCTCCATACAAAGCTGTACAAATTTGGGTAAAACATTTCCCCGGATATCTCTTATTCGAATTATTCCTTCGACCCAAATCTTGGCGAGGGTCTTTGTATATTTACCTCCTTTCATTTCCAAGATTCTGGACTTTATCAGTCGAATGGTTTTGATTTTTATTTTGACCTATTTTTGAATGGCGTGACACTGAAAACCAGCAATAAATACTGACAGAACGCAAATACACTATTTTAAGCGACGTTCTCGTGGCCGTCACGTCGTTGGATCTTTAAGTCCCTAAATTTAGCCTCCCAGGTAGACGTTCTCAGGGCTTCGTCACATGTGGCTTCCCCATGAAGGTCGAACGCTTGGCAAAGCTCTAAGAATGTCTTGGTGGGAGGCTATCTAGTGAGGGGGTGCATATGCGTGCGAGTGTCGAGCGGCGAACGCTCAGCGATCTAAGAAAAAAGGGGGGCTGCTCGTAGTCTAGCGTACATTGGAAAAACAACAACAACAAAAAAAAGATTTATAAGCTAAAGAAGTCCAATCAATGGCGTTAGTAGCTGATGTTAATTTCTTTGAAAATATCGCAAATAAGACACGATTGATGTCACGCAAGACATCGGGACGGCAGCATAGCCGGTGAGAAGGCCAGTTTGTTGGGGCAACTGTTTAAGGGAGATCATTAAGAAATGGCGAGACGGTTCACAGCTATGGGAAGACAAAATAGCCAATAGGTAAAAACTATGAACAAGAGTAGTCAAATCAGAAGCTGGTTTTGTAGAATAGATTTATGCATGCGCACCATCATGGCTGCCACGTTGTTTTATGTTCTCACTCTGTTGTGTGTTTCACTGCTTCCGGTCTCCACTTTTGACTGCAAGCAGCCACATTTTCTAGTAGTTTGAGTATGGTTTCAAACTGTGGCAAGTAGTTAATAGAGGATGCCTTACTCCTAACTTTTACCCCTGATTATTTCTGTCATTTCCCTGATTAACTTCATATTATTTTCATCAGTACAAAAAATGACAAACTTAATGGGAAATTTTAGCCCGTCATGTACCCACTTTTTATTTCTTGTTTAAACCTGTCATAATTTGGGGCTAAAAATTTGTGAAATATTGAAAAAATAAAAATTCCCATTAAATCTGTCATTTTTGTGGTATTTGAAAAAATATATGAAATAATGGCTCGCCACTGCGTGGCTCGCGGAAATGACAGAAATAATCAGGGGTAAAAGTTAGGAGTAAATCATCCTCTAATAACTACTATAGAAGTATTCAATCGTGAAAAATAATATTACAAATTATATTTAGAAAAGATTAATTATAAATATAAAAATAAGTTAGAAATATTTATATTGTAGAAACCTTTATCAAATATCAAAATCTATTTTAATAAATTCTCTTATCCCTACAAACTTCACAAATTAATTACTTTTCAAAAATGAATTTCACAAATGAAATGTTTTTTATTGAAAAAATTTCACAATTCTGAAGAGAAAATCTGAAGCTTTTGATTGGATGAAAAAACATATGATTGTCTCATGACACCAAACAATAGCTAAATAGTTATGATTCATATCCTGTTTACCAGACATGACTAGACTTGTCTCATTTTTGAATAATAGATAAGTTGTGGGGGATTTCCCTTCAAAATAATCTAAACGAATACTAAAATGGGTTACGATCACTTTTTTCATTTTATTAAAGATGATTTAGTTGATCCAAATAATGCTTTTATACAAAATGTGGATAATTTTCTGTTTTGTATTTATTTTAAATACTTTAACAGATATGAAAGTGAAATTAAGGAAGAAAGAAATAAAGTTTTAGAATGTTTTTTTAGGAATATTAAAACTTCATTGATGAGTAAAGGCATATCTATTGGTAATATTATAGATAAATTGATAGATTTACAATTTAAAGGTAGAAAAATGAATTTTGCTGAAATGCAGATTAACTTAATTTTATATTGCATCTTGGTAAATGGCCTGAATAAAACAAAAGGAATAAAATTTAAATATATTAAGAAGAAATTGTATCCTTTAACAAAAATATTGAAAGAGATTTTTTGTGAATTTGATAAGAATGAAATACACAAAGAAAGAACCTTTATTTTTCCATTAAGGTCACCTAATGGTACTGATGATAAATTTTATATTATTAATTATAAAGATGATTTGTTAAGAAGATCTTTTGGTTGTTATGATGCTATTACTTATTCTGATGATGAAGAAATTTTTGATGATATTCATAATGGAGAATATGATAGAGATGAATATAAATATAATAAAGATTATGGAATTAAGTCTATGTTTTTACATAGTAATACTAATAAAGATGAAGAAGATGAAAGGAAATCTAAATATTACAGTATTGTTTTAGATGAATCTTTACATGGGGGTGAGGAAGAATACAAACTTTAAAAAATGATTTAAAAAAATAATATTTTCTATATAATAAAAATGCAGTTGTCAAGTTACGATCGTCTCACACCAGAAAATATTGTATTCAATGAAGCAAAAGAATTCAAAGTCAAAGATAGCAAAATCAAGTACAAAAGAATCCCAATTGAAGTCAAGTACCCAAATGGAAAGAAAGGTGCTCTCGTAATTGAAACTCCGTTTCTTTTCTCTTTTGGAGTAAATGAAAAGAAGAATCAAGAAAATAACAAACTTGTTGGTTATAGCATCCCAGTTTGTCTCTGGGGAAAAGATAGCGAACCAAACACAGAGGAAAAAGCATTTTTTGATACCTTGAATAATATCGTGGAAATATGTTGTAAACATCTTGAAACTGAATACGGATCTGATATGGCATCAAGTCTATCTTCCCCCCTTTATTACAAACAGGTTGAATTTGTTGATAAAAAAGGAAAGAAGAAAACACGAAAAGATGAGTCAGCTGCTCCGGTTCTATATGCAAAACTTATTTACTCTGAGAAGTCAAAGAAAATACTTTCTCTATTCAAGACCAAGGCGAAGAAAGATTTGAATCCTTTTAAATATATTGATCAGTATTGCAATGTCAAAATGGCGTTGATAGTTGAAGGAATATTTTTGAGCAAAACTGCAACATCTATTCAAATAAAAGTTCATGAGTGCTATGTTAAACCATTGAAACCTCGAGAATCTTTACTAACAATAACTGAGGAAGAAGTTGATAGTGAAAGTGATGATGATGTGACTGTTGAGGTTGGTGATATTGAAGATTTAATTATTTCCGACATTGAGGAATAAACTGATTAAGATTTTTAATACAAAATTTGTATTAAAAATTAACCAAGTCCTTGAAACTCACCCATGAGTTAAATTTATCAGGGTATCCACTCCATTTTACTAATGCCATCTTTTTCTTGTTATCTCTTCTGATAATTTTTTCTATTCTAAAAGTCTGCTGTTTTGCTTTTTGTAATTCTTGTTCGTAAAAAGATCCCCTGATCGATTCCATCATCAGATCAACAATTGAATACGTAACAGGTTTTGTTGGAATAATTTTATCAATCACAAATATTTCCTCTGTCCAGTTTGGTGTGTAACCTTTATCAAATACCTTTCTTTTGTACTTTGAAATTCTAACATGATCTCCAATCTTAAACTTTGGTTTCTCAGGTTTCAAGTAAATAGATTCGCCATACAAATTAGACCAAACTGTTTTTTCATTCTTCTTTTTACTCGCTTCAACAGGAGACATTTTAATACTAGAATGTCTCGTATTATTGTAATCATTAACCAGTTTATCTATCTTATCCGCGTAAACAGTGTTGTTATTTACAGTAAACATTTTCCACATTCTGTTTTTCATTGTTTTATTCCATCTCTCAACAACACTAGATTTCTCTTCATTTTCAGTGTGATATAGTTTAATATCTTTGCTTTTCAGAAAATCTTTGAAATGTTTGCTGATAAACTCAGAACCTTTATCAGTCCACATCATCTTTGGTTTACGTCCATCTTCAAATATGTCATCAAATGCTTCTTTCACAGTTTCAGTTTTTTTGTCTTTCAGACCTCTTATCCAACCATACTTGCTAAACACATCAATAACCATCAGCAAATATTTAATACCTTTGTTCCACTTAGCAAACTTTTGCATTTCAACCAAATCAGCAGCCCAGATATCATCATGGGCGTTTGAGATTACTTTTCTCTTTTGAAAGTTTCTTGTGATTGGTTTGTGAAGTTCGTCGGCTAATTGTTGAGACCAATCACTACTCAACGCCGACGCGCGTTTTTTTGAAGCCCAAGTCCAAGTTTTTGTTTTGTGTTAATCATTGTTCTAGCCAAAGTATGTCCCCATTGTCTCTGGTTTCGAGGAATTGCATCTAATGATTTTATCATTTTCCTATCTGCTTCATTTTTACATTTCACTTGTTCGTTTGTTGGTTTGTTTCCACAGACAGAGTAATCAACATCGTGTTGCATACTTACAGCATCTGTTAGTCCAGTTGGTTGTTCAAATATTTCCAATATCTCACCAGTTTGAGGATCATATCTCAATTGAGATTCAAGTGGATTACCGGGGCCAGTATACTTATGACCAGGAAGTGTAAATCCTTTGCGTGGTGCGACTTTAAGAATGGCTTTATGAATATCAACTCCACTTCCAAAACTTGTCAGAGGATTATTTTCCCAGAAGTGTTCATCAATAACAATCTGATATTTGGTTTTCAGGATCTGAGGCCATGTATCAGGATTAGATGAAATGATATTATTCATATCTGCCAGAGCTTCTGGATTGTTTTCAAAAAATCTTGACTTTTTCATTCTTCTTGAAGGTTTTTCAAACTTAAAAAATAATTCAGGATTAGAACCTTTTTTTATTATTCCCATTTTGGCTTCTTCAGCAGCTGTGGGTCGTCTCCAGAATTTACCAGAAGTCACACCATGATCCGATCCAAAAGCTGATTTCATGATATCACCAGATTTATATCGATCATAAACTGGTTTCAAAGATGGTATCAATTCTTGCGTGGTTGACATTGCAATTTCTGGCGCTTTTTTTACAACAGTCATTGGATCAATTCCAGCTCCATCCAAATCGCGTCTGTTGGTTTTATATCTCTTTTTGGGTCTGACTTTGGTTGATAATTGATCCATTGCCGATCCAACAGAATCTTGAATAAAAGGGGTTAATTTATTGATTCCGTAATTTACAGCTTTTTTTTGAAGTTTTTTATTTCTCATTAATTCACTTGCTCCATATCGACCCATTTCGAGTGTTTTTTTTCCCATCCAAGGAAGAGCATGTTCAACGAATGCATCTGTAGCCGTTCCAACGACAGTGTCAAATAAATCTCCTCCAGATTGCTTGCCCGCCTTCTCAGACGGGCCAATTAGTTTTTTGATTTTACCTCGTCTTTTTTAACATAACTTACTTTTTTATTCCCGCAAACAGCGCATTTACAAAAGAATTGCCATTTTTTATTTACATCTTGTTGGTAACCACTTGGCTCGACGCAAGGAGTTTTCCTTTTATCTGTCAGGCAATATGATTCTTTCATTTAGTATAATGTTTAGATTAAATGTCGGCGAGAGTTGAATTGGTCAAGATTGAACTTAATGAGATATATCATATGCTTAATGATAGTTTTGAATATGTTAATATTGCCGTGTTAAAGAGTGATAATCGTTTCAAGAAAATAATTGAGTTAATTATAGAAATAAAAAGTCAGACTGTTTTATTAAACAGGTTAGTAAAGTAAATTTAAAAATATAATTATTTAGATAAAATGTATGTTATAAATTATTTTCCATTTGATTTTGATTATTATTTTCCATTTGGTTATAAATATTTTCCATTTGGTTTTGATTATTTTCCATTTGGTTTTGATTATTTTCCATTTGGTTTTGATTATTTTCCTAGATTATCAAGAAAATCACGTTTTGAATTAAATAAAACGATAGAAAGGGTTTGTGACTATATAAACAGTATACCAGATTTAGACAGTGTATTAAATGATGATGATTAGTATAAATTAAAGATAAAAATGTCAGCGAGGGATAATTTTGTAAAAAGTGAACTTGAAAAGATTTGCGATAAATTAGATGAGTGTTATGACAGGGTTATTATAACAAGATTGGAAAATGATAATCGATTCTTTGAAATATTTGAGTTGATTGCAGAGTTAAGTGAGAAATCAAATAATCTCAAACAAGTTGTAAGGGGAAGTTTAGTATAAACTAAAGATAAATGGAAGCTAAATTTTTTTCAGAAATAGAAAAAAATATGGATGTTGAAACTATCAAAGATTTTGAGAAAGAAGTAAGAACAAAGATAATTGATGAGTTTGAGACTCTTCGGAGTAAAAATGCAGATCTTTCACGAGTGTTAATGGCTGGTGAATGTGACATGTGGGAAAAAATAAGAAGAGGAGATTATTCTTGGTTGAAAATAAAATCTGATAAAAAGAAAAAACTTTTCAAACTTATTGATATTTACACAAAATTTGATTCTATAGTTGATACTGTAAAAGAATTGGAAAGAAAAGTTGAGAAGGTTAAAAAGTTGAAGGATTCACCAGTGGATTCAGATTAAATATAAATTTATATTTAATCTTGAAAAATATTATTACAAATTATTATTCAAGGAATCTTTTTTATATATAAAAAACTTTTATTTAATTAAAGTTTTGTAATAATCTTTATCTATCCTCCAAAGTATTCTTTTATAAAATCACTGTTATCATTGTCAAAATGAGGATTGTGTATTACATCAAGAATACTTTTTCCATTTTGTCTCTCAAACAAATAGTAAAGACACCAGTAACCGCAAAGAACAGTGTTTCGATTCTGTATTTCATCTATTGAGTAAACGATTTGTTTTCCGGCAGATTTGAAATACTTCAAAGCCTCATTTGGCATTATCAGACCAAAAGGATCAAAATACTCAACAACTGAATCCAAGTTTCTGTAACAAACCCAATGGGTGCCAGGTCCTTTCATATCATCAAGATTAATTATTCCACATTCTTTTTTTATCTTATTTGGCAAACGGTCTCGACTGTAAATTCCTCTGAAATGTCTCAGGCCAAGTTTTTTCACCCATTCCATCAAGTCAAAGTTTGAAAGGGGTTTAATTACAAAATGTCTCCTATTATGGGAATTGAGTTGAATGGGCTGTTTTTTCCCAGTAACAAACCTTTGCCTTTGGGCTTTTTTTTTGCCTTTTTTTTTACCCCCATTCCTATTGGATTTTCCCAACTACCATTAAAGGGAGGTGGATAGTAACCCTCTCCTTGTGTGGGTGGAACATAAACACTTCTCGTATTACTAGATGATCCCCTATCAACCTGTAAACCAGATCCAAACAACTTTGGAAGTAGACTAATTGCCATTGGAATTCCAATTGATGCAAGTGTTCCCAGGAATCCTCCTTCTATTTGTTGTTGAGTTGGTTTGATAACCAATCGTCCTCCTGTCTTGAAAACTTTGTTAATCTGATCTTTTTGTGCTTTGGTAAACTCATTAGCAAAAGGATGTAAAAATGGGAAAAACTTTTTTGGAATTGAAATACCTCGTCCAAACAGTTTTTTTAATCCTATTTCTCCAAGTGCATTTGCAGCTCCAGTAGCAAGTGCAGGAGCAACTTTTGAAACTCCCTTTATTGCAAAAGGAAGAAGTTTAGCACCAATTCTTGCCAGACTTGTGAATAAGTTTCCGCCACGTTTTACTGAATGTGTAATCTGTGTTTTACTTATTTTCAAGTCTGATCCTGTTCCATTTGCAAGTGATTTTTTTATCTTTTCAATCTGTCTTTGGGTTAACATTAACTCATCAGGCCCCCTGAGATGAGAATGTTTTAATCGAAGTGTAATTGGTGATTTATTTTGAATTGCTCTTAACAGTTTTGATTTTTGACCATCTGAAAGTTTTACCCCGTATTCGATATAAGTTGTCATTTTATATAATATGTTATATTATTTTTTTTCTCAAGCTCTAAGAAGTAGTTTTCCACTTTGTTGTTCTATTTCTGCTTCTCTTTCATGAAGAACAAGAGCGTAAATATTATAATTTGCAGCAGTCGCTCCAGATAACTCGTAATGAAAAGATAGTTTTGTAACTCCATCTTTCAAGTCTAATTTCTGCTTTGTCAAATCAAAATACACAAACGGGAAAATATTCTCAAAATTTTGTCTATTAAGGAGTGTTCCACCTTGGAAATCATTGTTGGCAAAAACATAAGACATTACATCTCTAAAAACTCTTGAGGGATCTGATGAAGGTTTATAAGCAATATCAGGGTATTCATTTCCATTTCCAACTTCAAGATAACATCTATTCAAAGTTCGAGGATCCGTGGAAACGCTGAAAGTATTGTATAAAAATGGATTTGCTGTCTGTGATTCAATATTTGGAGTATTGATAATAAAAACAAATACATGTCGAGGTTTTGATATTCCGTTTGTAATTCTAAAATTACCAACAGCTTGATTACCAGCCAGGTTAGTTTCAACAACTTCATTGAGATAAGTCCATTTGTATGGTTTGAGATACTCGCTCATATAAATCTTATTTCCTTCTGAATTGAATATTAATCGAGGCACAAACAGTTGAAGACGGGTGATGACTACTCGGCAACGATTTCCTCCACTCCTCCATATAAGATTATCATCTTTTTCAATCTCAAAGTTTATTTCGATTTTAGTGTTTGGAATTAATTTATCTTCAAGTGCCTCAAAGAAAGAATATCTATTGAGAGGAATTTCACAGTGTACTGTGCTTGAAGTTCCAAGCAGAGCTTTTCGTTTTGCAAATCCTTCATTATATGTTGCAGGAGTGTTATCTATCATAAGACCTGCTACAAAAGCAGTGTTATCAGCGTTTGCTTTATGTTGAACATTTTTTTTAGTAAATCTATTTTTATTAGCGCTTGTTGAAGTATCAAGAAAATAAAATTCATTTGTTGCAACACTATCAGCGTAAGATTTGTTATATTCAAGCAAATTTTTTATATTTACACTATGATTGGCGTAATTACATTGATAAAGTTCCTTTCCATTCGCCAGCACAGATAATCGTGAAATAAAAGAATTAGCACCGTTTACTATCCCCATTTGGTCAGCTTCATAAGCAGTAATTTGCGCTAAGCTAGCAGCAAGAATATTATCATCATTTACATTAGCACCAATAACAAAATCAGTTCCATCACGTTGTTCAACTTTAAAATCCAGTGCTATTCTAGCATTATACCAATCAAATGGGGTGACTTCACCTGTATTGTCAGCAATGAACTTAAGATTATTTCTAACTTGGTCGGTGTTATTTGCTGGGGCAATATTAATAGGTTGTTCAAGGTCAAAAACAACATCTTCATATCTTTCAAGATATTTTGGGTTTCTAAAAGACTTCATTTTAATAATTAGATTATATTATTTTTTCTTTCCAGATCCAGTCATAATTTGAAGTACTCTATTATTGATTTCTTGCTGTGTCATTTTCCGATTATTTGTTTTACGAGATGGAGGATTTTTACCAGAAAGCATTTTTACTATTTTGTCACCAGCCTTTTTATTTGAACTGGCAGGGGTTGGTTTGGGAGGTGGAGCAAATGTTACCTTTTTTCTAGTTGGTTTTTTACCAAGAAAAGATTTTACTGTATCCATTATTCCTTCTCCATATATATGTTTTCTTGAAAACTTTCCTGTATCAGGATCATATTTTTTTTTAAACTCTGATTGTCGCATCATTTTATTTATATAATTATACAACATTGCTATCTTCAGTATGGCGAAGTAGTAATGTCATAAACCAATCAATACCGTTCAAGTCAATAGGTTGACCGAGTGAATCATTTACTGTTATATGCATTTCAGAAATGGTATTAGAACTTACAGGACAATACAGTGTCCTCCTTGGTTCAAAAGTGAATGGATATGACCTTGTCAAATTATCCGTTGGAATAACAGCAATTGTGTTTGTATTCACTCCATTCACAACAGAATCTTTTATAGCACTTACGTTTATGTTAAGGGAGTCAATCGATTTTGTAATATTTGGAAGCCGTGTTCCATATTCAGTTTTAGTCACCAGTTTCTTTTCAAATCCGATGAGGTCTCCAAAATCTGTTCCTCTCAAATCAAGTTGATAACTACCCTCAAGTGTTACCAGTACTCGATAGGTGGAGAGAATGAAAGACAGGTTTATTGAGTAATTCTTCACACCCTTGGAGTCTGTTGTGTGATGCGACTTTTGTTCCATGTACTGATGAATGTAATCATTAATGTCTGAGTAAGAATACATTCCATCTGAAAAGGTGATAGTCTGCCATGTTGTTCCATCATGGGTGTATTTGATTTTATTGTTTCCATAACTACTTCTGATGTTGTACCAAGAATAAGTCATTGACAACCTATCCAAGGCGAGAAAATGCCTGAATTGAGGGTCAAGTTTCAAAGGAGGATTAAATTTAACCAAGAAATCATGAGGTTTGTTTACTCCTATTTTTTCTCTTTTAACAGATGAAATATGAATAGCGCTTTCATTCATTTATGATATGATTATATAACTTTTCTAAGAAGTTTGTTAAGTTGGTTATTACCCTTGTAGAATCAGACACTATGTAGAATCTATGCAAATGCTATGTCACAAAGCTATGTAGAACCTATGTTAATGAGTCATACATTGCTTTGACCAGATCCTATGTTGTTTCTATGCCAGGACTATGTTTTTTGTATCGAAAATGCTATGTTTTCGCTAGTCAAACGGAACCTACTTAAAAGCTATGCAGTTTTTAAAAGTAGGAATAAAGGAAGAAATGACATACTTTCCACATAGCCTATACATACAATTTACATAGCTTTGGGAAAGAGATTCTAGACCTCATAGTAAATCTTATAGAAAAATCATAGGAAATAAATAGCCTTCACATAGGACTGAAATAGACTTTACATAGTAAAATGGTACAGGGAATGGTGTATTAAATAGCTTTTGAATAGGGTTTGCTTAGAATTTATATAGCCTATGAATAGAGAAAACATATGATAAGCATAGCCTTCACTTAAAGTTGACATATATTTTGCATAGCATTAAAATAGGTAAAACACAGAACAAACATAGTCTTTGTATAGGTTTGAAATAGGATTTTAATAGTATTGGAGTAGGTAAAACATATCACATACATAGCCTTTAACTAGAGTTCAAATAGAACTTACATAGAGTTGACATAGTCTTAACATAGTCTTTTATGTAACTATATATGTAGGTTTCGATTTACTTATAAAGCAAATGTAGGTTTACGCTCGTAATAATCACCAGAATAGAAAAAATATTATAAACATGACATAGAATGCCTTGAACATTGGTAAGAAATAGGTTTGGAAACAAAAAAATGAACAACTATGAAACAATTGCAAATACAGTATTTTCATGCAGCAGTTTCAGAGAATTGAACCCTCAAGTTAAAGTTTGCTTAATTTGCTTATCGTGTTGACTCTTGGCTGATGTCGTGCTTGTCAGTGCCATACAGTTTGCTTGTGACTGCAACGAATAAGTATCTGCAAACAGAAAAGTGGAGATTTTAAGGCAAATAAATGTAAAAACAACCTTAGTTTTTATAACTGAAACGAACGAGTGTTACAGCATGATCGAATGGTGACCGATCGATCCAACTTGTTCAGTCGGATACACGAAAAGAGGAGAAAACACAAGAAAATCGAAACTTAAATTGAGAGAAACATCACTTACCGATGTCAGGAATACTTATTGTTGAACCTGGCAGGAAAAAGTCTTTAAACTGAAGTAAAAAGAACCGTTTTCTTTTAAACGCACACCTGGCAGTTCGTCTTCTTCAACTTGAAAGCACCCGCGTGGAAATCAGACAATTTTCACACCTTTTCATTGGTTGAAAAGGCCCACGTGACGATAAACGCAAAATACGCATGTGTCGTACTCACGGGCTTCCCTGGGATCTAGTAGAAATAAAATGGCGGACAAACAACGAGGACTGCAGCTACCGTTTCGCAGGGGAAGCGAATTCCCACATCCAGGTTGTGACCCCCTTCCACGATATCGTTTTTATCATGTCAGCGGTCGCTCTCATTATTAATAATAGACCTAGACGGTGAAGATCACACTGTAAACAAACGTGAGGGTTCCACGCAACTCACGCAAATTTAGGCAAGTAAGTGGTGTGTTTTTAGCGAATGTTCAAATCACAAATATCTAATTTTCTAAGGCGTTCCAAATTACAAACATTAATCCCCGCCGTTGTCCAGTTTTAAAAAGAACTTTGCAGATGTGGTGAAGGTCCGAAGGACATACACATGGTAGTTTAATAATACATGTCTTGCCACATAGCTACGCTGAAAATAAAGGAAGTGTTGGAAAAGCAAAAACAAATAAGTTGTGATAACATCACAAGGTCATAAACTTTTAATCCTTCATTTTCTTTTCATTAATAAAGTTGAAATGAAAAAAAAAAAATATGAAAGAAGCAAGATAAAGTTAAAAAAATTAAAACTTTCAATAAAATCAAATGGAAGTAGAACATCAATCAGGATTTTTAAAGTGATTTCTCTTAAGGAGGCTAGCTTACAGTCCCCTGGGCTTTTGTATATTTATAACTGGATTTCTAATAAAAAATAATGACACCAGCACATTTGGAGCAAATACAAATTAACTGAACTCTGTTCTAGGCTATTAGACTGACACAATTTCTTGCTCTTATGTGAAAACTTGCTACAATTCTGCTCAAAAATCTGTTTCAATTTTTTTCTTTTTTTATAATTCTCAAGAAAATGGTTGCTTAAAAGGCAAACTTTTACCCTTTGGAATCTTCTTTACAAATGCAGGTTTTTGTGATGTTTCTCCTTTGTCCTATGTGTTACATAAATGTACAATATGCATTGTACTATCTAACCAATTCTAAGATGTAAAGGTAGTGAGGGCTATCCTTTGAAACAGTACTATTGGCTAAGTAGAAAATCTCTTAGCTTGATTGAAGGCTAATGTTTTTAACTGGGAACAAATTTAAAAGAAATGCCATAACAGACTGTTAAAAACACTGGCTCTTAGCACCCTTTTTTTTGCAGTTACTTTAATTTGACAATGTTCAGAGATATGAAAATGCTGTCAGCCTAACTACAGGGGCTAGAAGCAGGAAACCATGGTGGTGGGCTGCACCGACCCACTGTACCTAAAAATGCTCTTGCTATCCAGATGGGCTAGCAAGCTCCTACAAGTTTTACAGAAGTATGGGCTAATTAAGTACAGAAATATTTTTTTGAGCCCTTAAGGGGTAATCATGGGCAGTAGAAAAATGGGTCTTGTATTGCTTCTGTGAAGTTCACTCCTAGGCAACTAGCATGAAAGAACTGTCCACATTTCTCACATCCAAGCCAGTCTTCATTATCGTCCATCCTACATACTGAATAGTTTTGACAGTTCTACTTCTTTCCGCCTCTTGAATCCTGAATTTCCATGGCAAATAAAAAAGAAAGAAATCATACTCTGTAATCTATGGTACCAATATTGTTTAACAAATTGAAATTTTTTATACACAAACTGTAACTTTCACATGCTTTTCAATACTGCTTTATGCTGGCAGTTTTGCGTTGAGAGATATCTCATGCAGGGGAAATTTTTGTGGCGATAGAGCCTAATATAAAAAAAAATATGTTCTCATATAGTTAGCTGCTAGCCTGGTCTTTCCCGTAAGATCGCAAAAGGCCAAAAGAAACTTTACAGTGCGCTGTCGTTATCCCTGTTGTTGGTTTAAATCATATAGAAGTCTCACTACCAACAAGCTTTTTTTAATATAAACCAACCATTGTCTTTGTGCGTCAGATGTCAATTCATTGTCATAAATGTCTTAGAAAAGCTAACAAGGAAATGCATCAAAAGCGGAGTGTCCTTACTGCCCCTGGTCCGTGTAGACATCTTCTTGTGTCCGCACTCAAAACTGAAAATGGGTGTGATAGGCAACTTATTGGAAGGTTTCCATTTTTCTGCTCAAATAACTTCAAACTTCAACAATAGTAAAAAACATGTCATAAAACACTACATTTTCATGTTCCTTCTTTCTATTTTATATAATCCTTCATGGTATGCCATATCTTTTTCAACACCTATATAAACACAGGATACCCAGTGTAGGTTATCCCCTCCTCCTACCCCCCGCCCCTCTATATTCCCCAGCTAAAAAAGAGGAACGGGACGATCAACCAATAAATAAATAATTAATATAAGTAGAGAAAAATATATTTTCAATACTAAGATGCTCTTTTGCTGTGTTCGGGTGCATTCTGTGCCTTTAGTACCTACTCCTGCAGAATTGAGTATGAAGAAGACATCAAACGAACTTAAGCAGGGAGAGCAAATCGTTGGACTGATTTTTCTACGTTTTTTTCCATACATAGATCGAAAACATGACATGAATATTGGCAAAAGACAGAATTTTAGTGCCGGCTCTCTTAGGTCACATTCCAAAGGTCGAGAGTTCACATCACTGCTCCATTGATAAATTGCTAAGCCACACAATTTGATCTTGACCTAAAAGGACATTTTGTGAAGAAAATAGGGCAAGGGACTTTTTTGGTACTGTTTATTTATATGTAGCATGGTGTCTTTTACCCTAACTTGTGGAAAGTGACCTGTAGATATATATATATATATATATATAACTTCACAGAAGTTCAGGTTTCACGAGTAATCATCATTTTATTGTTTCAATTGAGTCGAGCGCTCTACGAAATACGTTCTACTCAAAAAACGAATTTATATATATACATATATATATATATATATGTGTGTGTGTGATTTTGCTAAAAGGTGCCCGCTACGTTTTCGCTTGAACACGGGCATCGTCCATGTTCAAGCCAGTGTAGCCGGAAAAAAACCAGGGGGCTTGGCTTCTTGCTAGGGGTCAGCAGACAGCCCAGGGCCAGACCTATCCTTGGGTGGGTGGCTTCCTTGTTTTCAGTGAAAACCAGGGGATAGGGAGGGGGGGGGGGGGGGGGTTTGGCCCATTTGATTAGAGTTTTATGTCAGAATGCAGTGAAAAGTCAGAGAATGATTCCTGTGGCCTAGGCCAGCCAAATCAATGCAGTGACTCATAATGATAACACTACTACTGACTACTAGCAGAGCTTGGGGGAAGTGATTGACTAGTCGTAAGCTTCATGGGTGGGGAGGGTGAGTAGTCGCTCCTGGGACGTGGCTGTATAGAGACTAAGTTACAGGCACCTTGTATGAAATCCAGTCAGATATATATATAGCTGATGCTCCTCAATCAATTGAATCGAGCGCTCTACGAAATACGTTCTACTCAAAAAACGAATATATATATATGTACATTTTGAGGGTATCTTAGACCCACCGACATTAAGTTGATAGGAAACGTTCAGAGTTTGAGTCTCCTCATGGATGATAGTTCAAAACATCATATATCATTAGTACCGTTCTCAGATGTGTTTGGAGATCCACTCTCGCTACTGCCTTCAGGATCCGTTCCCTTGACTGACGTCTTTGATCGCACAAAGCACGTGGAATTTAGTGCTGTAAATTGTTCTATAAACTCTTCCTTTCGTTCCTCCCTTCCCTCCAAAAAACCGTATCCATTCTCGCTGTCAATACGTAGATCTGACAGGTTTTCACGCAGAAATTTTATTTCTTTCTCAACAAGCGTGCCATGCTCCTCTTGTAAGTCTGATTTGTTGTCAGGAATGATCGTATGATTTGATAATTCGGCTCATCCTCGGTGTAAGAACCTGTTAAACTCACCAGTGACGTAAAACAAAGAAAACAAAGAAGTCAACACAATAAAATATAGAAAAACAAAAGGTACAAAACAAAGAAAAAGTTCACAGGTTCTTACACCGAGGTAAACCCGATAATTCGCCGGACATTTTATTACAAATCGACAAGACATGGATAAAAACATTTGTGAAAAACGCGCGAATTCTGACCGCTGACTGAAAGCTGGTTTATTATTAATAATGAGAGCGACCGCTGACATGATAAAAACGATATCGTGGAAGGGGGTCACAACCTGGATGTGGGAATTCGCTTCCCGTTTCGCAGTTTTGACCAGTTTTATTCAGGAAACGTCCACAATCCAGACGAAGGATAGAAGCTAAATATATATAAAAGGAGAAAAGAATGCATGGAAGTATCATTTCAAGTGAAGAAACACTTGGAAAAAGCTAGTAAGGAAAGTTAAGGCAGGAATGATGGATGCAGAGATTGCATGCTTAACGAAAAATTTATAATCTTCTCACTAAGAACTATCTGCAAGCGCAAAAAAATTATAGTTTATGACTTTTAAGCTTTTTATTTTAAATGCTGCTTTTTACATTTGATGTACGCTTTTTGTACGCGCTATTTAACCTGTATCATCAACATGCCTAGTAGACTACATAGGAAACGCATAGACTACATATGTTTTTCATATGAGTGACATAGGAAAAAATACGTTTATGTAAAAGCTATGTAACCTTTATGTCATGATAAAACTAAATTCAAATGTTATACAGTAAAGACATCGGCTGCAAATATGTTTCATTCACACAGCATAGAATATACATAGCACTATGTAAAAGCTAAGAATATTGTTGGCAATAAAAGTGAACGTCGAGATGCTATGTAAAAGCTATTTTACTTTGATACATAGTGAATACATAGGATGCAAATCGGAAGGAAAAGCAGAACTTTTTGGTGCATAGTAAATACATAGCTATGTCAAGACTATGAATAGATTTTGAATAGTATTTGCATAGGTATTATAAAGCTATGTACTTTTCAAATAGCCTAAACATAGTTTCAACATAGATTTTTCATACTTTAGACTATGTTATGTGGTATGTTACATAGTTAATACATAGGCAGTAATGAACATAACATAGCTGAAACATAGTCCAACATAGTAAATCAATAGCATGAGCATAGGTTTTGCATATGTCTGGTTCTACAAGGGTAGACAGGATCCCGAGATCTCGGAGTCGATGAGCTATTTGAATAAACTCAGGCAGCACACCATTGTTTCCTGCGGCAAGTGATCCAATGACTAATTCAAATCTATGAAGTAGTTCTTTTGGGTTGCTAAACAATCCAGAACCAGTTTTTTTTTTATATAACAAAAGAAGGTTTAAATTTATTGAATATATGTTTAATGCGTTGTAATTTTTTATATTATCCAATGTTTTTTGTTGTGGACTTTCATTTTTTGGTGTAGCTTTAAGATATACTCCTTCTTGTTCAATTATTGCTGTATTACGAAGTTTTTTGCCATAATCTTTTATATAATCATTAACTCTTTCGATTAATGAAAAAATTTCAGAAACATTTTTATCAAAAAAATGAGAAGGAAGTTCGTCAAAACCATTATTTTTTAGTATATCTTGTGCTTCTTTATTATTTAGATTCATATCAAAATAATCAGCATTAAATTTTACTATAGGAGTTTTATCCTCTTTTGGTAAAGGAGCTTGAGCTTGATCGTCTTTTGGTAAAGGAGCTTGAGCTTGATCGTCTTTATCATCTTCTCCATCTTCAATAGCTCCTACTCCCGGCAACTCTTCCATATCAGCCAATCGCTCATATTGTTCAAAACCTCGATTAAAAATGTCTTGTTTATCTTTTAGATCTTTAATAGCTAATTGATTGCCTCTGATACCTTGAGTAAGAGCCAATTGATTTTGCAACATTTCCTTGTTTTGAGTAAAAATATTTTGTTTTTTGGAGTCCTCTCCAGGATCTTCAAACTGAGAAATCAGAGGTTTGAATGTTTCAGTAAATCCTTCTCTCAGATTCTGTTTTTCCCAAATAGTTTCTTTTATTTGTCTTCGTACCTGTTTTGTAAGATCTTCGGCTTCAATCTTATTTTTAGCAAGTTTTTTTAATTTCTCAATATCCATTTATATAATAATTATATAAATGGAGATACCAAATTATGATTGCAATGATAACAGAGATAAAAAATTCAAGCAGTTGTTTCCTTTCATGCCATCGGATACATTTAGAATGCTGATTTGTGGAAATAGTGGAAGTGGTAAAACTAATTTGCTCTATATCACATGTTAATGCAACCACTTCTCTATTATGATGAGATTTATCTTTATGCTCGAAATTTGGAGCAGGATAAGTATAAGAGGCTGATTCAAAAAATGAGAGAGATGTCACATAAGCTCGGCTATGAAATACTATCTGCGAGTAATGATGAAATAACTCCAGTAACAGAAATGGGTTATGAAGATAATCAAAAACTTGTGATATTTGATGATTATGTATGTGATAAAAATCAGAGACAAATCGTTGATTATTTTATTCAAGGTCGACATAAGAATTGTTCGGTGATTTATTTGAGTCAATCATTTTACAAAACTCCAAAAGATATTCGATTGAATTGTTCGCACTACTGTTTATATGAATTTCCATCTTCCAGAGAAGCAAACAGAATATCATCTGAATTGGGAGTTGATAAAAATGTATATAAAGAGGCAACACGAAAACCATTCTCATTTCTTTATGTCAATAAACCAAAGAAAACCCTTTCTAAAAACTTTACTGATTATCTAAATAATAAATAAGATGGGAATATTTAACGAACACTCTTCTAATCATTATCAATTTGCAAAAGGAGTTCAAGGAGCTCCAGGTGTTGGGTTTAATCTCACTGCAGATGGAAATTATGACATGGTTGGAAAAAAGTTGACAAATGTTGGAACACCAACATCAGACACTGATTCAGCAACCAAAAAATATGTTGATACCAATTCTGGCGGTGGAAAAACATCACTTTTGACAGTAGATTCAAATATTGATATGAAAAGTCAATTCTTAATTACAAATCTCAAAACACCTTCAAACAATGATGATGCTGCAAATAAAAAATATGTAGACGACTCCAAAGTTGATGGCAGTGTCTTTTTGAGACTGGATGGAACAAGATCAATGACTGGAAATTTGGATATGAATAACAAAAGAATTTTCAATATTCCAAATCCAACTGGTTCCAAACAACCAATACCATTGGCTTATGGTGACCTTGCTTATCTTCACGTTGATGGATCAAATATGATGACTAATCATATGAACATGAATAATAAAAAAATAATTAATCTTATTACTCCAACAAATAACTCAGATGCTACTACCAAAAAGTACGTGGATGATAGCGTATCTAACCAAGATTTCAGTTCTTTCTTTAAAAAAGATGGAAGTAGGGTCATGACTTCAGATCTTAATATTGGTGGACATAAAATAATTAATCTTGAAGATCCAACTTCAGATTCGGATGCAGTCACCAAAAAGTATGTTGATGGCCATCTGCACCAAACTCAAGTTCAACCAAGTCATTACAAAGATGAGTTTGCTTTTCTGATGTCAAGTCCATCTCAATGGACAGATGAAATAGATAATAGAACTAGTTTTATTCCAAAAAAGATAACATACCTTCCAACTTTTAAAGGAAACTTTCACGAATATAATACAAGAGTTCTTTATACAACTATACTTAAGAATTTTCAAGGTGGTTATAAGTATAAGGTGGGACTTAATTTTTACAGACTGGTTGGAGGTGCTGACTATACCCTCTGTTTAGAAATACTTAACACTGATTATCTTCTTTGGCATAAAACCCAGATAAGTGTTGATGACAACACGTCACAAGGATTGCAGCTTGGAAATGTTAGTGTAAAAAAACTTCAACATAGTTTCACCGATTCAAAAAACCAAACACAATTTATGTATTACCATAGAGTCATTATTAATTTCAAGAAGTTGACAACTGGAAGCAGGTTTTTTATTCACATTTTGGTTAATATTCCAAATAATGGAAATGATCTGGCTGTGTATCCATTACAGTTTTCTGGAGTTTACATGATTGCTTATGGTATTATGAGCAAAGTTAGCAATATCGACCCAGATAAAGTTTATGATTATCATAAATCATTTGAAATTTATAGATCGCAAGTAAAGTACAATGTTGACATTATCGCAAATAATAAAAGTATATTGAACATTGCTCTCAATAGAAATCTGAATAGTAGTGCTGCAACAGTAGGAATGGTAAAAGAGTTAATTCCTTTTACGGTAAACCATGTTTATAGTCGTTACTTTGAACAAATTTATGACTTCACAGATGCAAATAATTACGAATTAAAAAGAGGTGCATCTGGTATTATAATTAGTGGCTTAAATGACTTTCATATTTTAAATGGTATTACTATACCAAATAAAGACATAAGTAATATCAAAAAGGAAGGATTAAATATTAATAATTACACTATTACTTTAAATCCCTCTGGTAATTTTAGAAATTATACGTTATGCCTGGTTTTTTATCATTGGGATAATAGAGATTTTGCTTTAGTTAAGAAAAATACACAAAATAACCAAAATTTAATGAGTTTAACTTATACTAGAGCTGCTGGTTATTTAAGTTTACTTACCTCGAGTAAAAGACAATTTTTTAGTTTAACAAATGATTTTGATGGAAAAAAAATTGTTTTATGGTTGGCGCATAGTGTTGATACAATTGTTACAAAAGTTAACTTGAGTAACTACAGCTCAACATTATCTATAGATAGCGCTAATTACGTACCTAGCCAAAATTTTGACTTTATAACTGAAGATGGAATTATGAATAAAATTATGTTTTCTCCTAATTTTTACGACTTTGACTCTGAGCCATTTAAAAGGATAATGATTCAAGAGAAACTAAATGGTAGTTATATATTATAAAGAATAAATGAAGGACTTGTTTGAATTTAATCACATTGATAACTCACTAACAGAATCAGAGATCAAAACTCTCAAAGATTTCTATAAACATTATCACAAGAAATTCTGGTGTTTTAAGAAATCTTTCAAAAGATATAAAATTCTTGATGAATCACTTACTCTATCCGGAGGAGGACTGGTTGTAGTGGGAACTATTGCTGGAGGAATAACACTCAATCCAATAATCCTGGGTGTTATCAATGGTCTTGGAGTGATTGTAAGTTCGGTTTCAAAAATGAAGAATTACAAGAAAAAGATTGAAATGTCACAAATAGCATTTACAACTTACGAAAAAGTATTGGTTGAACTGAGATCAGCTTTGAGAGGTGATGAATTCAATAAACAAGAGTTTATTGATCGAATGAAATTGATAGATGAAATGATAATTGACCAATCTCCCTTGGCAGACAGATTTTCAAAAAGATACAATAAGAAATATTTGTAAAAGATTATTACATAATTTGAATAAAAGATTTTATTTTTTACTTAAAAATAAAATTAATTAAATATAAATTGTAATAATCTTTTTCAATGATCAGGTATTCACACCCAACTTATTCTAATTTCTTCACAACTAATAACGGTGGTGTTTATAACTCAAGAACAGGAAGAGAAATTGGAAATAAACCATCTAAGAATGGTTATATCAGAGTCTCTATCAGACCTCGAGGTGAAAACCCAATTAGCTTGTTGGCTCATGAATTTATTTGGGAAGCCTTTAATAACGAGGAAACAAGTAAATACTTTAAAGTAATTCACATTGACGGAGATAAGCTAAATAACAGCCCAAATAATTTGAAAAGAGTTTTTAATGAATCTTCCAATCCAGAAGGCCAAAACAGAAAAATAATAGCAACTAATCTGACTACCGGTGATAACAAATTTTTTAACTCAATATACCAAGCTTCTAAAGCACTTCAAATTAACACTGGATCTATAAAACTAATCTCAGATGGAAAGAGAAAAACAGCAACATCAAAATTAAACAATAATAAATTCACTTTCAAATATTCTAATCCAAACGATTTAAATAATGTAAAAGTAATCAAAGATAAAATAAAAAATAATATTGAAAAAGGTTTGTACAAAATATAAACAGAAGAATTTATTTTTAATATAAAAAAAGATTCTGATAAAATAATTTGTAATAATATTTTTCATCTTAGAATCAATATTCCAATCCAAATATAGATAAAGATTATTACAAAATATAATTTAAGAAAAGTTTTTTTATATTATGAAAAGATTTTATTTTAAATAATTTGTAATATTATTTTTCATCTTTTATCTAAAAGATAGATAAAAGATGTTAGAGTCAATAGTGGCTTATGTTAACTTTTACTTTCCTTCTCACAAAACAAAGTTTTACGATGATAACTTTATTAAAGCATGTTTGGTTTATCAGTATTTGTATATAAAGTATTTCACTCAAAGATTAAACTTTAATCAAGTCCTTTATAAACTATCTGACTTCAGACACAGTTGCAAATCAAACTCATCTATACTATCCAATCATCTTATATTCAATCTCGCTTTTCGAGAGTTTAGAAAACATTTCAATCTTGGACGAGGTTGTGTTTATACTGTCAATTCTCCGTTTAAATCTGAAGTACTTGGCTATTTGACTGGGATTATTTACTGGTGTTTTCACAGAGGCGTTATTTGAGTGATTTGTAACTGCGCCACCAATTCTCATAATTCTCCAGAGTTTGATCTCCAATATTAATTTTAACAAGTTTGTGTTTGGAATTTCCAATTTCTTCCAGGATTTTTTTTATTAAGAACACGATATTAATAGTTCTTTTTCGACTGAATTGTTTATTTAATTTTTCCAAGATTTTATTATCTATTTCCATCAATTTATTGTATAAATCATATTTTTCATCCTCAGTAAGATTTAATCTTTTTGAGACTTGTTTGACTTTCTTTTCAAAATGATACTTTCTGTGGTAAATGCTTTTCTTTCTAAAAAGCATTCGATCGTAATCTCTTTTGTCAAAATAGCCGAGAACATGGCCATTCTGAGATCCGCAATTCTCACAAATTTTAAAACCTTTATCAATTTCAAAATCAGTATCTTGGCAGTTCCAACAACGGGTCTTTCGATCGGTTTCCTTTTCTTGAGGTTTAGTGTATTTATGAATTATATCAAGATATTTTTTTATTTCTTCCTCGGAGTAAGACATTTTATTTATAACTTAAACAATTAATTTTTGAAATAAAAGAATTTGTATCTTTGCCCGTCTCTTTTAGATTTGGTGATTTCATTTTTTTCCCGGCAATTCGCAGAAACGGTAGAAATATGAATTTGATAGAATTTAGCTGCTTCTTTTAAAGAATCAAAAATCTTTTTTTCTTTCGTTTCTATATTGAAAGAAAAAACTTTTTTCTTAAAATGATTTTTTCTCATATTTTCTAAAGGAGTTAGTAATTGGAGATTAATTATTTGATTGTTGCTTTTATCATTGTCGATATGATCAACTTGTTTGTCAACTGGGATCTCACCGTTGAAAGTCTCGAAAACAAAACGATGAATGTAATATCTTAATTTTTTATTATTTTCGAAAATATAAAAAAAGAAATAGTTATTTCCGTTGTTTCCAAATTTTAAAATTCTCTTTTCTTTTTGTTTCAAACTTAAAATCTTCCCGCACTTGCTAGCTAAATAATAATTACTAAAAGGGTGCCAAAAGAATTTAATATCTTGAAATTTAATATATTCTCGATCTTCTTCCATGATTTATAATTTATTAATTATAAATCTTTAATTCATTTTATCTAATTGCTTGAGTATTAACTTTATCTTTGCATAAAATCCTTTTATCATCCTCCCCGCTCAAAGCTAACTTGTTAACTTCCTTTGAATATATTTCATGATTTTCGCTTTTTATTACATTCATCTTTCTCATCTGTTTTTCTCCCGTAAACAAACACCGAACGTAATCCTCAAACTCAATCTGTTTCTTTACAACATTTTTCTTTATTCCTTTGCATTTTTTATTTGTATTAGAGTCTTCTATTTTGAAAGAATAAAGTTTAGGTCTAAGTCCGACAAAATGTGTAATCTGCCGACCGGCGACTTCATCTTTGAACTTCCCAATCACTTTTTTGTTTAATCCTGTCAATATTCCTGATTCATGATTTGGAGGATATTCTGAAGTGTCAAACTTGTCCCTAATATCTTCTGAAATATCGGCATAAAAATCATCAGTGATTATTTCATACATTAATGAGTCCGTATCAGTAAAAAGCAACTTAGCACGTTTGTAAGAATATTTTCTTTTTACGTAATTATAATTAAAATCGAACATCAACAACTTTGACAAATCCAAAATAGCCTGACCAACATATACAGGTTTGTTAAAATACACCTCAGTCTTCTTCAAGTGAATCGCAACCAAATTTCGATCGAATATAGTCGCCCGTTCAAAGTTTGGACGACTTGTTAATTTTGCAGCTTTTGCACGATTATCAACCAGGAACACATTCTGTCTTTTCCGGATGTTTTCAATTGTCTTTCCAAACACAGAATTATTCATCAACTTGAAAAAGTCTTTCTCAAAACTGTTTGCCGCTGTTTTTCTAAGTTCAGTATTTTTCCTGATATAAGGCTCCATCCAAGAACTCTGATTAAAAGAAATTCCTCGATGAACAGCTGTAATTTTCAAACCCAATTCAAGACACTGCCTCAAATTACGATAATGAATTACGTAATTTTTACGCGGTTTAAAATGACCAATAAGTTTCTCTACTCCCCCAACTCTTATCTTCTCCGGTGCAAGAGGATAATCGTTATGTGACTTCCACAATTCCTTTGGATATTCCAAATCAACTTCAAATATATAACCTTTCTTTCCCATGTTTGTCATACTGCTACTTGCTTTCTCAAGAATATCCATCACCTTTTCTTTTGTAATATTACTCATCCATTTAAACCCACCCGTAGGAAGAGATTGAGACATCGCCCAACCATAGAGATTATTAGCATCAAGATATTGAATGAATTTAGAAGGTTTATCAGGATTGTAATCTTTCATATATTTGTTATTAGCTTCTGAGTATCTCTTTGATATATGGGTTATTCCACCTCTTATTCCCCTCTCAAACATCATCAGCATGTCGTAATCATGAAGCAACTCAAGTTGTTGGCCAGTTTCTTTTAAACAAGCATCCCAAGCCAGACCAGGTGATGTATAGTAATGCGCTGGATCCAAATTGTAATGTTTCAAGCATGTTTTTCTAAAGTTTTCAAATACATCAGCTAACAAAAGAACATCTGATTTGAGATAAAGATCGTGATAATCTCTGATTGTTTTACAACCAAAAGTTTTCCAAACATTTTGAGCATGTTGGTAATCTTCATCTGAAATATCTTCATCATTCAATTTTGAATAGAATTTCTCTTTGGTTGGAAGTTGTGTTTCACTCAGTTTTTCAAGAGATGAAACGTAGTCATAAGGATAAACTCCCTTTCGAGAGAGAAGTTCAACATTATCTTTCATTATTTCTTTTGTGTTATGAAAATCATCCGGTTGTAGATTTCCAACAAGATTCGCAAGACTGGTTTGGAGAAACTTGAACGAATCAATGAATCTTATCTCAAAATTCAAAGTCACCGTCTCTCCAGTTCTCTTGGATCTGTATTCATCAACTTTGATCTTTTTGGAAAAAGATATATACTTCTCTTCAGTCGATGGTATACAATTTAACTCGCCTTCGACACCAGAAAGTTTTTTTATAAACAAATGCGCATCGTAGCCTTGAAGATTGTGAAATATCACTGGTAATATCAACGGTTTTCGACATTGAAGATTGCAGCTGTTATGCGCTGCTCCTCGATATTCGCCGGTGAAATGGCAATGATCTCGGACTTTATCATCTTTTAATTCTTTGTTGCAAATATGACATATCCTGGCTTCTTTGAAAGATAACTGTTCTTCTTCAGTTAATCTGAGAGGTTTTGGTTGCCTATAAAAATCATCGTATAATTTTCTTGTTATCATTGCAAGTTTTGAAACAAATATTTCAGCAACATTATCACTATCTTTTTGTTTTATAAAAGTGATAGGTTTAAAAATGTTTGGTACTATTCCTTTTATGTAAAAACAAAATCCTGACGGTTCATGTTTCTGGTAACCAAGTGTATATGAACCTGCTGGATTGGGTTTGCAATTTTCTATTGTCTGGGTAAAACATTCAAAATCAGCATAAACTACAAAAGGTATTGGAAGCTGTTTGAAGTAATTAATAAATCCTAATTTTGAATTTCTTGTTGGCATTTTTACAACAACTGATTCATTGGATGAACAATATTCAATATGACGCTGAAATAATTCTTCCTTTGAAAAATGGGTAAAGCATCTTTTGCAAATGTGTATTTTCCCATTCGTTCTCGATGTTATTTGAGATCGGAATAATCTTGAAAAATTTCTGATAAGTAAATAATGATATTTCCCTTCTTCCTCAAAGAGGAACAGATCGATTGTTTTCTGAGGATCTCTCTCTGCCATTCGGAGAGGGTAAAACTTGTTTCTCTCATTGACTGAAAACACATTTATTCCTGGGAGGTCTGGATTGAGTCTCTCGAATTTTGAAATGTCTTTTAATTTGACAGGAAAAGCAATTCCTTTTGTATTCAAACTATTTTCATATTGTCTCAAATCTGTTAATAGTTCTGCATTCTTTCCCTTTGGATGAAGGTATCTAAGGACGCACCAGAGAAAACATTTATTATCCTTATTTTTAATATTTAATAAAGCTTTCTTACGCATTATCCAATCTGGAAGGGGAATATAAGATGAACCCCTCATTGGGTTGAAATCGGCAGTGTGAATCTCAAGATGAACTATTTCCCTGAAATACCATCCACTTCCATTCTTCTGATAAATAGTAATTTTTTCAATTATGGAGCGAATAACTTTAATCAGTATTTCTTTTACATCAGTTGATTCAAGATTGATATGTGTTTCAGAATTAAAATAAGCTTTATCTTGAATGGAAAGACTTGACTTTCCATCGCTTGACTTTCCCATTTGTTCCATCATACAAACAAGAACAAATCTGACTTTGATATTTCGATGATTTCTGAGAAACTCTTTTAAATAAGCAGCCTTGGATTTGAAAAACTCGAATGGTGTAATATCAGTTTTGCCTTTTACTACGTATTTATTAGCAAATCCTTCCAGAGATGATTTCTCTTTTTCTATTCCTTGGTCATATTCCTTGAGTGCTCTCTCAAGTGCTCGTCGCAGATAAGATGGAGTATCTGGAGGTATTGTTTTATTCTTGATACACTCCTGGAAATACTCTTCAAATGATTTGGGTTTTGGTTTTGGTTTTGGTTTTGGTTTTGGTTTTGGTTTTGGTTTGATTTTATCTCTTACTTTTTGTAGTTTATTTATATCATCTATCAACTTTTGTTTATAATCAGCTTTGATTTCTTTTTTTATATCTTTTTTTATTTGTTTTAATTCGGCAATAGAAAGTTTACTTAGATCAGTAGCCATCTTTATTCTTGATTATTTAATTCTTTAATTTTCAATTCTATTTTTCTGGCTGAGAGATAGTTTTATATCAGATTTGATATAAAACAATAATCTATATCTCAATATATTTAAATTTTGAAAAAAACTTATCAGCAAATTTATAACACTTTTCTCTAAAATTACTAGTTCCATAAAATTCATAACATAAAAATCCTGTTATATTTAGAAACAAACCATCCATCTCTTCTCTTGCTTCAGGGTACGTTTCAATAACTTTTATCGGGCTAATTTTATTAACAAAATCTTGAATATCTTTCTCATCATTGAAATCTGAAATAATATTTTCAGCATCAACATCTATTCTTTTCAAATCTTCATAACGATATTTGCTTGGAAATATAAGCCCACCAACTTTAAATGGAGTTATATCACCTGGCAATGTTGACTTGAATCCCATTTTTATTATTATTTTGAAACCTTTAAATTTTATTTTTCTGCCTCAAAACTCTACTTCCCCGACCAAAGCAGATTAACACTCCAAAAATTAGCCGATTCAGGATTTTCATAAGTCAACTCACCTTTCTTATTCTTTATCTTCTTTGCCCGAGAAAGATATTTTTCTTTTCGCTCGTTATCTTTGTGAATTAAAAAGTCTGGATATTGCGACGAGCCAAAATGCAAATTCTTTCCACTTGGCGACTTGACAACGTACTTGTTATTTTTCCGCTTTGAATAATCAAGAGATTCGGCGCCGAGTTTTTTAGCCTTTTTGATTAATTTCTGAAAATCTTTTCCTTTTACAACATATTTATCATCATCAGATGATTCCTCTTCCTCAGGAACATAATCAGGATCTTCATCATGTTTGTAGCCATCTTCAACCAAGAAATCTTGGTCCTCGGGGTTTTGATATTCCATTTTAGTATTTGTTTAGATTATTTTGAAGGGAAATCCCCCACAACTTATCTAATATTCAAAAATGAGACAAGTCTAGTCATGTCTGGTAAACAGGATATGAATCATAACTATTTAGCTATTGTTTGGTGTCATGAGACAATCATATGTTTTTTCATCCAATCAAAAGCTTCAGATTTTCTCTTCAGAATTGTGAAATTTTTTCAATAAAAAACATTTCATTTGTGAAATTCATTTTTGAAAAGTAATTAATTTGTGAAGTTTGTAGGGATAAGAGAATTTATTAAAATAGATTTTGATATTTGATAAAGGTTTCTACAATATAAATATTTCTAACTTATTTTTATATTTATAATTAATCTTTTCTAAATATAATTTGTAATATTATTTTTCACGATTGAATACTTCTATAGTAGTTATTAGAGGATGATTTACTCCTAACTTTTACCCCTGATTATTTCTGTCATTTCCGCGAGCCACGCAGTGGCGAGCCATTATTTCATATATTTTTTCAAATACCACAAAAATGACAGATTTAATGGGAATTTTTATTTTTTCAATATTTCACAAATTTTTAGCCCCAAATTATGACAGGTTTAAACAAGAAATAAAAAGTGGGTACATGACGGGCTAAAATTTCCCATTAAGTTTGTCATTTTTTGTACTGATGAAAATAATATGAAGTTAATCAGGGAAATGACAGAAATAATCAGGGGTAAAAGTTAGGAGTAAGGCATCCTCTATTAACTACTGTGGCAATTTCAAGGGAGATGCAGATAATCGTGGTGATTTGGGCTACTTGATTCCCGTAATCCGATGCTTTAGACAAAGCCGTAATTGCTTCTCCTACTGTGTGATTAGTCTTTGGAGCAAACATGGAAATAAATGTTTAATAAATGATTAAATATTTCGGTAGTTCTCGTTTAAAAAACCGTTTTACTCCGTTTTACTCCGTGAATCAAAGATGTTTGATATACTAGAAAAAAGCTTGAGCTTAAAAGCTGTCGGATCATTGCTCAAAGTATTAGCTCGCAAAACGGAGAATGTGCGTCGAAAAACCCAAGAGAGAATTTTATACTTGGCGTCTTGAAAGACAAGTTCGGTTTCCAAAGGGAGTTAATTGTGTCCCATTAGAGGACATTATTTGTTCCCAAAAGAGAATTATTTCTGACTTGAAAGAGTCTCTCGCTCGACAATCACGATGACCAAACAAACAGTGTGATTTAGGGATGGCTATTTTGTTTTAAGACATTGCAGTTCATTACGGTAAAAGTTGCTCGTGAACTTTGAGCTAGTAGTTTGACGTACAAACTTCAGAAAAATTATATTCTGCATTATAAATATTTTTTTTGTTTTAGCCACTGATGTTTATTACGCTGTCTTTTTTACGTGATGTATATGTAAAAAGTTAAGTGGTTTCACCGTTAAGTTTTGAACATTTCAATATATGGCGCCAGTTGTGATTTAATAATTTTTTTTTTTTCATTTTAGTGTGAAATGGCCCTTTCAAGCTCAAAGCCAGACAGCCGTATCTCATCGGTTGTTACCATTCGCTTCTTCCAGCCTAATGACAGAGCAGCTTGTCAGAAAATATTCGTAGATGGAAGCAACGAGAGTGCAAAGAATAACTTTTTATTTTTTCTGACAAGAGTAACATGGTGTTTTGCTGTAGGAGCTGTTCCTGCCTCGTTCACAGCAATCATATGGTCACCTTGGATTTTAGCAGTATATTTTTTTCTTGCGTTTTTGTTTTTCGTATGTCCCATCATTTACTGGTTGAGCATTTACAAAAGCTGGCAGAAATCCAGGTTAAATACAAAGTTTAGTTTGTCTGACGGAGGAAAAATTTGGGTTGCAGAGTTAAATAGTAAAGTTGTTGGGATGGTAAGACTCACTCCTAAGCCGGATCCAGGAGTTTCTGAATTACAGATGTTGTATGTCGTTCCGCATTGTAGACGAATAGGGATTGGTAAAAAACTGCTTACTGAACTTACTGCATATGCAAAGAGGAAAGAAATGGAGAAGATTATGTTGAACACGGCAAGCACAACGACTTCTGCAATCAGACTCTATGAAAAGCAAGGTTTTAAAATTGTCGCAAGTGAGAAAATGTTGGGTGGTTTAATATCGGTGCATACCTTTCAAATGGAGATCGAACAAAACTGTTTAGAAGTACAGTAACCTAGGTGCCGATTAAACCATGCAATAATATAATTTAAAAAAGCATTCTGTGAAAGGTTTGAAGCTACGAGTCATTTCTGGAGTAGGTTGAGCATGGACTGTTGCTGACAGTGACTGACGTTTCAACGACTTATGCGGTAGTCATCTTCAGGGTCATAATGAGTTATATAGCGTCAGTTGATGGTATTATACTCTGGTTAACGTTATTGGCCTGATTGGTCAATGAAGTCGTGATACAGCTCACTTTGTCTCCGAAGATGACTACCTGACATGGTTTGTCGAAACGTCAGTTACTGCCAACAACACCCGGGGGAACACTTCCTTATAAGAGGCTAATGGGGATGTGCCGGTGGATGGGGTCGCATTTTCACGACTGGATTGACTATAATGGGGTGGAATTTTCAATAGGGTTACTAGAATGGGGTCGCACTTTTCCTGATTCCGGTCTTGGTGTAAGACAGTTCTTCATATTGAACAATTATTCTCGAGCCCGAATGAGTCAATAGCCCGTAAGACAGTTCTTCATATTTACGCAACTTACCAGAATGTTTGTACTGTAGGTGAAAAGTAAAGTGTTCTTTGAGACTTTTTTTCTTGGGCCATCGTAGTTTGATCAAAAATAAAACACAAACAGCGGTCATAAACATTTTGAAATCTTAGCATCTGGCAAGACAGATTATCATTGTAAGATAAAAGATACATTCTTTATACAAGACCTTAAGGCCAGCTTTTAATGTGAACGTCAGCAGTGAAGAGCTGATGCTTTATTAGCTGTTGCCTTTTGTATTCATTAGGAATTTTTAAATTCGTAATCTCATTTTCACACCCCTTGTAATTTTTGAATAGACAGTATAATCTCGTCATTTTCTTTAACGCCCACTTAAGATTACTTTTGAAAATGTATGTCGAATAGCATACGAAACGTCAAGTTTATGAAAATGCAAAACCTCACAATGTTTATCATCGCTGTTTGTGTTTTATTTTTTATCAAAGTGTTGTACATTCAATATAAGGTAGATGCATAAATAGAAAATGACTAAGTTGGGATCGCGAAAATTAACATATTTACCCAAAAGTGACTAAAATGGGGTCTATAATTGGCCACAGAATAGACTATATAGACTGCAGGGGCTCTGAGAGGCCAGCGGCACATACCCAGCAAAAATTAACCCAAGTACCCTCCCTCCCAGGCAAGGGGGTTCAGAGAGGAACTGGGATATGTGAATTTCACTAAAGTTAAGTTTAGAGGTTATAGTATTATTAAACACAAGACACATGCTTTTCGAGAAAAGTAGTTATAGCAGGAGCCCATAACCCGGAGCGAGAAACTTCCATACCCAAGTGTCACGGCGTTTTCATGGCCAGTTTATTTTTAGAACGGTTTTGGCGCGAATTTTGAAGATCTTTTAACTTCGACAAACCAGTCAGCAAAACCTACAGACCTAAAAATGATATTTTTTGCCTTTTGATAACGTTTAGTTTTCCTTTTTAATATCTTATACTTCGAGTGCTCTCAAAGACATGGTGGAGATTCTATTTTCGCGGGAAAAAATGCCCTAAAATGCGTCTAAAAATAAACTGGTCCGAAAAAAGGCCGTGACATAAGCCTAGTATGGGAGTTGCTCGCTCTGCGTCATGGTGTGGTTACTGTGGCTTAGCAGATTGTTTGGAGGCATTTTCCTTCGAGTGGTGTCAGGTTGATGCGTTGGTGAGTTTTAAAAATTTGAAAGAACGTGCTTGTAGCTGTATAGAACAGAAAAAGGAAGGCTGATCAGTTTTACAGTCGGGAATATATAATCTTTTAACCAATATTTCGGAAGGCACGGCCTTCCTTCTTCAGGGTCTTACACATAATGAGACGTTACAATTTGAAAATAAGAGAATAGCGTGCAATATGATACTATGTTAGCAAGTAAACGTTGAAAACAAAAACCGTTGAAGTGGTGATTGAAAGAAATTTGAAATATAAAAATATAAAAATAAATGATAACAAAGAGAAGAAATAAAGACTGCATTACATTTCATCTTTCTTATTTTGATAGAAATAAGAAAGATGAAATGTAATGAAATGTAATACAGTCTTTATTTACCTGTGTGATGCAGGGCATGTCGGCTATACGTGCCGACATCTTCACAAACGGATTGAGGAACACAAGGTATCGGCTATTGGAAATCACCTCGAGGAGCAACACGATATAGCCCCAGATGACATTGCGCAGTTTTTTAAGATTTTAAAAAAGTGCCAGAGCAAGTTTGATTGCCTCATTTTTGAAATGTTTTTTTTTTATCAAAAAACTGAAACCAACTCTAAACAAACAATGCCATTCCATCCGCGCAAAATTATTTATTTAGGTCGGTTTTTAATTACTTTATGAATATTTTGTAACTTTTTTAATAACTTCATGAATATTTTGTAACTTATTTTTACATATTTTATCGCATTTCAGCGTTCGTGACATTTTTGCCTAATTTTACTATTTCAGTATATTTATGCTAATTTTATATTTTACTCGCACTTGAAAATGACCTCGGAGAGGTCGAAACGTCCTGACCTTTTAGCGTTAAGTTTTATAACAAAAACTTCCAATCCAGTTGGTTTAAATAAGGTCAGTCATCTGTCCAGCTCATCAAAATTCCGTTACAGATCGATCCACGACAAAAGAGCGCACACTGGTATGTTGAAACCAGGGCGGATAAATGTTGGGCGGTGAAACGAGCGCTCGGCTCTCATTTAATGTGTGATGCGGAGTAGGACTGGCACGAGCGCTCTTTCCGCGGTTCCGGTGCGCTTGAATGCCGGCGAAATTTTCCTTTTTGCAAACCGGAAATCCTATTTTCTTTCTGTAATTTCAGGCTACAATGTTAAATAGATAAATTCGTTTCATGACAATATCAATAAACAGTTTCATATGTTTGTGTCTGTATGCCTATAAGTCAAACTTGTTGGTCGTATAATGCCAAAATCTGAGTTTAATTTGAAAGAGTTGAATACCTCCTCCCTCCACTAAATATCACCTAATCGTCTTTCGCCGTTTCGTTTGCAAAAGCTTAACACTTCTTAACCTCAGTTTTTAAATATGTTAAACAGGGATAAATTTTGTATAGCATAACAAGAAATTAGCTGGATATATTTGGATATAGTGGCGTTGTACTGCTTCAAACTTTGCTTCTCGGGGGCGACGCGCGCCATGGCGATTCGCGCAATGCGTCGCAAATCCGGCATATTTAGGTTAGTTGTGAGGTTTTTTCTCAGTTTTTCTCTCTAAAATAAAACAAGGTAAACAGTAAATACTGAAGAAAAACTAATTTTGAAGTTTCGAAGAAACAGAAAGATGTATGAGATGATGGTCATTGAAATTAGGATAATTTCACTTTGCACGAGCTGCACGCATTTATAAAATACACGTCATCTACTTATGAAACACGATCTGCTGTCTTTCAGTTTTGTACGGTGGCCGATAGGAACAAAACAGAATCACAAAACTTAAAACAGAATCACAAAACCCTAAAACAGAATCACAAAACCCAAAACAAAATCACAAAACTCAAAACAGAATCACAAAACCCAAAACAAAATCACAAAACTCAAAACAGAATCACAAAACCCAAAACAAAATCACAAAACTCAAAACAGAATCACAAAACCCTAAAACAAAATCACAAAACCCAAAACAGAATCACAAAACCCTAAAACAGAATTACAAACCTCAAAACAGAATCACAAAACCCAAAAACAGAATCGCAAAACCTAAAACAGAAACACAAACCTCAAAACAGAATCACAAAACCCAAAACAGAAACACAAAACTCAAAACAGAATCACAAAAACTCAAAACAGAATCACAAAAACCCAAAAACAGAATCGCAAAACCTAAAACAGAAACACAAACCGTGCTCAAAACAGAATCACAAAACCCAAAACAGAAACACAAAACTCAAAACAGAATCACAAAAACTCAAAACAGAATCACAAAAACTCAAAACAGAATCACAAACCTCAAAACAGAATCACAAAACCCTAAAACAGAAACACAAAACTCAAAACGGAAACACAAAACCAAAAACGGAAATACAAAATAGATAACAGAAAAAAAAAACAGTAACACAACACAGTGTGTTAGCCAGGTTACCAAGACAGACACGTGTAATCACAAACTGAAAGGTTAAACTTCATACTCAGTGCAGAACATGGCTTCTTTGGTAAATCACTTTCCTTTTCCCCCCACTGTTTTCGTATTTTTATTGTATCAATTTGTTTTCGTAAATGCTCTTCCCGCGTGTCCGGTTGTGAGCAATTTTGCTTCGCTGGAAGATTGCATACGCTCATATTGGTTCATTGGTTACAAGTACACCAGCATCGTTACTTTTTTGTCCCTTTACCACGGCATTCATATAACCGTAAGACAACTAAAATACCTGGTTAACTTTAAATATAATCTTCGAAGGAGAAATAACGAAAGTGCAGCTCACGAAATACGGCGAGCGGTACGCTATGAATTACATGGACCAGGCTGTTTAATGGGTTATCGTTCCATGACAAGATGCCTCAGAACCAGATACAACTTAAACGTTTCTCGCAACACAGTCATGAGACTTCTTAAAGAGCTGGATCCTGCTGGTGTTGAACAAAGAAGAGCTCGCCGATTACGAAGACGTGTTTACAGATGCCCAGGCCCAAATGTGATTTGGTACATTGACGGCTACGATAAACTCGCTCCATTTGGATTTGGTATCAGTGGCTGCATTGACGATTATTCTCGGAGAATTATGTATCTACAAGTGTCATCAACTAACCATGATCCATCCTTGATTGCTGGATATTACATGGCTTGTGTAGAGCAACTTGGTGGCTGCCCTCGAATGCTTTGGACTGACTGTGGCACAGAAAATGGGATCATAGCAGCACTTCAACAAGTGTTTCACGGCGATTCAAACAATCAGCAAACGTACGGACATCGATATGTGGCATCAACCTCGAATCAGAGGATAGAGGCATGGTGGTCCCATTTTAGAAAGTCTCGCAGTGAATGGTGGATTGGTTTGTTTAAAGATTTGACAGCATCGGGTGCATTTTCGCCAGGAAACCTAATCCAAACCTACTGCTTTCGGTATTGCTTCATGGACATTTTGCAGAAAGAACTAGATTTTGTTGCTTCTACATGGAATGAACATTAAATAAGAGGGAGTACCATGTCTGAATGTCCAAGTGGAATCCCTGATGAGCTATTTTTCCTCTCAGAAAACTCAGGTACAGTATTTGGTTGGGTTGTCCAGCCTTCTTCCCTCGAAAGTACAAGATTTCTTCAGTCATATTTCTGATTTCTTAATGCATAACTTTGGTATAAGATCACTTGTTTAGATTTTATGTCAGTATTCACCCTGAACCAATCTCATTTAAGGATCACATAACAAAGAGCGGATTTTGTCCAGTCAGGACGAAAGTATAGTAGGTAAATTTTGTAAAAATTCGTAGTGTTTTGTAATTGGTTTTCCTGCTAGGTACCTATCTACTAAGAACATTCTCTCCCGTCGAGATAACTCCTCATTCTATCATAATTTGCTGTTTTTATTTTCACTGGTAACTTGATGTTGTGCATTCAATTTTCCTTATAGGTGGTGAAGACATGTTGAGGCCTTTATCGCCTGTTAAAGTTTTATGGACCAAAAGACAGTGCAGAAAACCAGTTAATTTGAGTGGCAGCTCTGATTTCGATGCCTATGCGCGATACCTAATGAATATTCGTGGCTATCTCCCTCCAAACAACTGGGAAGAAGCGCTCAAACTATACTTTGACCTTTCGCATCTTGCAATGTAATCTAGGAGAAAGTAAGGAAAGGAAGCATCGCGATTGACCATAATTAGAATGTTCGCGAGAATCCTTTCGAACCGGAATAACACATTATGAATAACGCCAGGGAAGAATTGCTTGCTAGATACAATTTTATTACTAAAGTAAGATATCAAAGAAGAATAGAGTATTGAGTAATCAAGTTTATTGACCATTTTGGCACGAGTAGTAATAAATGATTTTTGAATGAACATTATGTGTAACATAGTCTCTGTGGTTGCTTCACTACGCAATACACATACTTTTCCTTAAGTTGAGCACAATGCAGCCTTCTTAATTGTATCCTTTATCATATTGTTACAATAACTTTAGATTAGTAATCCACCGAGTGGTCCCTTTGTTGAAAACCCACTTTCGTAGCATAACGTTTCCTAAATTTTACCAAAACAATGGGAGCCCTCCTTTAAAGCTCGAACAATAAGTCCCTCAAATTCGTCAAAGGAATGAATGCCTCTTGGTAATTGCAACTGTAGGCCGCAAGTGGAAGCCATGGGAAAACGACGTGACCTGGGTTCTATATCAAAAAAATCTATGTCAATATTTTTGGGAAATCCCAAAACGGGAATGTTGTCGGGACCCGTGATAAAAATTAAAAGCTGCTGGAGAAGTCCCTGTGGATCGGACTGATCCAGGTTGTCCAAAAACTCTTCCCACCATAAAATGGTGGCCTCTTCCCCCTCTCTTGCCTGATTGCCTCTGTTGCTGCTAGGATCTGAATAGTTTATCCTCAGCAATTTCCTAAAGGAATCCACAGTTAGAGGAAAGGGTGACATACAAAACACGTCTTTAAGCCCCGTGGGATTTTCCTTAACATATTTTAGAAGGCCTACCCGCTGAAGGCCTTCAAGAAACTGATCTTAGGCTCCCTTGTTACGATAAATGACTAAACTTTTACACAGTAATAACTGTAGTTCGCTCTTTTCACTAAAATCCCAATTAATTTTACTAATTCCACATTCGATAATGAATTCAGACTCCTCCCTTACTGCTCGATCAAATTGGTTCTTACTGACAGCTTCAGATATCTGCAAAACAAAAAGAGCATGTAAGCCTCATAGCTGCGGGAAGGTTTGCGCTAAAAATGAAGTGGCAAAAACAGGCATCCCGTGTTAAAGGACTTGGTTCGATGACACGCCCGGATAATACGTCTCCGATAAGTCTTCTCAAATGACACGAAACGAATAAGCCTTGAAGAGACTTTATTTCAAAATTTCTGCAATCCCTGAAATTTAAATTCAGTTAGGTTGACGCTGTGTCAATTTTTTTCCTTTTTGAAAGTCTCTCGCTAAGTAACCTTTTTATTTCCATTTACGAGTTACCACTAATTCATGTAGACGCGCGTCTGCCACTTTTATACCTTTTCAATTTTATGTCTCGTGTCATGGTCCGCCACATCCAGTGGTATTGGCCTGGACGCAGATGGGCCAGCTACAAAATAGTCAAATAGCGAAGGTGAAAGACAGTGTAGTCCTGGTCCACCCTGTTGAAGTGACATTCCAGTAACAAGACCAGCGCAGTAATAGGTCTTACGTTCCAGCAACAATGGGTTCTTGCTAAAGGTTTTCGGACACGCTGGGCCTTGTAGCACCCCGGAATAATTGCAGACAGCCATCACTGCGAGACGCAGAAATTCTCTCCTTGGTCCTCCTTCATCCTCGGCCTCCTCCCCAATGAAGTGAACCTTCAAGCTATGATTCTGCTTGAATGCGTTTTTGGAAATAGATCTTACTGTGTCCTCCCACAAGTGCTTTCTCCTCACTCGGATGATCTGGAAATCAGTGTCCTCGTCACCTAGTTTTTCGCTCTGGAACCTTGTTAACAGTGTTTCCAAGGACTCTCTGTACAAGAAAACGAAAGCAAAATATTAGATAATCAGATTTAACACTGAAGGCATGACAGGAAACACTTCTGTATTGATATTGGTCACGATTGCCATATAAATGCGGCAGACCTTTTGAAAACTTAACGCATTACCTTTTTACCACTTTCATGTGTGTTGGGGATGCTTAATATATAGGTGTTAATATTTCTATAACTTGATTCAAATGTGATATGTGTGAAAAACACTCAAACACACACGCATTTAAAACAGGAACAATTATTATCGAAAGACATTCAAGGTACGGAAAAGCCGTTCAAGGACTCCGAGCTTTGTCAGATAAAGGAACTGTCTTTTGCTGGGGCACTTACAGGGTAAGTACTTAAAGACAATGATATTTTCCTCAAAATTTACTTGTTAAAATATTGACCACTTCATTATTGTTTGACTCTATCAGCCTTTGCGTCCCTCGCCCGTGTAAGAAGTACTATGATTGCCTAGTACTTAAATATTATATCCGCAAAGCCTTACCTGTCCTCGTTACTGTCGCTGGTGGAAGATTGCAAGATTGCTTCTTGCATATCACAGTCCTCCACCTCCGAGTCAGATACGTCTATTATTTCGCAGTATTCGTTGTATCCACTGGCAGCGTTATTGAACGCTTCGCCGTACTGAATTCCTGATGACACATGTAAACTGAAATGTCCTTTTTTTCTATCCTACTCGTCGTAGAGATTACGACCCAACTTACCGACTAGTCTTATGTTGAAGTTCTATCTCCAACAAAAGTAAATTATGAAAACGCAAGTTTCATGACCCCTTCCTGCTGGGTAAAGACACTTAGAGTGCCACGAGATAGGATCAGCCTACGCTTACCAAATGAACAGCATGTATTTCAAAAAATGAAGCACTTCTTAGCCTCGCCTCCCCCTGTTCGGTTGACTTATCTTCCCACTCCCAACCGCCCCTCGGCCTTCTCAAGACGGATCAGCCGACGCGTACGGGTGTGTCAACACTAAAACAGCCGAAAATTTACAGCATGTATTTCCAAAAATTATGCACTTCGTCGGCACCCCCAGTATGGTTTGATACATCTTCCAACGAAGAAATTTAATCAAAAAGCAATTCAAGCATTTTCTTTGGCATAATTGCATTGTTTCTCTATCGCTGTATTATCATAACAGTTGTTTTTCCTTATCTAGTAGTTGAAGCCCGATCTATACGATGGCGGAAGCGGGAGATAAATTAAAAAAAAAAAAACTTTCGTTATTTGTTACTGCTTATCATGCAGTCAAAGAAACGAACCCAAAAACTTTTCTTGTCTTCCATTTAACGTTCTCTGAGGCTTAAGCAAAATCTCATATGCGAGAAAAGTCACAAAACCAAAGGTCTGTCTTTGACTTCCTTTCTTTTTTGTGTCACTAAATGTCGTGGGTCGTGGGTAGTGGATAGAGGTCGTGGGTCGCGGGTGTGGGTAAATGTCGTGGGTAAAAAAAGTGTAGAAAAAAATGATAAAGTAAAAGCAATTGAAAAAAAAAGAAGAAAGAAATAGAAAAAAGTTGTGAAATATTTATGAAACGAAAATCTCCAACTCCTTGATTGCCCATTTCGTCACGTTTTCTTGTTCGTCCTCTTCCCGATCCTTCGCCACGCAGGACTTGGCTCGCCTTTCACACCGTCACTGATTTATCCATACCTGAGCTATCGCCGCGAAATAAACGAAACAGACGTAAATTATACGTGCAATTTGCAGAAAGTATGGGATCGACAGCTCTGACCCGCTGGATGGAAGTGGCTGCTCACTATTAATCTTTATTCGATCTACAATTCCAATGATCAGCGGAGATTTGTAAACACGATGGAATGCGATCACCGTGGGAAAAGGGAGGGAAAAAGGGTAATTTTGAGGTATTTCATATTTTTGGATAAAAGCCTTTCTTAAAAAAGTTTCAGGCTAGCTAATAGCTTACGAAGGAACCACCTTCATGCTCAACCTTTCAAGTTAAGGCGAGACTGTATGTAAATTTTATTGCCGTATGTAAATATCATTTTCTCGATTCCTTTTTTTTGTTTCGTGTACAAAATTTTTGCTGTATTGTACTTAAGGATTCGCTTATTTGCTTTGCTGACCGCGGGAAAGGGCAATGGTACTGGTGTATACGCGGAGATTTCGTTTCATGAATTTTATCATTTTTCTTTCTATTTATTTATTTATTTATTTTATTTTTTCATTACTTTTTTTTACCCACGACATTTACCCACACCCACACCCACGACCCACGACTTCTACCCACTATCCACGACCCACGACATTTAGCTACACTCCTGTTTGTTTTTTTTCTGTTATCTATTTTGTATTTCCGTTTTTGGTTTTGTGTTTCCGTTTAGCGTTTTGTGTTTCTGTTTTGAGTTTTGTGTTTCTGTTTTGCGTTTTGTGATTCTGTTTTGAGGTTTTGTGTTTCCGTTTTGAGTTTTGTGTTTCTGTTTTGGGTTTTGTGTTTCTGTTTTGAGTTTTGTGATTTTGTTTTGGGTTTTGCGATTCTGTTTTAGAGTTTTGTGATTCTGTTTTGGGTTTTGTGATTCTGTTTTGCGTTTTGTGATTCTGTTTTGAGGTTTGTGTTTCCGTTTTGAGTTTTGTGTTTCTGTTTTGAGTTTTGTGATTTTGTTTTGGGTTTTGTGATTCTGTTTTAGGGTTTTGTGATTCTGTTTTGAGTTTTGTGATTTTGTTTTGGGTTTTATGATTCTGTTTTAGGGTTTTGTGATTCTGTTTTGAGTTTTGTGATTTTGTTTTGGGTTTTGTGATTTTGTTTTGGGTTTTGTGATTTTGTTTTGGGTTTTGTGATTCTGTTTTGAGTTTTATGATTTTGTTTTGGGTTTTGTGATTCTGTTTTGCGTTTTGTGATTCTGTTTTGAGGTTTGTGTTTCCGTTTTGAGTTTTGTGTTTCTGTTTTGAGTTTTGTGATTTTGTTTTGGGTTTTGTGATTCTGTTTTAGGGTTTTGTGATTCTGTTTTGAGTTTTGTGATTTTGTTTTGGGTTTTATGATTCTGTTTTAGGGTTTTGTGATTCTGTTTTGAGTTTTGTGATTTTGTTTTGGGTTTTGTGATTTTGTTTTGGGTTTTGTGATTTTGTTTTGGGTTTTGTGATTCTGTTTTGAGTTTTATGATTTTGTTTTGGGTTTTGTGATTCTGTTTTGAGTTTTGTGATTTTGTTTTGGGTTTTGTGATTCTGTTTTGTTCCTATCGGCCACCGTAGTTTTGCCATGGATGACATGGATGAGATTTTCCTTCGTGTTTTAGACAGTACTAAGTTGTTTTTGTTTTAGAATAACATCGACATTGGCGAGTAGCAGAACGAAAATATAATTCAGTGGTAGAGTCATGGAAGTAATAAGAGAAACCCTTTGAAAGAGATGTTTGTCTACTCCAACTAAACCTCCCGCAAAAAATAGCAACATTCGCCTCTCGGAGACAGCGTACCAGCACGAAGGAACGAGGAAGAAGTGCAAGAAAACAAATCAAACCGCCATAATTCAGTTACAGCGACAGTGTCTAATGGACAAACCACATAGAAAGGACTAACCTACTGACCGAAGTCGTAAACAAGCGACATTTCTAAGCAGAGTCCCAGTCCACTGCATCACACCTTTTTGCTCGGACGCGCTCGTTTCACCGCCCAACGATCCGCCCAACCTTTATCCGCCCTGGTTGAAACTGCTTATATAACGCGAAGACAAAAACCTGTTTATCCAGTTCTTATCTTGTTATAGAAAGTTCTCGAAAACACTACGTACTCAGCGTAAACGCGTCGATGTTCGAGTGTTTCTTCAGTCAACAGGTAAGCATACATTTTATAGCACTCCCTAGTTCTACCCATACTACACTTTAACTGCTTGGACATACCAAATTTCTCTTCTCGTGTTGACAATATTTCACTCGTTTGCTCCGGTCACTCGTGAAACATTTTTCAACACTCGAGGAGAAATTTCGTATCTCCGCGCGGCCAGAGACCAAGCTGAAGTTGTCTGCCAACCCGGGTCTGCCAATTCACTGCCAGTTCGACGGCTGCCAAATCGACAGGCGGAAATTGTCTGCCAATTCGGTTTAGGCGAGAAACAGTAACATTAGAGCGGAGAAACAGTAGAAGAACTATAAATTTCCTAACGAAATACAGTTATATTTACCGAACAATAATGTACAACAGTCAGTCAGCAACGTTACGTTCCGACTCCGGGCTGCGAGAGGTCGTTTGTTGAATTGCGTGACACAGTAATTGTAGAACTGACAACAGCAAACTGATCCTCACGGCGAAGCGATGAACTTGAAAGTCAAGTAAAACTAAAAATTTCGTTATATTATTTGCTCTTGATATTTTGGTATAAAAACAAAACCTTCTTGAGGGGCTAAAACAAAATGGTTGGTTTATAGTCGTGCTCTGTTTTAAAGTTGTCAGTGCAATTTATCACCGCGTACACCCACAGGCGGCGGCCCCTCACGTTGCTGAGATCTGCGAACGCTAAATAACGCTAAACCTTACTTTTTCTTAAATGAAATGAATAAAAAAGACTTACCTGCAATGCTAAGAACCATCGAAGAGTTGAGCTATCGAGCAGTGTTTTGCAGCAAACCTTAGGAAAGTTAAAGTCGCTTCAAGGTACAGAGCGTTCAGTAGTAGTTGTGATTTGTTTATTAGGGTCGTTTTGAATTTTAACTTTGGATTCAAGGTGTTGACTGATCGTAATAAACGAAGCGTGAATGTTTATCCGATGTTTATTCAGTTATGATATGTAGAGCTGTAAGCTCATATTTATAAAGCTTTCTGAGCATACTTGCGTCCGATAAATTTGACACTTTCTCCAGTAATATTTATTATTAGTAAAATCCAACTAGTGGTCTATTATCAATGCTGCGTTCTGATTGGTTGAGCTACTACTAGGCTATATGTTATAGCCCACGAGTAGCGAAAAGCGCGGGTTTTTTGGCGGCAAAAAAGAATTAAAGACTAGCTTCTAACGCGGTTGCGTGTTAGTTTCCCCCGCAATTTCAGTACCGAAAGACAAATACGATATGCAAGAAAAACAAAGATGAATGATTTTATTTTTTTCAATTTTTAACATTTCTGAATTCCTCTGCCGGTTCGCTTCTTGGGAAAAATGCTGGAATTATCCGCTGACCATCACGCAGGGTGATCGCTTTGCAAGTGAAATTTGGGGTGTTGATTGTAACGACCAAATAGAAAAAGATCCCGCAGAACTAGTTCAAATTAAATTCTTGAAATGGTTGCTAGGTGTAAATAAATACTGCAGCAACAATGCATGTAGGGCTGAAACAGGAAGATTCCCAATGAAAATCGAAGCACAATATAGGAATTTTAAGTTTTGGCTAACTTTAACCAAACACCCAAAACACAAATTATCACAGGTGGTTTATAATGATGTGAAGTCGAGAATGAACAAAGAATTATGGAGCCAAAAAATCAAACGCGTATTAGACCAAATAGGGCTGGGATACCTCTGGACAAAAGCACATGAAAATGACATAGGAATCTTGAACATTATCAAACAAAGACTGAAAGACATCGAATTACAAAGATGGTTAAGTGACGTAAACAATGACGTAAGAAAAGATGCCAACCAAAAGAATAAACTAAGAACCTTCCGAAAATTTAAAACAATAGAAACTTATAAATGTGAAGATTATCTCTGTCAGGTCACCAATGTCCAACACCGGATAACTCTAACTAAACTCCGTCTAAGTAATCACAATTTGGCGATAGAGACAGGTCGGTATGTAAGACCTTATAAGAAACCGGAAGAGAGGATCTGTCCTATCTGTAAAAAAGACGTAGAAGATGAAAGACACTTTTTAACTCTGTGCCCTGCGTATCAAGAAAAAAGAAGTACTTTATTTGAGTACCTAAACAAAAAATATAGAATATCAGTAGACAGAATGGCACCAGATGATGTTTTTCTGTTGTTAATAAACCCCCCGAGCAAGAACAAACCAGTGCAAAAGCTAATTGCAAAATATGTATTTGACTGCTATGAGAAGAGAAGATCATTAGTTATTTAAGTTAACTTTGACTATAGTAAGTGTGCAATACAAAACATTGCTTGGTGTTTGGAGTTGTTGCACAAAGTTTGAAATCGGTCAAACTTCTAGCTAGGTGTAAACGGACACAACTGCTCCCAACAATGTTGGGAGTTGTTGCATCCGTTTGCACGTAACTTTAAGATACAAAACAAGAGCTTTGATTAAGCTATTTCGGAAGTCATTTGTTACAGCAGGTATAGTGGATCTCTTTATGACCTGAATTTGCCGAGGAACAGACATCCGAATCGATGGAAAGTGACTACTATAAGGCGTAATTAATTATTAACTTATTGGCCTAAGCCATATACAGTTATAAATTTTTCTTGTGTGTAACTTTTATTAGTTATTTGGAATTAGTCAATGTACTATATATTGTATACGACTCCAAATAAAAATATGTCTATGTCTATGTCATTTCTCGGCCCCAGACCTCGTCTCTCCCCCCCTCCCCTGTAATGGAATAATAATGACAGGTAATGTGCAGCATTAAAAGTTATTCCGTAGCAAACCTTGTATCAAACTAAATAAAAATGAAGATCAAAATACTCCACTTAATTCAGATGTCACGCAACAAATATTCGTCATTCAGAACAGCTGAACGGGTTTGAAAAACCTTGTTTAAGGCGAATGTAACAGTTCTCTTAGGGGGTGTTTACATGAGAAAACTCGCACCGGCGCGAGTTTCATACCGACATGACTTTTTGATTTCGTATCGCGTTTACATGATGACTGGGTTATTTCACATATGATCTCGTTATTTGAAAGTACACTTCATGTTGATAAAATGCACGTATGATTCAAAATCGAAAACATTAGACCGATTTCACACCGAAACGGGTGGTCGTTTCGTGTTTACATGATACCGTTGCGAGATTTCGTACTGGAGTGAAATTCTCGCCCCGTTGCGACAACCGGAGTGAACTCACGCCGGGGCGACTCGCGCCGGCATGACTTTTTGTGGTGGTATCATGTAAACAAATGTAGAGCCATGAGAGGGAACCGGAGTGAACTCGTCGCGGCGCGAAAGTCGCCCCGGTGTCATGTAAACACCCCCTTACTGATTCTTAGAAATAATGTGACTATTTTTCGCTTAAATCGAATTGGCAGACAACTTCAACCGGTGGAATTGGCAGCCGGCGAATTGGCAGTGAATTGGCAGACAACTTCAGCTTGGTCTATGTATAAATATCCTCTATGTATGCTATAGTAATGAGCAAGAATTGGCACACGCGGCAGGGCTAAAGTGCAGGTCACAGGTCACAGGTCAGGTTACAGACCACATGTCAGGTCACCTTTCACACACACAAAAACAATAGGACACTCGAGAAAACTGTTCTGGACTGACGTTTGACTGTACAAAATAAGCCAAGGAAACTTCATGATATTTTAATTTTGTCCTTTAAACAATTTTAAATTCCACACATGTAATAATATTTTCATGCTGATCATACGGCATATCCAAACTTGGTAACGAAATCACAAAGGTGTTTTTCACTGAAAACAAAGTATTGTCGTGTTATTGGAATGTCATCTCTCGTGCAGCCAAGATAACTTGGAGCAAGTCATTGACATGCAGCACTGTAATCCTTTGATACATCAGCAGTTTACAGAGTCAAAGATTCAAGTTGTAATGGCGGAATGTTCCCACCTAAGGGCCACGAGGCAAATCCAACAGAGTTATTTCAAGCTGTTGTACAACAGAAAGTGAGAGAATTGCAAGCTCGAGAAATATGGTCCAGCAACTATTCGAAAGGCCCAAATAGCAGTGTCTGAAGTTCTTGGTCGACTACACTTTAACACAGCAGCATTTTGTGGCTGGTACGAAGCGCGAGCAACAAGCCGCCATCTTCAAAAGAGATGGAAGACCGCTCTAGTGGCAAGAAGAATTTAGGACGTGGAAAGTCTGAAGAAAGTTGCCGTATTTCAGTGGTCAAGTAAGCTTTAGACTGTCCCTAAGTTTTTCTTCCGTTTTCCTGTCGAATGCATTTCAAAACATCCACAAACACGTCATGATATTCTTAACGCAACAACCATTCGTTTTGAGATTCGTTTTTTCTTACAAATCACGTGATTTTGCGTACCTCTGTGATTTTGTTACCATCTTTGGTTACGCTTTAACACAAGTCCTCCTTACATGATCAACGTGAATATATTTTCTCATGTGTGGAATTTGGTAAAGTTCAGAACAGAAAAAGTATAATTGAGGTTCCTTGGCTTGTTTCATTTTTGTATAATAAAATGTCAATCAAGAACAGTTTTGTCCAGTGTCCTACTGTTTTTGTGTGTGACCTGTGATCTGATCTATGGCCTGTGATCTGGCCTGTGACCTGCACTTTAGCCCCGCCGTACAAAAAGCTTGATCTTAAAAGCAGTCGGATCATCGCTGAAAGTACTAGCTCCCAAAACGGAGCTGACACGGTGCGTCGAAAACCCAAGAGGGAATTTTACACTTGCGTCTTGAAAGACAAGTTCGGTTTCCAAAAGGGAGTTAATTGTGTCCCACTAAAGGACATTACTTGTTCCTTAAAGGGAATTATTTCTCATCATGACTTAAAAGAGCCGTCTCTCGCTCGACCATATGCATCACGATGGCCAAATACGGCACTGTGATTTAGGGATGGCTCGGTATTTGTTTTAAGACATTGCAGTTCATTACAGTAAAAGTTGCTCGTGAACTTTGAGCTAGTTTGAAGTATGAACGTCAGAAAAATTATATTCTGCATTACGAATATTTTTCTTTTGTTTTAAGCCATTGATGTTTATGACGCTGTTTATTTTATGTGATGTATATGTAAAAAGTTTAGTGGTTTCACCGTGAAGTTTTGAACATTTCAATATATATGGCGCCAGTTTTGATTTAATATAATTGTTTCATTTTAGAGTGAAATGGCCCTTTCAAGTTCAAAGCAACACAGCCGTATCTCATCTGTTGTAACCATTCGCTTCTTCCAGCGAAATGACAGAGCAGCTTGTCGGAAAATATTCGTAGATATCGATGGAACCAAAGAGAATGTAAAGGATAAGTTTTTGTTTTTTCTGACGAGAGTGACATGGTATTTTGCTGTTGGAGCTGTTCCTGCCTCGTTCACAGCAATCATATGGTCACCTTGGATTTTAGCAGTATATTTTCTGCTTGCGTTTTTATTTTTCGTATGCCCCATCATTTACTGGTTGAACTTTTACAAAAGCTGGCAGGAATCCAGGTTAAATACAAAGTTTAGTTTGTCTGACGGAGGGAAAATTTGGGTTGCAGAGGTAAATAATAGCATAGTTGTGGGGATGGTGAGACTCACTCCTAAGCCGGATCCAGGAGTTTCTGAATTGCAGATATTTTATGTCGTTCCGCATTGTAGAAAAATAGGGATTGGTAAAAAACTGCTTACTGAACTTACTGCATATGCAAAGAGGAAAGAAATGAAGAAGATTATGTTAGAGACGTCAAGGACAATGACTTCTGCAATCAGACTCTATGAAAAGCAAGGTTTTAAAATTGTTGCAAGTGAGAAAATGTTGTGTGGTTTAATATCGGTGTATACCTTTCAAATGGAGATCTAACATAAACGTTTAGAAGTACAGTAACCTGAACCAGGAGCCGATTGAACCAATAAAAAAAACATCCTGTGAAAGGTTTGAGCTACGAGTTATTTCCGGAGTATGTTTAGTATGATCGTCTGGGTGAACGGAGTCCGTAACACATTAACAGGACTGTTGCTGACAATGACTGACGTTTCGACAACCTGTTCAGTAGTCATTTTCAGAGTCAATATGAGTTGTATAGCGTCAGTTGATTGTATTAAAATCTGGTTATTGGCCTGATTTGTCAACTAAGTCGTGATACAACTCACTTTGACCTGAAGATGACTACCCGACACTGTTTGTCGAAACGTCCGTCACTGCCAACAGGACCCAGGGGGATACTTTCTTATAAGAGGCTAATGGGGATGTGCCGCTGGATGGGGTCGCACTTTTTCTGATTCCGGTCTTGGTGTAAGACAGTTCTTCATTTTAACAATTATTCCTCGAGCCCGTGAGGCCGAAGGCCGAATGGGCTATTGACTCAGAGGCCAGGAGGGCGAGAGGAATAATTGTTTTAGTAAAATCCAACTAGTACTAGTTGGTCAAAAATATCGAGTCAAAATTACTTTAGCTAGTTAAAAAATTCGATATATTCTTTTTTGCCGCCAACAAGTCAGCGCTTTTCGCTATTAGTAGGCTATAACATATAGCCTAGTAGTAGCTCAGCCAATCAGAACGCAGCATTGATAATAGACCACTAGTTGGATTTTACTAATTACGGTTAGCCGCAACTTACCAGAATGTTTGTACTGTAGGTGGAAAGTAAAGTGTTCTTCGAGACTTTTGTTCTTGGGCCATCGTAGTTTGATAAAAAATAAACACAAACAGCGGTCATAAACATTTTGAAATCTTAGCATCTGGCAAGACAGATTATCATTGTAAGATAAAAGATACATTGTGTATACAAGACCTTGCCAGCTTTTAATGTCAACATCAGCAGTGAAAAGCCATCATATAATATTAGCTGTTGCCTTTTGTATTCATTGCTGTAAGGTGTTAAGAATTTTTGAATTCTCGAATCTCATTTCCAGACCTCTTGTAAGTTTTGAATGTATAGTCTCGTCATTTTCTTTAACAGTCACTTACGATCACTTTTGAAAATATATGTTGAATAGCATTCGAAACGTCAAGTTTTTAAAAATGCGAAAATTCACAATATTTGATCACCGCTGGTTGTGTTTTATTTTTTATCAAAGTATTCTTCATTCAATGTGAGGTAGATAAATAAATAGAAAGTGACTAAGTTGGGATCGCGACAATTACTAGAGTCGCCAAAAAGTGACCAAGATGGGGTCCATAATTGGCCACAGAATAGAATATAATGGGGCAGGGGCTCTGAGAGGCCAGAGGCACATAACTAGCGAGAATTAACCCAAGTACCCCCTCCCCCGGGCAAGGGGGGGGGGAGGGGGGTCAGAGAGGGAATCTTAGAGTGTTGACTGGGATATGTGAATTTCACTAAAGTTATTTTTAGAGGTTATAATATTATTAAACACAAGACACATGCTGTTCTGTCAAATAAAACTAAAAGAAGGAACTAGTTTGCTCCTTTACGAATCGAAAAAGTAGTTATAGCAAAGCCAGTTTTGATAGAAATGTCAGATAATTTGGAAATGCTCCTGGCTCTTTCGATCTGCTCACGGTGACATGAAAGGAAGGGAGAACGACTGCCACCCTGCAATCCCGGTCATAATAGCGGAGCTCCTCGCGCGCGCGAAGCGCGCGCGTGGACGGAGCCCCATAGCTATATAATCTACCCATCCCAGAAAATTTGGTAATCACGTGACCGTACACCGACCGCCCGCCCTCCCGCCCGCCCGCCCGCCCGCCGTCCGTCCGCACCACAGGAAAACCAATGTTTACTTTCACACTTTCTAACTACTTTGGGAGCCCAGGAAGCCCAGGAGGAAACTGATTGCACATCAATATTGTAATCAATTGACAGCTGTCAAAACAAGGTATCCGCTGACCAGTATCACCTGACCGTATCGCGGGCTCAGGTGTCGACCCATCGAGGTCGAGTACTTTTTTGAAGTTATCCGCTGACAAGTTACTGGTTTTCAGATGATCGCAGGCTCAAGTTTATTATTTTTTTAAATTTATATGAAATATGCCGTGTTTATATCATGATGACCCCGCACTATTAAGAGTTTGATTTCAAACTAACTATGGTCGCGAAAATTCAGCAAGTTATGTAATAATACAGGCTAGGAAGACCTTTTCTCACCAAGGTCACGCGTTGGTCACGCTCTACGCCCAATTTTTATGCTCTGATTGGTCAAAATTGACAGGTGAGTTCATGCGGAAAATTTATGCAGCATCTTGAAACTTGTTTACTTTGACAGCTGAAGCTGACAGAGTTTTGTGTAAACTTGTGATGTTTTTAACTGTCTTTTTCCACTGGATGTACAAAATGAAATACAGCTGCTATCAAGTCTGTTATTCATGGCTGGTTTGTTTACTGGGTTTTTGATTGAGAAATGCGTCGCTTGTCAAAATTCGGTAATTCGTTTTTGGATGGCATCGTTTTCGTTTTTCACCTTGCCTCATGCGCAAGAGGGTTTAAAAGTCTCAACCAACTGTGGCCTTCCTTGATAGCTTTCAGGAACTGAATCTCGAGTGGTAAGCCTGAGTAATTATTGTATTTGATGTTTGTTTTTGTTATATCTAATTTTCATGAAGTCTTGCGCAGTTCACGCTGACAGTTTATGCGGCAAGTTTATGCACGTTTGTAGGATTTGAGTCAATGATCTGACCTAATATCAGGTTTGATATAAGCTTACAGAACTTTAAATAGCCTTCAGATATATTTGCTCACCACAAATAGAAAGAAAACGTTCCGAAGAATATTTAGTTATAAATTTGGTTGTAGAAAGAAAGCTTTAAGCGATTTTCTTGCTTCGAGGAGTTCACCTTCGAAAACAGTAAACACCGCGCCGGGAAGCCGGCTTACCGGTAAGCTTTACGCTTAAAGACTCTGAGGATTTTTAGAGACACTTTAATACTTGCCTTCGTGAATGAAAATTGTTGTCTCTGTAAATTTTTCACCGAATTATACTTCTTTTTTTGATTGTTTGTAGTCTCTCTTGCAATTTTCATCGCTTGTCCGTGCCGTTTGTTTTCATCGTTCATGAACATCGCTTGCAGGAGTACTCAAAAATGACTCGCGTATCAAACGCTTTATAAGATTACACATCGTTATAACTAAAACCATTAAATAGCAAAAAAAAAATAAATTCGCTATTATGTTGAAGCGTAACTCTCTTAAAGCTCATTCAAACACTCGACCAACTGACAGCTCGCACTATAGAAACGAGAACCAGCTGGCCGTATGGGTGATTTTGGAAATTCTTGAACGGTTTTGCTTAAAGCCCACGATTGATCGTCCTGAATATTCCTGAGTGCAATTTGTCTTGAAAAATTGTGAAATACGGTATTCTCTCCGCGGTCTGTATGACAAATAGCACTGTTTCACCTCAAATGTGATGTATAAAAATTATAAAAGGTTGGTTTAAACACCCCCAGATTTGTTGGCAAGAATTTGCAAAGTAAACCTATCGAATGCAAAACATTTGGCGTGATTTGTTTTCCAAGAATTTGTTTTCGAGGCCTAATCTACTGTGATACATGAATGTGGATTAAAAGTTTATTGTTTGATTTAAATTATAATTTATTAATTGGAGCTTCGCTTTTAGCTGTGGCTAAATCTATATATTTATTTTGTTGAAAAACTTCGGAAAACACAACTCTCCTTCTCCTTCTCGGCAACGGTAACCGAGTGGACCCTGGGTACTACATTTTGCCCCTGTTATCCAACATGGCGGACCGCAGTGAGTGTTTGGAAAGTTTGGATGAAACGAAGAAGACAACAGTTACGGTTTCTGTCAGACTAATAAGATCTTTTGAACACAGAAGTATCAAATATGTTGTTTTCAAACACGTGTTACTGGATCAAACGGCTGAGGATTTTATTAAATTCGTTAAAACAGGTAACTTTCACTAAGGAAAGATCACAAGTTACTAATATACCGTATAACCTCATACATTTATTATTCATGCAGGATTTTCATACTTTTGCTCACAAATAGTTTAATATGAATAGAGTCGAAACATGTATGCATAATAAGTTTTTGGGATTATACGGAATACCCACAATTTATATACACTTTGCAAAGCTGAATTTTTAACAAAAGCAGTTCATTTATTTTTTAAAATGAATTTTTAGTGATCAGGTACACTGTATTGTGCTTGTTTGTAGAGATAAAGAAAAGACCTGATGTTCCTCCTCCGTTCAAAACTTTTGCTTATGGTAGGTACATCTATGTACACTGATGTTCTTTAATTATATCTGCTTACATACCTAATAAGCTATATAACCTTTTCAAACTCAAAATCCAGAAATTGCTATTGTATCTCTACCCCCCTCCCCCACGTGTTCATTGCGTTTGGTTCTTTCCTTCTTATCTGAACCGTTACTTAAAGCTTCATCCTCACAGAGATTCCAACCCCTTTTTGAGGGAAAATAGGGAGTATTTTTTAGCATCGATATCGAAGATGCTCACACAAGTGCCTAAGGTGCAAGCCTGTAGGGGGGTCTGGGGGTATGCCCCCGAGGAAATTTTGCAAACTGAGTTTCTCTCAAGTGGCATTTCCTGCATTATTTTTGACATCATTTTTGTGGTATTCTATAACTAGGCCTTTATTCTTATCACAAATATTTTTGGGCTTTTCTTTGCTGTTGTTAATCCATCATTTCAGAATCAAACAGGGAGATTTCTTTCACTTCTTTTACACCATGGCCACAAGTCATAAATGCTGCATTCAGTGGGGAGCCACAATGGTATGGGCAACTGTTATACTCTCTACTTTCGTCGCAAACACCAGTATTCTAAACCTTCTGTATAGACTGCTGGCCTTATGAGTCGGCACAACACACGGTGTTCAATGGAGAAATGGTGAATACTTAAGGATAAACAATTTTTTTCCTTGTTTTCAGAACTTTATGATAAATCGGGAGAATCTGATAAAAATATGGAGAGTGGGAGGCAACACATCAAATCAGGAGACTCCTGATCAAATTGGAAGGGTTGGAATCTCTGCCTCCAAAGAATTCCATAATTTTTATTCTACTCCTAAAGAAATCCTCCCTTTTTATAACTTACCCTGGAAGAATTCTATTGGTCATCAACCAGCATGGTATGAATATTAAATGCAATAGCTCAAACGGATTTCCTAATGAGTATGCGAATTGTCTTAGCTTAGTTAAAATCTATGTCACAGAGGGAGGATTAAGGAATACATTGTTGTTTTGGGGGGAATCCAGATTTACTGTACAGATTTCCCGTAACTCGAACTCTGAAGGGAAAACAAAAACAGTTGATGTTAGATGGGGTTCCAGTCATCGGAGTCGATTGAATTTTCAATTTGAAATGTAAATGATTGAGATTTTACTGATATTTCAGCACTTCAGTATACATTAGAGTGCAAATAAAACTTACCTCATCAGAAACTGAAACATGAATGTGCATTTTTAAAACAGGAAATGAAAACGTGGTCTGTTCCTTGTACTTATTAAAAAAAATGCTGTAGTGTGAGTCTTATTGACATGACAAGAAAAGCCAATGGGATGGCATTTGTAGTGAAATGCAAGAACCAGAATTTGAGTTATCAACTGAAGGTAATGTTGATAAAGGCAGACAAAATTTAGTTCTAGCAAGCGGGGAATTTGAGTTATCCAAGAAAAATGACAGAAAAGTAGGGTCAAATCCAAGGGAAATGTGACTTTGTTTGATGCTGTAAGCGGAGAGTTTGAGTTATCCAAGCTTGAGTTTTTGGGGGTTCTACTGTTGGTGGGGGTATAATGCTCCCATGCACCACTGTGGAGACACAGGCTGTATTAGACAGGCCAGGATAACCACCAACAATAAGGCTGATTTTAACCCATTCGCCCCTGAACCGCCCGTAACCGGCCGTGCGGATCCATGTCCTTTCTAACCCTCGCGACGTCATCAGTTTTAACGATCAAGGCCAACTTTGTCCGCTAACTTGTGCAGAGTGAAGAGATCTTTCAAACCATACCAGAATGAGCACAATTCAGTCAAGGACACCAGAGAAAATGGCAAAAAACCATGCAAGATTGACCTTTAAATCTGCATGAAAATCTTGTTCCATTACCCACCTACCTTTCCTTTCACCTAATCCTAAGATCCTAAAAGCTTTCCTAAAAACTCTTCCCATCAAAATGAAGCCTACCAAATGCCCAGCAAGAGGGAAAAAAAAATGAGCAAGAAAAGCAAAAAAAGAGGGGAAGAGAGAAAGGCAAAAGTAAAAGTCAAGACTGCTGTGTCACTTTTAAACCCAAAAACTATGTTGAAATTTTGCTTTCTGCGCATGCCCGAACTTCGCAAGCTGATATTTTGCATCTGGATCAGAAGGCCGTGAAGTGTACGACCGGTAAACGGGTTTGTGGTAAGTTTTAGCTCTTTATAGCATGACAGTGACCAGAAAACCACTCGACTAGCTTCAAAACGCGTTTTTCGGCAAAATCTCCAGGAGTGAATGGGTTAACAAAAAAAGACACCTGTGTCAAAAATGTGGCTTATCTCGGCAATCCAAAACAGATGGCAGTACCTAAGATGCCCTGTAGATTGCAATCTACTGCTGGTTGCTGCCATTTGTTATTTATAAACTAGTTTAATTATTTTCTTTGGTTGCTGATAAATGCCTAGAAAGCCAAAATCATTTAAATAAATAAATAAATGAATAAATATTAAATAAATAAATAATTAAATAGTGATTTGGAGGTAGCATGTCCATAAAGTAGTTCTTCATCTACCTGATTCCTGATCGAATTGGAATTTGGAAATGTTGCTTTTTGAGGAGAGGGGAAAACCGGAGTACCTGGAGAATAACCTCTCAGAGGAAAGGAGAGAATCAACAACAAACTATTTTTCAGTAAGAATTAGTTTTAACCTTGTATTTGTTTTTCAGATACAATGAAAATTCAGCATAAAGCTCATGGTGCAAAGGTAAGATTGATTATTTCAGGGCAGCACAACAAGCAGCTATGCCAACTTTGTTCAATTTATTGTTTATTGTCATTCACAACAGACATCTTTCATGTTTGCTTTATTGGGTTTTAAACAAACTGGAAACATACTTCAACCTTTATGTGCTAGCACCTCTTCTAAATGACTGGTCACTTATCCCAGACTGTCCAACCTTTTGGGTATGTAAATTTGGGATATTTTTTAATGACCAAATGAATCCCACGGGTGCCGAGTGCGCAAGCCCCCAGGGGGTCTATAGGATTGCTTGCCCAGAAAATTTGAAAACTCGATGCCCTGAAATGCCATTTCTAGTGTTCTGAGAGGACAATCTTTTGTCTAAAATGTTTGCTAAATAGATTGTCATTTTTATGCTTCTTTTCAATAGTAATTTTTTACTTCAAGTTCTCGATTGTATTTTATATATTTTTGGTTTTATTAATGTTTCCTGGATATCAGTTCCAGTTAAGTATACTCTGTTAGGTGTTCTTATATTAGTATCCTAAAAATTCATCTGAAAAGATCAGAAAAAATTGTCAAAAACAGGATTTTTCCTATCCAGTTTGTATATTGGTCAGGATTCGGGACTTTTAAGCAAAATCTGGAGAATCCCAAAGAGATCAGGATGGTTGGACAGTTATTATCCATGACCCATAACATGGATGTTGTTCCTAGCCAAAGCACTCTGAACCTCTGGTACATGTACATTAAATGTATAAAGGAAGCAAGACTACTGTTAGGGGATAATGGTTTCACATAATTTGTACTGATTTTAAACTGTCAACCAGTTTGTACATAAGACTACGTAACACATATGTGTCAGCTATAAGGAAAGGAGTCTTTTGCTGTCCTTTGACTGAAGAATGATTACAGGAAGTATAGTTCCATTTAGAAATCTTACTTTTTTTGCATGCAAACCATGAGGTAAAAAAAGCATAATAGTCGCATGGAAAGTGGCACGTACGGCTTTGAGCACATGCTAGTTTTTGTCGCCATTTACCCATGGGCAAATAGTAAATGGGTTATTGAGCAATCAGAGTACGCGCTTTTACATTAATTTTGTTGTGTTATAACTGGTGCTGGGGACAGGTGCAATCACCAAATGATGCAACACAGAAGATTTAAAAGATACTGAACAATAATTCCCACACCACAACACAAAAGCTAACCAAGCTGGTTTCCAAAACCAAGAAACACCCCCTGAGTGACCACTTTTTGTTCTAGGAAAAGCTTAGGTTGTTGTTGGTGTCTTTTTGAAAATTTAATATACTTAAGTAAATTTTGTTTTCATCTCTATAATAAAATTACTTTGAAATAAATTGATTTTTTAGACGAGTGATCCAGTTATTAACACAGAAAATGATGAGGCGCTCATTTTAAAATTAGACTCCAGTCTTCATGACAATGGAATTGGTGAGTGAATTTAAGTTTCATTTCATTTATTATTTATCCCTATGTAAATAATAAATTCAAATTTCAATTCCCTTACTCTCTGATCATATGAAAAGGGATATTTTAGCTGTCTTTCTTGGTCTCCAATAGTAAACCATAAATGTACAATTGTTGTGAAAAAATATAAATTAATCTAGCTTTATCCTTTTTTATGTCTATTGTACATATTTAAAATGTACTTGCTTTCACCTGAATAATAAGCATTTATGATCAGTGTCAAACTGACATCAGCCAGGGCAGCTGCGCTATAATGGTGATGAAACCTTGTTCTGTCCTTCAATAGTCTGCCTCCACTACCCCTGGACTCAATAGTTCAACAAATAAATAAATAAATTATTTTATACAATTATACATAATTTTATCCTAAACTTCTCAACAGAACATGAAACAGAAATCTCTTTTTTCAAGAGAGAGGATTACAAGAAATACCAAGCTAACCCAATTTTAAAGTGGTAGTCAATGCAAGGTTGTGCTGTAAGTAAAATTCTAGGAAGCCCAATACTCTGAGCCTGAGAAATTCAGGGTGTCCAGCATATGATTTGAATGAAGTAACGAAGATTTCCTAATCGCCAAAGAGTTAAAGTAAAGCACCTGAGTGGCCACCTGGCACTGCTAGAGCACAGCCTTGAAAGATGAATTAATTTTTAACCAAGCTTAGTGAGTGACTGTAGGATTAATTTTGTACAACTTCCATGAATAATTTTATGATTTAAAACAACTTGATTCTCGTGACATAGTCAGTTTGGACAGTCACCTCAGATCACTTCTCTTTTCTGTTGATTTATGACATGGTTAAGTCCAGTTTGGACACAAAACTGAAAAGTATTATCTTGTTTTGAAGAAATTTTTCAATCCAATATAGAATGTGTCTACCTGCTTTACAAACATTTTAAAACAACATAAATGTGGGCAAGTGTTTGCAAAGAAAGCAGACACTTTTCTATACTGGATTGCATATGTTAAAAAAGGCTACATATAGAAAATGAAAATGCTGCCTAAATCTAATATTTTTTTTATCGTTATGATGTATAGAATTATGAATACTGAAATTACCATTTATCATCAAAATAATGTATTACATGTATAAAGCTTAGTAGATCTATGAGAGTGGTTTAACTCTTCAGTCTGTGACACAAGAAAAAAAGATTTTAAAAAATATGCAAAGGAATTTACACCAGCTAAAAAAATATAATTATTCACAGATAGAAGCACTGCGGGCTATTCTTACTTCCTTTTTCAAAATCTTTCAGTTTGTTAGTACACTTTACCAGCCAGTAGACTTACCTGGTTGTCTTTTACAACTTTATAAACTGCTGTTAAAACCACAGGTAACCCAAACCACAGGTAACCCAAACCACCTGGTTACTCAATATCAGGACTTGTGCAAGCTGCCATAAATGATCTAATAGGTGCCCGCGGCTTTTTTTTTAGTTTTAGGAGCCCAAGCGGGAACGTTTAACAGATAGGACGTTTAAAACTGACTCTAACAAACCCAAACTGATACTCTTTCAGTGACTATATCACCACAGTTTGTGAACAGTCCACAATCCAGTCCATCCAGTGATGTTTCTAGGCCAATTTAGAGATGCATATTTGTTTTTTTAAATCTCAACTTCGATGTCAGAATCCTTACTTTGAACTTGGCGTGGAACAAGATACGATGGGAAAACTCTTGTTAATTAAGCAAGAAACTGATTAAATTCAGTTACTTTGCTCTTTTTCCTTATTTCCTAAGGTAGAACTTTGGAGCAATTTTTGCGAGGCGTTTATTTGGTAGGGGCGTTAGGGTTAGGGTAATACAAACTTAAAAAACATAGCGTTGGGGGGGGGGGGGGGGGGGGCGGCGGTGGCGTTTATCACACAAGAGGAGTTTATTTGAGAGAGGGCGTCTCTTAGATCATTTACAGAGCTTGGGTTATCTTTTTTAGATTTCACACCTGCCTCTTCTAGATAAAGCACGTTGTTAGATTAATTAATGTTTTTTAACAGATGAATCAATGTGCAAATAAACGCGATCATCAGAGCAAACCACGCCCTTGCGTATATTCTTTCTAGTGCAGCAGTCGGAGTTTCGCCCAGACTCTCTCGCAGCATAACTCGAACATTTTCAAATGAACCGTTATTTGGTTGGGGGTGAATTCCAAGCAGATGGCACATCAAAGGATATAGATCCACTATATTAAACGGCTGAACTTCGAAGCCCTTCTTAAAAACAGGACCTTGTGCGAAAAAGATTGGATAGCTTTGACTTTCCCGCGGTGGCCAACCATGTGTCCCGTAAACCCACGATGTGTTCGGTTTCCCGCGGGATTGTGTGACAGACCAACCCTACTCGGGATCAATGAATATGGGGGGTATTCTGCGATTGTGTTTCCAGTGGAATGATTCGGGGATGTCTTGTTTCTTGTAAATTTTCATGTGTGGATTCTTTACGTTTGTGAGATTTACAAATATTTCCTCCAGTTTGTCATCTTTTGGCCAGATATGTCCCAGAGCTGTTGATTCTGTCATCATGTACGCTGATCGGTCGAGATAATCATCCAAAAATATTTGACGGGCCGAAGAAATCTTATTAAAGCTGTGATCGCTGACAAAGATTAAATTGACGTTATCTATGAGGTTAACATCACGCAAGCGCTTAGTCAGATAAGCAACGACCTCTCGATCAACCTTCTCCATGGCTTCCTTGTATTGCCTAGAATGCGAGCCATAATCATGACCCTCCCAGTCCGGGTGATCAATATACACCCCTATAAACTGAGGTGGTTCCTTAGATTTTAACCAGTTAATTACCTTATCCAACTGACTTTTGAATGGCTCAGTGTAATTAGGAAAACAGTGGATGTAACTCGGCCCTGTGGGGCGTGGTCTGTTCCTGTATTTAGGCAGATCCTTCGGATCAATAGAGCGATTTTCGTCTGACCTTGAAATGAAAACGTGCGAACAAAACAGAAACAACAAACGAACGGAAATAGAGCAATTTGATTGGTTTGTCGAACGGATACAAACGCGCTTTGCTTTTGGTTGGTTAAGCGAACGTTCGCGTAAAAAACACTTCATGCCCGAGAACTTTCTAGAAATCAATGGATCCACAGAACCAAGGTGCTTTATGTCGAAGCCGCTATAATTTTTCTCAAATCTTGAGAATCAGTAAGACGCTTGTGAGAACATCCCCATTAGCCTCTTGTAAGGAAGTTAGGCAGTCACCCGATATAACGCGATAGGCTACCTCTTTTGACATGACAATCCGCCGCCATATTGACACGAGCGTTTAAATTTTGCTCTATCTTCTCTATTCAAAAGAGAAAATTTTATATTTCAGAGTATTCACACGAAGCGATTGCGTTCTTTCAAGCATGGCAAAAAAATCATTAAAAGTCGTCAATGAAAAGATGCATGTTAAACACGAAAGCGCTGGCTTCATCAGGAGAAACTAAGACAACAAAATAATAACTGCTTAGCTTAGCAGCGACCCTCATAATCGTTTTTTTTTTTTAGGTTTTAATAAAATGTTATTTTCTAAAGTATAGTGCCATTATATTTTAAAAAACACAAGCTCCCAAAAAGTCCTAGTGAAAACAATCTTCAAGTTTGTCGCCTACTTTTGTATTTATTGTATTATTTATACCTCAGTTCTTTTAATCTTTTGAGCAGCTATTTGAATGTTCAACTCAATTTGGTGACGTTTCCAACTGTCTGAATTTTGATACATTTTGTGACACAGCTCCTTTAACACCCGAGGGTGTCTGCTAGATACAGGCGGTTCGTTTAACAAGAAACTTTACTTTGGAGAAGTTCAGGCCCTATCGAAACGGTTTTCCGCGCGCTTAATACAAGTTTCTCTGTGATGGATGCTTGTTATAAATAAGGATTGACAAGTTAACACTCAATTGACAAATCATGGCTGCTAAATAGCAAGTTTGATTGACAAGTTAACACTCAATTGACAAATCATGGCTGCTAAATAGCAAGTTTGATTGACAAGTTAACACTCAATTGACAAATCATGGCTGCTAAATAGCAAGTTTGATTGACAAGTTAACACTCAATTGACAAATCATGGCTGCTAAATAGCAAGTTTGATTGACAAGTTAACACTCAATTGACAAATCATGGCTGCTAAATAGCAAGTTTTATACAATGTGCTCCAGCCCCTAGAAAAGAGTCACTTATTCACATCTCTGTACTGTATACTGGCCAGTATGCGAACTAAAGCTTAGAAATGAACGAACGACAACAAAGTTAGCAGAAATGTCACAACACCATCATAGCAGCAACAGCACTTACGGCAACTAACGCACGAGATGACCACATGATCACGCTCCATTGACCAGCGGTCGGTGTCTCCCCGTCAGGCTCGTCTTTGTACATCTTCTTCACAGTTGCCATGGTTCCGTTATTAGGGCGGGGCTCTATACCCAGTAAATCACACATCATTGGATAAAGATCAAGAATAGAGAAGGGTTCTATCTCGTAACCCACTTTGAATGCGGGGCCTTGGGCAAATAAAATAGAATACGTCTTCGATCTCTGTGGCGGCCAGCCGTGATCCCCTCGCACCCATGTTCCTTGCCTGACGGAAGCGTTGGTCTTGGCTAGAGTCCACCCAGGGTCTGGCTCAAGATAAAGGGGCGGGATACGCCGATTGTGTTTCCAGTGGTATTGCTCAGGGATATCTGCCTTTTTGTACACAGCTAAGTGATCAGGAGTGTTGGGTTTCGTCAGGTTGTTGTAGATTGCGTCTAACATGCCCTCATTTGGCCAGATGTGCCCAATGGTTCCACCCTCTACCAGTCGGTATGTTGACGGGTCGATGTAGTTTTCCAAAACGATCACTCGTTCTGAAGATGCGTTCACCATGCCATGATCACTTACGAAGATCACGTTCACTTTGTCAATTAACGACACATTCTTAAGCTGATCCATGAGATAACCCACCGCATCCCGGTCCACTTCTTCAACGGAGTCTTTGTAGGCCTTTGACAAAGCGCCGCCCGAATGACCTTTCCAATCTGGTGCATCGATATACAACGCGACAAAGCGAGGAGGATCATCAGATTTTAGCCAGCTAATGACACGGTCGACTCGACGAGGAAATGTCTCAGTTTCGTTAAAAAAGTCGGGATAACAGTGCTCGTAGGGCGGAAACGAGCTTCGCGTTTTGTTGCGTAGGCTGGGGAGGTCTTTTGGATCAACAGCGCTGCAGTTCAGCTTACAAATCGGGTGTCTGTAGAAGCTGGGAATTGCTTTCCAGCCGCCAAAGCCCGGCCAAAAGTACACTCCACTGCGGCCTTTGTTTTTCTTTGAGTGCTCCAGTGTCAGCCATATAGGTTCGGATTCGTTGTAAAATTTTGGGTCAAAAGTCGTACAGTCATACTCCAGGATAAACATTTCATTGTAAACTGGATCCCAAAACTTGTTGGAAACCAACCCGTGTGACTCAGGATACAAACCAGTGACGAATGATATGTGCGTCGGCCATGTTTTGCTCGGGACTACTGTCTCGATGTACTTCGCTGTCACCCCATTTTTCGCGACTTTGTCGAGGTTTGGTGTATTTGCAAACTCCCCGCTAATCAGATTCCATGGCATTCCGTCCATGGACACGAGAATGACTGTCTGTGGTTCTTTTTCTGCTTTTGAAAAGTGCAGAAAAAAGAACGCAAAGAGCGAGATGACTAGTGGCACGACACGATCCATTTTGTTTGCGCTTCTAGTGGCACTCCCTGATATGAAATGTTTTGACTACTTGATAGATCGCTGTTTTTATTCGTTTGCATGGGGTGACCTTCTGATAGTTGTGGTGTCACGTCATCACTTTTGTCAGATTGTTTGGTCGATATTTTTTAAAACTCATTAAAGAGATTACAAAAGAAAAAATAATCTGCGTTATGCTGGAAGCTAGCAAGATATCTCTTAAAATGTACCATTAAGTTGGATTCGTTAAACTAACAAAAAGATTGTAAGAAAGAGTAGTGAACTATATTGCCGAGAAACCACTTCTCTTGTTAAGAACGGCGCACTTTTTTTGCTTCGACTGTTCCGTGCCTGTATTGTATTTTGTCAAATAGTACACGCGATCACGCGAACTTGTCATTTCAGATCGGAGATCCTAAATCCTCTGCTCTTCCCTGCAATCTGTACTTTTCAAAACGAAAACAAATAGGACATATAATGAATTAAAACATTATTTTATTTTATTTTAAATGAAATGAAATTTCTATTCATAATTGATGTTTTCCTTCTTTTAGATTTAAATAAGAGGACACATTGACAGTAAGCGATATATCACGGAGCTTAAGATGACAGAAAGAACGTAAACGTCAAAAAACAATTGATTTTATGAGCAAAACAACAGCTCTGCATGTGCATCACGCTTTTTAGTACATTTCTTTGACGTCCACTCCTCTACTACGACGTGAAACTTCCTAATGTGACGTTTTATGGAGGACGTGAACACGCGACGCCTAATTTTCCTTTCCTTTTTGAAGACAAAATACTGAAAAGCGTTTACGAATTCAACCCCTGGGAAAGTTCGCCAACGTTGGACAAATTGATAGCGGCCAGATAAACGCGATAAACTTTAAAAGAACACAAAATCACTTTGATTTAGAGCGTTTTCACGTTTTCGTTTTCTGTCGTCTTCGTGATAGCGCAAACTCCCACAATTTGCAAACAAGACGGCCATAATCTTTTTTATCTTTTTTCCCATTTACTGCATCCTCGGAGACCCAGGGGCAGATAGTCGGGACGATACAATGTTCGTGGTGAAAGTTTACTGTAAGATCTAGACGAGCTCGTCTCGATCTTACAGTAAACTTTCACCAGGAACATTGTATCGTCCCGACTATCTGCCCCTGGGTCTCCGTGGATGCATTTACTGGTGTTTGGGGACTCAGTAGATACTTTTTACCCCGTCGTTAACAGAGACATAGCGATGTGATCCTATCTCCTTCGATAGACGCATCAGCACTATGTACAGAGATGGATTTGACTCAAGTTTCTTTTACACATGGCTGCTTGCGTAGTGCTTGCAATTATTGCGGGATAGGAGGGAGTGTGGATATGTGTACGTTTGTGAAAAAGGCACTCTTTCAATTTCACTTACCTACAAACACATTTTGGCTGAAAATTGAGCGACATTTTCCTCTTTTTGCTCAGCCTTTTAAAATTTTAGATAGAGCAGTTGCTCATGACTTGAATTGGATTTGTTTCTTTTGTTTGGTTGATGAAAATCTCGTCAATAAATGAATAAATACAAACAAATAAGCGATAAGGTACGTCTCATTCGCATTAGTGTGAGATCCGGGGGGGTAGGTACTCCCATACATTACCTATACAGGTTTGTGCCGCACAACGGGGTCGTGATTTTGAAGCTCCTGATTTAGAACGGGGTATCCATTTCATAGGCGTTTTCTAGAACGGGGTATAATATGTCGAACGCACGAAAGCTCCAGTTTTGTAAGCAGCCATTGGAAATTATTCAAGGACAGATTGCTTTTAAAAATACGGTTCAATGTGTTAACAAGCAAACTGTTGTACTCTTGTTGCAACCTGTGTTTTAGCGTGCCCATTTCTAAAACGGGGTATCAATTTTAGGGGAAATTTTTTTTAAAACGGGGTGCAAATTTGGAGTCCCGGGCGGCACATACCCACCCAAAAATACCCAAGTGCCCCCCCCCCCCCCCCCGGTGTGAGATACCCCTTAAAATGTGCTAATAACAGTTTATTGTCCTTTTAACTACATTCTAGATTTAACCCTTGACGACCCACTCCATATATATATTTATTATATAGACACGAGTGTTTTACTGGAAAATATACCACTCGTAAAATTCATAAAAACTACAGAAAAACTACAAAAACTACATCCGGGACCCGAGTGGTTTATTTTCCATAATCTCACACGTGAGTTTATCGATGACGTAATTTTGGTCATTTCCCTGTATTACTTTATCGACGCCCTTTAGTCTATATAATAAAAAGAACATTACACGGCGGCTTGAAGATATGAATTTTATTTTCTCGTGGCAAAAACAATATTTTACTCACTCGCTGCGCTCGGTCGTAAAATATTGTTTTGCCACTCGAAAATAAAATTCATATCTTCGCGCCACCGTGTAATATCCTCTATATATACATCTCATAACTCTCCACACGAAACCACTGAAATGCCCACTCGGAAACCCGCAAATCTTTTTGAAACCGCTTTCCCAAGTATCCGATCCAGGTCTAGTTCCTAATAACCGTGCAATAACGCCCTTATGAGTTTGTGTGTTTTTGCTGTCTGGAAAAATAAAGAATAAAATCGCAAAAACTGCATCGACTGCAGGTGCAAAGGACTGAGTGATTCCGTGTTTTTAGTTTAGTCCTTCCGAAGGCCTGTCCTTTTTTTCTTCAGGATCGCGCATATAAGACTGAAATTGTGAATAAAGAACCTCTAAGCTCAATTTTGACCCAACAAGCGCCATATTTGAGAACCACACCGTATTCTGCTGACCACTCAGGCCTTGAGTGTGTTGTAGAAGGTCTAAGTCACGTTTGTTTTTTGGTGGTAAGGTCGGTTTATGTAAAAAGGCCTTGCGTATTGCTATGGTGGGCTAGAAAAAGAGAGACACCCCAGCCTGCTGGTGCCTCCACAGGCTTGGGGCGGGGTTCTTTGTCGTTGTTTTATTAACGTAGGTCACGTAATGTTCTCTAGGAAAATTTCTTGTTATCTTTTCGTAATCTATAAGGGCATATGCAGGTGACAGAAGCTGGTAATTGGCTCTTACAGGTAAATAAGACGAAATTTCAAAGAAACAGTTCTCAAGAGAAACCTTGACCTATACAGAAGAAAGAACAAAATATCGATACAATCTAATATAAAGAGGTTTATTTTACTAATATATTATACATTTGTAAGGCTAAGAAGTAATAGATGAAAGATATACATTGAAAACAGAACAGGCTAGAGCCTGATGTCTTGAATTCTGCCTATAAGTTAGTGGCTTGATCCCGCATCTACATGCAGAGAAGTGAGAAACACTTCCTTCGCCCCTGTTCAGTGACATTTGAGTTAGTTTCCCAGTCTATCCAGAATTCTACAGCGCCGAGTTCCTTATTCAAAACTGGAAAAATCTTCCGTCACAAATGAATCACAGCCAGCCCTTAAAATTCGTGAAAAAGAATGCCTTTGAATAAAAAAAAATTTAAATCATCGCTTTGTTGTACTTTTAGATAATTCCCGAGCGCTGTAAGTCACACCTTCAAACAAATTGCGTCAAAATTGAAAGGAAATTGGCCTGAGAAAAACCAGTGTTAGTCTTCTTCAGTTTTGCCTGAAGAGAGGAGATAATTCGTCCCAATTAAGGTCCTCTCTTGTTTTGTCCATTCGGGCTCCGGCATTGCTCCGTCTTGTTATCTTTTACAGCTTGAATCAGCTGTTTTTGTTTCATAGTTCTCTCTGATCGTTTCGTTGGAGCTGAAATGCCACCTACTACTTTGTTTCTGTCTCCATGTCTCTTTGCTTGTACCTATGTTTGTTTGTTTTGTTTTGAATATTTCACACGACGTGCTCTGCATTAATATCCGTTTCTGCTGTATCTTGACTATCTTGGGCCTTAACTGTTTTCGCGGAATTTATTCTTGCCTTTTTTGCTTTCATTTTTACTCCCAGGCAACTCACACATTTATAACAACGCCTTTCTAACACGTTGCTTTTCTCCATGTAAGCGACAATAGAATCAATTAAACCCGATAAAAAGGACAGGCCAGGCAGAACAAATACGATAAAAATGGATTTATGTTTTTCAAACGGGATAAAATCGCCAAATCCAACAGTGGAGTACGTCACGAACATAGAATAAACAATGAACACAAGAGACTCCTCTGGCTCCAAACACGCTTGAACTGTCGTTACAATCGCCCAAGTTAAAACGAAGCAACATAAATTGACGCACATATTTGCTTTTTCCAGGAAACAACATTGGGTTTCTTGGCAGGCCATACCGTGACGTTTTCTGTGCAGGGGTCTGTTTGCCTTTTTTAACTCGATGTTGACCACTTTTCCAACTGCATGCAATGCCAAGAGAGTGATTGGGATTCCAAGAAATGCGTAGATAATGGTAAAAACTTGACCACCGGCTGTTGCAGGAGTTATGTTGCCATAACCTGTCAACAAAAACGGTCAAGAAAACAGTTTTCAGTAACATGTTAAACCTTACGTCTTAACTCAATAAATCAGTTTGCCTTAACATTGTTGACATTAATTTTCTGGGTAAATTCAGGCAGTGGTACCTAATGAAAAGAACAAATAACAAATTCCTTGTGGTCATGATGCAACTACTTCAACTAACAAAGTCAACAGATTTCGTTCGACGTGGCTGCACGTTGCAACAGATACATAGGGCAAATTAACTGCTTCCTAATCAATATTAAGGGTTATATTTTTTTATATATGACTTTGTGGTCGCTGTCCGAGGTAAATGTGAAATTTTAGGGAAGAAACAAAACGCCCGAAAGTTTTGGCAGAGTTGTGCCGCGCAGGCCCTCAAACCCTGACCCTGTTTTAGGACAAAAATCGTTCGTTTCGCTACCCTGTTTAAGGTGGCTGAACGCAGTTTGGTACCTATACAGCTATTTCGAGAAAGGTTGTCAGAAAAAATGTGCACGCGACAATCCCGAGAGGTAGTATGGGATATGATCGATACACTGTTCCTGGCGATTGTGGCTGTCGAACCTACTTTTGTTGCTTTCCGTTAGCACTCGCAAACACATTTTCATTGCCTTTCGTGCCAATTCTTTCAAATTTCTCTGAAGAACAGTGAATCCAAAACCACCCACAATGCCTTTCGGGATTGTCGCGTGCACTTTTTCCGACAACCTTTCTCGAAATAGCTGTATGTTATAGTTCATTTTTATCCCTGGTTTAAATTTCATTTTCTTTTGTTTTTGGGTATGGTAATGTGTGATAATGAGTTCGAAACAAAAGAAAAGAAAATTTAGACCAAATATAAAATTGAACTACAACATATACATGCCAGTAATGTGAGTCTTTACTATTTATTTGGGTGTTATTTAAGACTCGTTGCAGGTATAATTTGTCACAGACAAAATATATAGAGGATATTACACGGTGGCGCGAAGATATGAATTTTATTTTCGAGTGGTAAAACAGATTTTGGAAAATAAACCACTCGGGTCCCGGATGTAGTTTTTATGAATTTTACGAGTGGTATATTTTCCAGTAAAACACTCGCGTCTATATAATAAATATTACCAGTTTATTACCGGTAGGTTAAACGTAAGATTCCGATGGTTGCCATGGCAAAATGGATTCTTTAAAACAAGCCTTAAATTGTGTATTCAGCCGGTTTATGCAAAGTCCAGTCATTAGATTTTCTTATGAATTTGCACATTTTTTAAAAAAATAAGTTTACTGAATTGTAAACAGTTTTTGGAATTTTTAACAAAATCATGTGAGATTTCATGATTGTGTGACAAAAATCCTCTCTTCAATTTATTAAATTTTCAGGTTTTCAATGATTAGATAAGGTCGCGGGGGACACCTTAGGCTCATTATTATGCATTACTTAAAGCGTATGCACGACCATCGACAGGTTTACGAGATATTCATAACTGGATAAAAGATGGGCGCATAATTTAAAGTGTTCACGCGCACCGTGTGTCAAGCTGACTGCGAACAAAATGTTTATTCAAAGTAACAAACACGCGCTGAATCAATCCTTGTTTCTACGATTTTTGATAATATTGAAATGAAAATATGGAAATCTTTACAACTTTCAACCAAATTTGCGTTTTTTTTTTCGCCTCAAAAATCCTTGAAAACGTTGCAGCTTATAAACAAAATATAATTAACCATAATTACCATAATTGTAATCATATCTTGCTTGGAACTCCTGCTTTAGTCGGGACACTTTCGCGGGTCTCAAAATTTGACTTTTCTGACAATTTTGTGTCCAAGAATTGAGCATAGATACAAAACTTCACGATCTGGCACTGCAGAGGGGTAAACTTGGTAGACTGTAGTGTGTTTTGTATAGAGCGGAATTCTAAAAGAGCGCTTTTGTAAAAAGATATTTGGCGTTAAATTTCAGGGATGACAGATTTTCTTTCTGGCAAACTTTAAATTACAAAATCTGCTCAATACAAAACAAACTAGGGGTTTTGACTGATCATTTATTAATAAAATCACAGAGTGCTGTCGTCCATTCCTATGTCCAAACTTGGACACAAAATCACGATTTCCCAATTTGGTACAACTGCGGATTAAAACATCGCTGTAAAGCGTAATCTACCAAATAAAAATAACCCTCCTAAACTTCCATCATTTCACAATGCCTCCGTAAAGTTTTATCTAAATCACCTCTTAAACAGCCGAGATATAAGCATTTTAAAAGATGTAGCACTAGCAAAATTTTACCTTATGAATTAACTCAGAGATAGGTGTCCCCCGCGGCCTTAAGGTGCGATATTGACAGAAATTTCCCAAATGTCCTCAAGTTTGAGATATCGTCGTTCCTTTGAGGTGATGTCACACGAGACCATTCGAAACGACGATTTTTAGCGCAACACAGCGTTGCAACATTGTTTCGACATTTTTTCGAATAGTCACAACATTGTTCCAACATTGCAACGATGTGTTGCACTAAAAATCGTCCCATGTGACAAACAAGTCAACAGAAAAGCGTTCTCACATTTTCCCCTAATTACGCGTGCTCAACACTTGTGCGCGCGCTGGGGTCACGCCTTCAAAAGCGACGAAAACAAAATAAATTTCTTCAGACAATTTCTGGCCATTTTTCTCAGCTGATCCTCGCATTTTTACTAGAAAATCCCATTGGCTGTATATCTTTTCATAGTAAAGATGTTAACAGTAGGAGGGATTAAGCATTTCAAGGGGCGAAAACAACGAAGTTTTCATTTTTCTTTAGATCACGTCAGTCTTTAGCGCGCGCGAAAACAAATGTTCAGTGAAGTAAGCGAGCGCGCGCAACTTTATGTCAGAGAAACTCTGTTTAGCCACTTCAAGAAAAGAGAGCTTACTTTATTATCCTGATTCTTTTCGTTTGTACATACAGAATGAAGTAATTTGTCCAACTAAAATCAAGGAATAAGACATTTTTTAAAAATGTTGGTACTGCAAATGTAGACCGCTCATCGCCCACCTTCCAGTCCAAAACAAAAACCACCCAGTTCAAGAAGCGAAATTATGAAATTGTATACCCTGTTTAAGACTCAAGACCCTGATCAAAGTCATTCCTTGTTTAGAGGCTAACCCGCTTAGGCCAAATAAAAGAGTGCCTCCCCCCCTCCCCCCTCCCCTCGGAAAAAAAAACATTCAATATTTCATGTTCACGGCAGTTTAGATAATTATGCTGCTATTAGTGAAGCCACGATATGTTGGTTTATGCCGATCATTTTTTAAAAGCATCTTTCCCTTTTATGAATTTTGTAATTTGACACAAGAAAAAAATTAATTAAACGAAGTATTCAACCTTTACCTATTGTCGTGATGAGCTGCAGAACAAAGTAGACTGAGGTAATAAAGCTCCAGGATGGTTTGTATCCATTCTCTTTCAAACTTTGGAAATCTCGCAATATGTTTCTGACGTTTTCTCGGGAAATGTTGTATGTCTTCATCCACTTGAGCAGGAAATCGTCCAACGTTTGTTCAACAGCACTTTGATCTTCCCCTTTTTCGATTTGCATAAAAACAGCTCCACCGATGAGC